>CM057009.1:84478232-84918276 GCA_029891345.1 Dryococelus australis | reverse complement strand
GGGTGTCAAGGGTGGAAACATTAGGTAATTCTTCATCTCCTTTTCTCTGCTCCCTCCTTCTCTCTGTGCAGCCTTAAGGGTAATGCATCGTCAGGAGTAATTTGGAGGATAATTTTACTCTGTCTTACCAGGGTGGCTGTCATCCTCTGCGGTGGGGTAGGGGTAGGAGTTGTCAATGTTATTACCAGGGAGAGGTGGGTCTTTTTCTGATTGCGGCTTCAATGTAGGTGGTGACTCAAGGCTGTGGTCCCTCCTGCAGTTCCAGTCCCCCTCCACCTGAACGAGGGGTGGAAGCAGAGATTGAGAAAAGATCAGTTAAAAAAAAATTTAACTACAAATGCACCATCTGGTTATTGGTTATGTAACATAATTTTATTACATGGAAAACACACCGTCAGTCTGTACCCAGCAGGTTAGGGGCCTTAAGGGCGGGATCAAATGCCAATGTTACTAGAAGTATAAACCCACTGACGATCTTGATAATTAATGATGTTCGGCATTAGACTTACAAATACTCGAGACATCCCTTGAGCACTGAATGCCAGAACTTAGCTTATTGTAGCTCCTGCTGGGGTTGCTCCTATGAGAGGTTGAGGTTAGGTCAGCTGGGTGACCCTTCATGGACTCTCAACTGGATCTCGTTGGCGTGGCGGTCGTAGCTGGTTGCTACCTCCGGTACTGGAACCCTTCAGCGGTGTGGTGGTCTCAGCTGGCGTTTTCCTTTGGGGCTGGATCTCTTCAGTGATGTGGAGGTCTCTGCTTGTAGCTTACTTCGGCTCTCAGGCTCTTCTGTGCTCGCAGTGGGGTTGGAGCGTGGGCTCCAGTAGGCGACCTTTCCCTTGAGGTCGCCAGTATCAACCAACGTTTGGATGCCACATCGCTTTCGTTAAGCTTTTCGCATTACTGTCATGAGCACTGAGTGCAACCCTTTCCTAACCCTACAGCTTCGTGGTCGCATATGCCTGCTGCTGGACCATCTAGCCTCGCGGCAATGCACCTTGCAGTGCTACTAGTTTGCAGTGGGGTGCATCGCCGACCGCTCAGCGTGGAACACATGGTCTTGTGTGTTATTCTATCATTGGGAGTGCTGGTTTGCGATGGTGGGAGTATGACAGTAGCACTTTAGAATAAAATAATTATGTGGTAAGTATCAAAGTAAACATAAACAAACTGATGTGCATGTTATTTTTCTTGCTTTTGTTGTGTCTGTCAGATCACAAACTTGGTATCTGATGATGAGGGTTTCATAACCTTGTGGTAGGGTGTTCTTTGCTGTACTTGTAAATCAGGTTGAGGCTTTGGATCTGGTCAACTCAGGTGCTAAGTTGGGACACATGTGATAAGAGAGATGATACCTCTTCCCCAACAATTCTGTGGTTGTAACAATGGTAATGGCCCTCGCTGGCTAAGAGAACTATGTAAAAATTCAAAAGTACAAAGGCTGAGAAGCCTCAGTTGTATGTGTCTCACTGGTATTGGGGTACTGCACCATTATGCAGCCTTCCTTATCATTCATCATGTGTACTTTTACGTAATTAACGGTTTGGCCTATGCAAAAGTTACCGGAAGTTATTGTAGTGTAAGGTGTATAACCTCACTTTGCTGTCTTTACAAGGGTGCCAACAGCCTCATTAGGTAGGCATGGAAATGTAACAACATATGAACTGCTTGTTCTTTTACCTTGGAACACCACTGGAGTATCCATGACATGCCACATGGGCGAACAGCCTGCTCGAGAGCTATTCGGCACCCAAACGTCTCATGAAATTCTCCACTCCTTCCCTTACCTACCTTATTTTCAACAATACCCTGCATCTGTAAAATCATCTTGTCTTTATCCTGGAGCAAGATTCCTGTCAATGTGCATATTACTCTCACTTGTTAGGTGACTAGTCCTTAGTGACAATGATCAATATGGTGTTTCGTATACCTAAGCAGCTTGAGATTGTAATTGCTGAAGAACCAATCCATGGAGGTACAATATATTTAACTGTATTGTATAATGTTCAAAACATTAAGGTAAAGCTGAAACATAATTTTATTGCTATCCCCAAATTTAGAACCACCACTATTTGCCTTGCTATACTACATGTATAGACATGCTATGCTACACACATCACAAATTCTGCCATGTGTTAAGAAAATGCACTCATTGACAAAGATTTTAACTATCAGCATTAGTTGTGTAAAACTATACATTTTGTAATTATTCTGTGTTATGTTAATGGGTGTTCTTTTTATTTTCAAATGCTTTTTTACATCACCTAATTTAACTGACACTTTCTTACAAAATAATAAAACAAAAAAAAAATCATGCTAATGTTTCTCCCAAACTGAGGTTTGACATTGTAATAGTAAATTATAATTATTAAATTCGACTGTGCAGTATTAAAGTATTTAGGAATAAAGTTGGAAAGAAAATTACAGATAATAAAAATATAATTTTCAGAAAGTAGCATTGAAATAATAACTATTACATTTTCCCAACGTCATTATTAACATAATAAACATATCTTCAATCATCCACTATTTTGGAAGGTACTGCCACCAAAACATTATTTTTACAGGCATACATAATATCTCTGGAATTACTATACCAATATGAAAAATTCCATTTACTAAGAAATTTTTTTAATACACATGTTCCTTTTATCCAAGTGATTGAGTACCTTATTAAAATAAATTTTATACATAAGTAGAAGAAAATAGATCAATTAATTATTGTGGTATTTTTCGTATTTTATTTATTATGGTTCTCCTGTAATAAATTATTACCATGATTGCTGAATAAGGAAGGCTATCATATCCATACTGGCCTAGCAGAATACTTGACTGTTGACTTTCATTGATGCCTTCTGTTTTGTCAGTGGTAATTATTTTATAGTGATTAATTTTTTAAAATGAATTTATGTAGAAAAAATTTTGTGTATTGTTAAACATTTTATTAGCATTACATTGTGTATTGTTTTGCTTTCCAGATAAGACCAACATTGACTTGGTTTTGTCCAAGTATGACACTTACTGTATTGCTGGCGTTCTTAAAAAGTTCCTACATGAGCTACCTGACCCTGTCATACCTGTGCAGTGGTATGATAGGTTCCTAGAAGCATCACGTACGTTGAAATATTTTACATATTTTTTGTAGCATTCTTTAATGTATAGTTTTGTAAAAAAAAAAAAAAAAAATGTTTGTACAATGTCCTATAACTAAACATAATTTTAAAACCTACATGCATTTAATCCAATCTTATTAAGAATTTGGTAATACGGTTGGCAACAGCAACCAAAATATTTGTATTGAATTTAGGTTGATATCTTCCTGTTTTATTACTTTTTTTGTATGTAGGCTGACAATTTGCCCTTTATGAGCATAATCATTTAAATGGTTATGGAGTTTGTTAGTCTTTATGTAAAATTGTCTGGTTTTAGCATAAAGTAGCAGATTATTGTATATACAGCTATAATATATTGCAATTAATTGCCAGACATCCCCTGTAAAATGAGGTCATCTGAAGATGTCATTACTTTAACAAAGTACCTTGGATGTTGGTGTTCATAGAAAATCTATAGCCTAAAGTATGAATGCACAATGCAGATTTAGTAATGTTGACTGGTGAATGATAACTGATGCCTGTAGATTTGGTCATTCGCTCTGTGAGATTTCAGACTAGTTTGAAGTGCCATGGGGCCATGGTAATGTAGTGGTTAGAGTTCTTGACTCCCACTTAGGCGAACGAGATTCTACTCCAGGCGATGTAGACTCCTGATTTTCACATGTGGGAATGGTGCGGACGATGCTGCTGGTTGGTGGGTTTTCTCAGGTATCTCCCATTTCCCTGCCCCCTTCAATCTGGTGCTGGTCCATATTTGCTTCACTTCACCCTCTGTGACTCTCAAGACCTAGTTGTTAAGAGCTGCCCAAATGTCTTCACTCTTCACTTACTCCAAGTACCATGACCAACAGTGGCTGATTTGGTAAAATGGAAAAGTAATGGGAGTTACAGCATGTCAACCCTGGCCCAGCATGACAAAATGTGTGACAAATTCAGACCATTGGAGTGTTTGTCATGTGATGAAGTCAGACAATAAGAATTTGTTTCAAATGTTAGCCTATTACTTGATTGGCACAAGGAAGTTCTGTAAGTAATCATACCATCTGCCAAGATGTGGTTACATGTGTATTCTTATGGTTCATTTATCTGGGATAGGAAGCATGTAAAACCAAAAGGAATACCAGTTCAAAACTCCCAATAAAGGCCATAAGAAAATAACAAACACGCGGATCAGGTTGGGACAAGAGCGCATACTTACCACACAAACAATAATGAAAGCAGAAGGCAGAACCTTGACATGGTATCCAGCATCTTAATTGGCTCAAAAAATATTCACTCCAGTATGGGCATAGGTGCCTAACAATCAGTTAAAAAAATTATAAGCTTTCATAATCTCCTATAGAACAATAAGTATACTCAAAATAAAAGGTTTACTATAAGGGGTAAAGTGAAAACTAATCATATTTGAAACTTTTATTTTGGTTTCTCTCAAGATTTTTTTCTTTAAATAAAATTCTTTAAACAATAACAATATCAGTAACAACAGGTAATATGTCATAGATATAACAAAAGTACAGCATACATGATTAATATAATTTAAGTTGAGTAAAACTCTCGATTAATTCTTTTTAAAAATATATTTTAGTATTTATTTGATGTTATACTGGATAAAAGAAAAAATACTGTAGTGGGGATCCCCTAACAACTTAACGAGTACTTGTTTTTATCTTAATATTTGTTCTCTTTAGGTTTTCAAAATGGCAGTTTGTCCTAATTGACCTTGGGGGCTAAGGCGACGAATTTATGTTGCCACCAAATTTCATAATTTCACACAAATTAGGCTACAAAGGGCATTAGAAAATTTTTTTGTTCATTTAAGGTTGATACATGCTTGCGACCAAACTAAAGTTCGTGCATCGAAAACTACATGGCTTGCATGCAAAGCCACATGCTTCAAAAATAATAAAATTGCATGGCCTAATGAAGCGGCAAGAAAATCACAGCCGAGTGATGGGAGAAGTTAGAAGCAGACCCGGAATAGATCCATAAATCAGGCGGAGAAGCAGACAGCTAAACCCACGCCAGGACCAAAGTAGTCAGGCTCGCCATCACAGGGTCAGGAATCCAGGCTAAAGCTGGTACATCCGCGAACTGCTACAAATAAACAAATATAACTATTGTGGGCCGAAACACAAATATAAAAAACATGAAAGGGATATTAAGCAAACATAGTAACTTATCTGCAGCGGTGAGATTTAAAATCTTACATGAAGATACGGGTAAATAGCACAAGAGAAACTTAAGAAAGATCATGCCATGTTCTTGCCAAAGAAAGTGTGGACATATCGGGGAACACAACCTAAACCTCCATTTCATTCAGTGCAATAGTACCAGCACCACTCCACCTCCAACTAACCCAACAACTGGAAGACATACCTTATAGCTGGTATATATACATTATAATCAAAGTGTCTACATCATAATTATAATGATTATGTAGAGCTATATGCCGTAGGAGATTAATTATAGGCCTGTAAATGACTTCAAAGCATGAATTTCGAGGCCACCTCAAATTTCAGAATTTTTTTTTTTCGAAAATAGGAACACACACTTCATAGCCGGTATATATACATTATAATCAGTGTCTAGACCATAATTATAATGATTACATAGAGCTATACCCCGTAGGTGATTGACGTGGCGGCTTGCTGTTGTCGCTTGTGCCTAGATTGTCGGGACTGGGCAGCTGTCCGTCTGTCGCTACAAGATTATTCTGGCGGGTGGCGGTGAGACTGCCGCTGCCACTGCCATCATTACAGGACCGGTTCAATTCATAACAGCGGCCCGGTATTGGGAAAACATGCTGATTGATGCAATTCATGTCAATGTGTGAAATTCATATGAAATTTAGGCGGCATGTTGGCCTCTGCACTGGCATGATGATGCCTGGCAATGTTTACTGTAATATAAAAATTTAGTGATGTATACTTGAAATATTAATTACCCCGAATTTTTCATCAAAAACTTCTGACCTGGAATATTAACGCACATGGACTTACTGGCCAATATGGTAACGTAAGAACACATTTTATTTGTATATACGGAAAAACATACAATATTGGCAGTAAAGCATCAGTAAAAAAAAAATCTCGGTGCTGGAAGGCGGGAGAATGTGCGATCGCTCCCTCCGCCTTATCCATCAATGTCCCAGACTCACAACCACCCGCTGACAGACCACAGGCTTATCTGACCGTGCACTTTCCACATATTTATTTATTTATTTATTTATTCAGGCAGGGTGACATAAATTGCCCTGCAGTGTAACCGAATCCGCGGTCTTCGGGGCTTCCACTATATTTATATATAGAGATGGGAAAAATTGATGTAATGATTTTTACTTGAAAATTTGCGAAAAAAAGGCCAAATTTAATTTTTATAACATAAATTTGTGAAAATGGACATTTCTTGTAGAATTGTCCCGATACCGATACTAAATATCGGTATTGGCCGATACTTAGTATTGAGTTAATGGTATCGGGGTATCGGCAATGGTATCGGGAATCGGCATCTGTATCAGAAAACATGGTATCGAAACAGCTTTAATTTCTTGTGAAAAAAATGGGAAAATGTATAATTCTTGTGAAAATAATGATTTCGGCATGTGTAGCACACACATTTTTACAAAAAAAAATTAGCTTTTCACTTGTGCTATAATTTGTTCACTCACGTTCATAAACAAAATAACCTTCATCCCGCACGCGTAAAATGTAAACATGTTGGAGCTCGGCTGTATGTGCCATACATAAGAAAATAATTACGCTGCTGTACAGGAGAAAAATAGCTTATGTAGTTTGCATGCATGCCATCACTGTGCCACAAATGCACATTGGTAGGCACACACAATTTAGTGTAAGATGTTGCAGTGATTTTGCTTTCTCAAGTCATATTACCACCTGTGGAATAGTAATAGAGTAACTTATATTTGGATACATTGCACATAATACAAATTTTCTGTCTCAAATGTTTTATAGGCAGGGAAATCAAGTCGGAATTTTATTTAATGAAAAAACTGTAAATATAATAGATGAAAATGGGTAGCCATATGATTAGTATACATAGCGACTGTCAAAAGTAAATATATGTTTTGCTGGCTGTACGGATATTAGGTGGCCATTAAGTATTGTTTACGGTTTGTTTCCATGCTGAAATAACCCCCACGAAATAAACAGATATTTTCACATTTTGCTGGCGTGAATATACTTGTTTTTTATGGTGGGTAATTATTACTGCTAATGTTTTTAAAACTGTTACTGCCTTATTAAAGTTATTGCAGTGTGGACCATGAAAGATGCGAGAATGTCTTAAAAAACATGTGCAAAGCAAACATTTTATAATATAACTGTGTTGCTGTACATTATCAAAATTATAGAGAATTGTTTTCAATCATTGTCCTTAAATTTTAAGAGAATTAGAAAATTTTTAATTTAAAGTTTTGCATATTTTTTTTTGCAGTCACAACACAAAAACCAGAAATTACTGATTTTTATAAGCGAAAAAGACCAAAAAATAAAATGACATTTTCACATCCCTATTTATATAACTATACATAATTATTTATATTCCTATCGTATATAAATATATAATTATTTATAGTCCTATTATATGTATGATAGGAATTGTGTGTTTTCTTCTGGGCCGAATAAGTATTTGGGATTTCTCAGTGTGCTTCCATACTGTGAAGATGAATTGTTAATATGAAGGGCTGCCTTTTAACCTTAATGATCATGGAGCCATGAACCTTCTTCAGCGCTAACTGGTTGCTGCCAGTGCCGATTCTGTGATTGAGTTTTCACTTATGTTCAAAAATGTGTTAGCCTGAGAGGGTGGTCCGTATGAAGAGTCCTTTTTACACGACAATGACTAATTGGGAAGCATGATGGTGGCCTGCTGTGGTGCTGCATTGTTCAGTACAAAGTCCATGTTGCGCATCGACCAATGGCCAATCATGGTGGGAGCCTGCTGTAGTTCTGGGCACTTTTATTGCAAAATTATATACTGTTTACCCAGGAAACGATGAAATATAACGAATGACTTGGATACATAATTTTTTAAAGTGAGATTATTAAATAAAATTTTCTCTTTTCAGCATTTGGCGGTAGGACTATATAATTTTATTTTAAAATAGAGGGAATTTATTTTAACTCTTAACCCACACACACACATATGGCACTTATCACCGCACTTAGCACCGCAATCATAATCAGCACCACTCTTAACACCGCACCTAGCACTGCAATTGCAATCAGCACCGCAATCACAATCCCAATCCTTAGATCAATCTTTAGCTATATTTCCATCCTTAAGCAATCCACCACCACCATCATCACCACCACCACCGAATTGTGAAACATTGGGTGGATTGGCATAAAGATTGTGAATGATTGGGTGGATTAGTGTAAAGACTGTGAATTATTGGGGATTGGTGTCTGCACAATGTATAAATAGTGCAGTATGGTTAGTTCAATGGCAATATGATGTCACAGGGCTTGCATACTCGTATATTATAAGCAGTTGGGAGGTCGGCTGAGAGGCTTAGTTTGACGATGGCTACTGTGAAAGATACGTTGTCTCGGCTAGCTTCCGCCTCTTTGCATAGATTTTTTTTTTTAGTTTTGATTTTCAAGGGCATTGAAAGGTCATGGGTTCAAGGGTAAAGGTCAAATTTCAATTGCAAATGAGTACTGGCTTCCAAGATGGTAGACAGGTGATTTCTACCAAGATGGCGATCTTCTACCAAGACCGCTGTCGTCTACTAAGATGGCCGACTGGGTATGGGTGAAGGGGTGGAGGTTTGCAGACTAATTTGTTAGAGGAATAAGGTGGGGAACCTCAGAAAATTTAAATTTTTTGAATATTTTTTAAAATAATTTTTTATATTTTTTAATAATACATTTTTGTTTTTTTAATTTTTTTGATTTTTCTGGATGTTTTTGGATATTTGAGGTCAATGGTCAAGGTCATATGTCACATGGGTCGGGAGGTCAGCTTCTGGTTATTTATAAATTTTAAAACAAATTTAAATTAAATTTTGTGTAATAATTTTTTGTTGTTTTTACTTAAGTTTTAATTACATTTTTAATAAGGAATTTTTGTTATTTTTAACAATTTTCTCACTATTTTTTAGGTTTTTTTTGGGGTCAAGGTCAGGTATCAAAGGTCAAGGTCATATGGGTCAAAGATGGCGGCCGGGTGACATAACTTGGCGGCTCCCCCAGCTCCACTCCTCCGTCCCCTTGGCTCTCAGAATTCCGTACTACTGGTATTATTTTTGTGGACTGGGCATTACTCACAACTCATAAATTTAGTTTCATTACCATCATTGCATCACTGATATTCTGTTACGAACCACCCATGTCTGGCCAGGAACATCTATTGTGAGTGCACACCCCATATGTTTAGGCAGCATATTCATTTAACAGTTATGTTTTGATTTAGATTTTCTTTCGGCTTACACACGTAAACTTTTTGTATTTGTGTAAACAAAACTTCCATGTGTCTAGCATTGTACAAGGTAAGGTATCTGTGCAATAAATCCCACCAACCATGAACCAGAGCCCACATAATCACAATAAATTAAGCTTGCCATCCATCATATGAAGCTTGAAGGCACCAGGAGAGGAAGGCACAAAAGTGACTGTACTAAAGAAACTCCCTGACCTGGCACTTCAGCATTTGGCATTATTTATATGTTAATGCAATGCTCAAGGTACAATATTAATGTAACAGCTCATAAATATTACTAGGTATCGCATGTTTCACATAGCATATAACAGTGTTGGTATTTTGTGTGTAATCTACTGAGAGTAGTTAGTTATTTCAGTCTTGTGCAGCCATGTCATAAAGTTGCTGGGTCTAGTCAGCCACAAGGTCCAAACACAATCATGACCCTCAATCCAACCATTTTCATATCAGTCTATATAAACTAGCTGTTTCCTCAACTCCTTATTTTAACTTTATCTTGCATTTGTGTGCTGACCCCGTGACCAGGCTACTACCTTGGCAGCTACAATGGGTGCTTCACAGTCCAGTGGGCTAAGAAAAACAAATATATGACAACTGCATAATGAATTTGTCAGTGTGGGTATCATTGGTCGATGCATATGTAGGATTTGTGGAATTTTTAAATTTATAAATTAAACACATTGATGCATGCTTACAACTCATGATTTATTAATTTTGTCGGCAAACATAAATGCAGCACTCGTGTACAGAGTATAGTGTGTGTTGCCCACATGTAAATAGGAAGTTTATGTGTGAAAAGTTTGTGCAAATTTTTCAAATGGTAGGATTTTGCATAATGATGCAAGACTACCTTTAGTTTGGTAATTTTAATTTGCTGATTCATAATTGGTCATTAATAAAAATTTTATATGCTTCTACACCATGAAATTTAATGCAACAATTTAATGGCAACCTCAGTTATTTCTTTGAAATATATATATATATATCTCAAATATAACTATTGATTAGATATTGGTTAACAATGTACTTATTGGTTTTGAAACATTAATATTAACAGTCATTCCATTGTGTTGTGTTTCCTTCCACAGGGATTCGCAACGATGAACAGTGTGGTTCCTGCATGCAGCAAATCGTTCAGGAACTGCCAGAGCACCACCGCACCACTCTCTACTACCTCATGACACACTTGTGCTGCATGTGCAAGCTGCAGTATGATCATGGTTTCACTGAGCCTCCAACAGTGCTCATCCAAGACCTGTGCCATGTCTTCCTTCGCCCTCCGTGGGAGAGAATCATGTTCGTATGCACATATTGCTTCAGAATAACAGAACAAATATTATTCAGCTTTGTTAATGTATATGAGGGAGAGCTTATCACATGATTATGAGTAATCATTATGCAGAAATCCATTCTAAGGGAAACTATTGCACAACAATAGTGTTGAATTTTAAGGCAGTGAGATCGACTGCTTTTATTCATCAAAAAATTATATAATTTAAAAGAATTTTTAGGTTTTCTTTATATAGTTGTCATTCTTCATGCATGTGAAATGAGCATTTTTCTGAAAAAAGTGTGGCAAGTTAAAAATAAGTAAAATTTTAGTAATTTTACAAATAAAACAGCATCCTTCCCCCAACCAAGGTAATAAGAATTTGTTTAAAATCTGGTGCAGGTAAAATGTGCATGCTTTAAATAAAAACAATTGCTTAGAGCTGGCAAGAAGGGATGAAAGGTTGAAGGAAACTTGAAAATGTTCAACCAAGATACATGCTACAAACATAACCTAGAAGTCGGGGAAAACAACCCTGCAACAGATTTGTTGAGAGGTAAATGTGATATAGTGCACTTAAATTTAAAAAATGAACCAATACATTTTGTGATAATGCAGCATTACAATATTTTCATTCGGATTTGACTTTAGCACACACATTAAAAATAAGTCTATTCAGTCTCATCACAAAGAGGTTTTCCTTTGTATTGTTATTTCCAACACTTGAAAAGCATAATATGTCAATTTTTTTAAAATCAACTTCATTCGTAAGCCAAGAAGTTGTTTTAATCCAACAATTTTTCCATTGAGGTGATTTCTGGGGTGATAAGTTTAGACACAGAATTACCGGTACTTATGATTCAATACCAATATAATCACTGTACTCGGAATTTACAAAAAAATAAATGTTATTGTGTGAAATAATTTTTTTTCACACTTAAAGTATTACATTGTAAATGCTCATTTTAATAATCAAATTACTCTGAATCGGAATCAAGAATCGAAAATGAGAAATTGAACTTGGAATTGGGAAAAATGCATACTCAACCCATCCCTACAAAATACATTTTCATGAAATTATGCTTCCCGGCCACAAGTCTGGAGATTAATGTTGGCACTGCTCCCGGGTGACAAAACGAGAAAATGAATCAAATTACAGATAAAATATTTAACTATTGTCATTAAAACATGGTTGGAATTCAAAACAAATGTAATACCCAGGAGCAACCTCAAGGTATGCACACTACGAGCAAGGCCGCAAGCCAGTCTATAAAATGACAGAATTGGTGAATGTGGAAGTCTCCCCAAGCACAGCTCTGGAATATTCTGTGGCCTTCTACACTTTATCTACACCAAGATACAAATAGATAATTCACCAAATTAAACCAGATGTCAAATGGACACTACAGAATGTAAAACAATACAACCTTCCCTTAGCAATTAAATACAGTTGGTAACATAACTAAAGAAAAGTAAATATTTAATTCATGGAAGTGCTGTCTTTCTCAGTGTATTATTTAAATATAGCATGTATTTAATTCTTGATTGTGTCTATGTGATTTTCAGAAAATCTTACTAGAATGTATTCATGAAGTGACTCAGTCACTGATGTCACAGGCCACATCCACTTCTCAAAAAAGTGGTTTAAGCATTTTGTTATTTTCCTACATAAACAAAGACATTTATTTTCCCCGTTTTCATTTTTAGAAATCTGGCATGAGCCCACACTCCCCCGCTTACACACACAAATCTAGGTTTAGAATGTGCCATGTGGCTGGCTGAAAGGTCGCTAGGTGGAAAGACAGCACATGTCAAAATACATATCAAAATTATTTTCATATGGTTCAGGCCATCACCAGTACTTAGCACTTTAATTATTGTGAGCAAATAATGTATTCATTTCCATACTATAAAACTTTTAATGGACAAAATATTTAATATTCTCTGTAGAATAATTCAAAAATATACATTTAAATATTTATTAAATACACATTATGCAACTTGAAATGTATTAACAGTGTAATGTCCAACATAACAAAAATAGTTTCCTGCCCCACTGGCCTTAATGTTAATGCTAATATGGAACGTGTTACTAAAAATAGTGTTTCATAGAACGGAGATCTTACACCTGTGAAAATATGGTTAGTAATATCATCCCTCTTCATTAAGAAAATATGGGTGCTGATTCGTAACAAAAGAAAGGCCGATAACCCGGTATGCCCGGTATGCGGGCCGTGCGACTGCAGCGTTCTGTGTGTGTGTGTGTATGCACGCACGTGCATGCGTGCATGTGCATGTGTGAAAGACGTGACCAGCCGTCTTCCAACGACCAGCTGCAGATCCCCAAATTCAGCTAACTACCTCCAGGAGCAACAAGCACCCTAGTCTTAGAATGACAGCAAGCAACCTCAGCACAGCCAAGTGGTACCCTGACTCCCTTCAGGATACACAGTATACCCTAAGCAAAGACTTAGATAATGTTAGCATTCTAGCCAATTGCTCTTGTATTCAGACAGGCACCTTCACACGTCATAGCTATTTTAACTTTCGAAGATTCACAAGCTTGCGGAGCGACTGGTGAACTTAGGAGGTAGTATGGGCCACAGTGTTTATTCTCATAACGTAACAATTTAAAAGCTATGTGTAGATTTTGGGGTGAAATCTGCTATCCTTCTCAGATGTCTCTTGTAAGTAGCACCCCTCAAGGGATCTTGGAGCAGGACCACAGACCATCCCATAACTGAGGAAAGTCTGCACGTCGAACATACATACATCATCGTGGGCCACCCATACTGCGGACGAGGTACGGATAGGTACCTGGTGCATAGTGTGGTAAAGCCCCCTACTAGGAACATTACATGACGAAGTAGTTAGGCCAGGTAAGTCAATTAACCCACTCCATCCATCGTGTGAAAATTTTCCAGATGGAGCGACAGGCCTGGCAAGGCATGACCTAACCACCTCTGGGCACTTGTTAGCTAGGGACCGGTTTCTTGGCACGCTCTTGGGGTAAGCAAACATAGTACCTACCCTCACATGCCATTCGCCCACAGAAGAGGTACACAGTGGGGTGAACGTAAGGTTGCAGCTCTCCTCTCGGCTGGCCATCTGCTGGGTAACTGTCCCGAACCCAACCTAACTGACATGTCCTTCAAAGTGCAAGTGGAAGCAGCCAGGGGAATTGGTGAGACCACACCTCCCAGTTTACCCCGCAGGGTTATTCGGGCCCTTGATAAAGACCCCCAAGAAGAACACCAAGTGGTTACCCAGATCTGCCTGGGACTGCCGGTGATTCTGGGGATTGCCCGGAGAAGCTCCTCCACACTGCAAGCTGGCAAAATCAGCACACTGTTGTTCTCCAGCTCGAGGTCAGCAGACGCCGGAGGACCACAGCTGGTGCTCTCGACCGACCACAATTCCGGCCCACCAGCAACCCTGAGCTGGACATCAACCACCAACAGATCACCGATAAGGCAGATTAAAGGTATGACCTTTATTACCATTACCCTGATCATCAAGAGGCCTTACCTTGCCATACCTGACTTTGTTCCTTGCTGACAAACCCGACCCTTCCTATACTGCAATCACCTTCAAAATAAGCCCTTTACTCATCGCAGGTGACCCTGACCTGACACCCACTGGAACATTGCTCCTGTACGACCGTGTTACGTGTCAACCATCCCATATCTCAGTGATGTCAGTCACAATATGCTTATAGAAAAGAAGAGAACTGTTAACCGAGGTGGAGTAGGAAGGCATCTTCCAGGCTGGTCCAGCAGTATGTTGCCGGGTGAGCACACAAGCAGTCCACATTTAAAATTTTTACATTTTTATTTTCATAAAAGTTTTTCCATATCAGTAATAATGATAAAAATAACAAGTTTACTGTATTTATGCATATTTTTTACTAAAGTTTTGACATGCCATAAGATAGAAACCTTTCACATTTAAATAAGTTGTATGGTCATACGTACTTGTATGGTGCTGAGAGTAGCGATGGGTTGAATAGAATGAAACGTTTAGAGATATTCTATTACTCTTTACTATTGATTATTTCATGTAATTTTTATTTTCTCTTGGAAAAATCTTTCACAAAGGTAGAGCCGCAGCGGACAGTCTGCTAGGACGAAAGCGAAATTTATTGTTATGCTTTATTAAGAATTAAAGAATCCCTGTAAAACAAAGCAAATTAAAACTAATCACACTGGAAGTAGGCTATAATGTATACCAAAAAGAATTTTAATCTTTAATTAGAAGTGTATGAAATGACCCATCAACCAAGAGAAATAAAAAATAGTTAAAAATTTCATAACACAAAAAAAAGCTTCAATAATAACAAAAATAAATAATCGTTTGTGGCTTCAACCCAACTCAAATAAGTACTATTTCTTCTATTTTGTTTCTCTCTTTCTCTTTTTTCTTCTTAGAATTAGCTAACATTTGCTTCCTGTCCATTTTAATTTTTAAAGTTTCTCTTGCGTCGACCTTGTGGGCATTAGCTCGTGACATCCCTGGAAGAAAAACAACATTAAACAGTCTAAGAAAACGTACATTCACCGTATCTGTGTTCTATGTCTGTCGTGCTTCGCCTGTCACTACTGGGTCAGATGTGGGCTGTGGTGCCGTCAACATTCATCTGGATGCCCATCCGACCACTTCTCCTACTCTTCTTCTACTGTCGACCGACCAATATCGCATTATCAAATGGATGGTAAATGGAAACCTGCTTTGGGAAAACTGCTGAAGTTCTTATTCCTCAAAAATAATATTTAAAAAAAATTTCCCTCATTTTATTTTTTGTTTAAAAATTGTTTATTGCTTATCTATTTAAATTTCAATTTGTTGTAGCTGCAAAATTAAAAAACCACGTCTTGTCAAATGAAAATGATCGAAAATGCATCGACCGTTAATAAACACTTACTACTACCACCTAGTGGCACGTGGATGCACTACCAGTGGTAAAAATACTGCACCTGCTGCTACGAGCACAACTAATCATCCAGCTTGTATGCTGTACTCCACGAAGTTACCGTGAACTAAATAAATATGCACAATTTCCTGAACTAGTCTTTTCTGTGTGTTGACGTACAAAATTAAACTTTCTGCCTTACACAAACTACATGTAATCCTTGGTCTACCAATACATTAAACATACTAAAACACACTACCATAAAATTTAATTATTACCTCTCCCAAGGGCTACTACTGCTTCACATCAAAACTTTCTAAACTCAAAACCTGACCCTTTTAATGACTACTTAATTTCTACTCTACTGGTCATTAAACAAACACTAATAAACTACTTCTAAAATGGGCATATCTAATTAACTTACTATCCAATGGGCATCCAGTAGGGCATCTGCAGCATACTAAAATGCAAAATTAAAATGGACAAAACAAATAAAAAATTTTAATTACAAAAAAAGGCTCTGGTTATAGCTAATTAACCAATAGTTACATGTATGTCAGTAAAACCTGCCTACTGCTAGCTAGGGTAGGCTAGAAAAAAATATTCTTGACAGAAAGTACTACTAGCCGGCACCTAACAAAATTTTAACGGAGAGGGAAAACTGGAAGGAGAAAAAGGAGCGGTATTTGGTAGGGCCAGGAGGGGGGGGGGGGGGGGGAGGAAAAGAAAGAAGAAAGAGTAATAGATGGATGGATGGATGGATGGAGGAGCTTTCAGTTTATAATACTCTGTCAATTTCAAACTCTAAACAACTGAAAACTCAGTGACTCGTAGAAGAGCGAGATGTAGGAAAAAACTCCAGAATACTTACTAACTAAATAAACCACTAACTCAATATCCAGGTGCACACATCTTAAATCTGTTGAGACACTCTCTCTCAACTTCACACAAAAGCAGTACACCGCAGCCTCCTCTTTAGCTGCACATAATTTCCTACGAAAATAACATTGTATAAAACAAAATAAAATGTAACCATCCTACATCTTTGACCTAAACTTCTAAAATACAAGTATCTTTGATAAGGGGGCATTCCACCATAAGGCTCTTGTTCATTGAGGTGGCCTTGAAGCCCAAAACTTTGACTAAAACATTTTACTTCTGGTAGAGCAACTAGTAGGGGTACTTTCTACAAGAGGTAGTATGCGAATTTTTAAGCAGGTAGATCACTGACAAATGTAATTGAAAATTAGGTAATAGCTTTATTAAAAAAAAAAATGTTCAAATATATTTACATTTTAGTCAAAATCAAATAAATATAATTTATACAAAAATACATTTTTAAATGAGGTAAATAAACAAAAGTACATTTCTGTAACACTTTGGTACAAATAGGAAGATATTTTAATTCAAATTTGTTTCTTTCATAAGCAAACTGATAACATTAAAAATAATTATTGGACAGCTAAGTAATTATCGTTTCCTACAGAAGTTCTTAACCTTTTAAAACAAATGACTATAAATAAATAAACAAATACTTTACTAGAATTTGACTGGTATGGAATACAAAATAATTAGTAAGAATCTGTTATATTTATCAAAAACATCAAAAATTCATTATTACTTTTTTTTTTCAAATCAATAACTTTTAAAATAACAAATCATTAAAAGCATCAGATTTTTCTTTACATAACCTTGGTCGTAATCAACTAAATAAAACAACAAGCCATTCTTTCCACATCTAGAAGTCTCACATAACTAAAATCATGAATGGACTTCAACTCATTTTACTTGCTTTGCCAGTTACGTTCATGATACTG
The DNA here is from genome assembly GCA_029891345.1 of Dryococelus australis. Classification (NCBI taxonomy): domain Eukaryota; kingdom Metazoa; phylum Arthropoda; class Insecta; order Phasmatodea; family Phasmatidae; genus Dryococelus; species Dryococelus australis. The sequence continues at coordinate 84,900,705 of CM057009.1, read as the reverse complement.
GGACACAAATTTAAAGACGTGAAGAAGACGTCTGTTTACTCAAATAAAAAAAGTCTTGATAATGTTCTACTTATACTAATACAATTAAGATCCTGGACTACCGACTCAATAAAAACACTACTTTGTCGGTGTCAACCAAAAAAAGGATCACATACTCCTCCTTTCTTCCCCTGCTACGGCCCACAAACGCACAGCTGTTAATTCGAAACATCAACGTAGGCTAATAGCTCCAGGAACTTTTGGCACACATGCACCACAAAACAGTTCATAATAATTGGATGATGGCGACTTTACCGTCGCAGCGACGGAAACAAGACAGGGGAACACAGCTGTCCGATACAGAGAGCGCTGAGGCTGACTTCAGCTCGACACTAATGGTAAATAATTCCTGTAGCCACTCTGGAACCATCAATTGCGAGACTAAGGAAGATTCCCGAGATGACAAAGTATACGACCTAACCATTTTGACATCCCAGACCCTTTTTAAATAATTAAATCCTGTCCTGAACCAAATAAAATTATAATACTGAACCTTTCACAAAAATAAAAAAGAATAAACTGAATTATAAATGACTTCCAATAAAAACAAATTAAGGACCCTGCCTAGAAAATTATTAAAAAGAATAAAAAAAAATGGTGTTACAAATTAAAATCCAAACAAACCACGACTACTATTTTAAGGATAAAAGTGCTGAATTGCATTAACATCAAAACAGAGGCAAAACAACTTTCCAAAATTGAAACCAAAAACTCAAATTAAAATTAAGATGATTAAAATTGTTACCGAAACACCAAAAAGAATGTCTCATCTGAACAAAAGAAAAAGAGGAGCAAAACTAACCCCAAAATGACAACAAACTGAACCACGCCTAGGATCGATCTGATCAAAAAATATAAATACTCCTAACCAGAACACTATCTTGCAAAATTCCTAAAATTCTACCAAAATTAACTCAAATTACCTAATGCATAATAAAAAAAATAAAGTGCTCCCAAAAATTAAGTGGATCCTAACAAAAAATATGAATGTGCAAAAATGACTTTGTAACAATATGCTACTATTAAATTTATGATGCCACTGTTAATTAACTCTGTATTGAGATATTTTGAGACATTGTCTTCAGTTTTTAAGTCATCAGTACGATTGCGAGTAATTTTATTATTGATTTTCCGATTGCCTTTTTATTTTGATTATGCTCATTTTGAATTATCTGAGTTTCACTTAAATAATGTTTGAAGTGGATGTGTCCGCTAAATAATACCTTTATTTTCAGTTTGAGGTATTTAAGGTTTATGTAATTTGTATTTGAAGTCTATTTAGTCTGATTTATTTGTGTCTGTTTTCTTGTTGGTAAAAAAAACACACACACACTTTTTTTTCAAGGTTTGGTTTATTTGGCCGTGTAAATGATTTTGTTTAAATATTTTAGCTTTTGGATGACTTTCCCGTAAGTTTCATTTAGATTCAGTCTAAGAATCGTGCTTCCAAAGCTACTCTTTTAACCTTTTTAGAGTCTTCCAAGCTTGCTTTTCATGCCTTTGTTTTTCATACGACTGGATGCAAGTTGCACCGTCATATTTTTCTTTGTCTTGGCATCTATAGCTTTCCCCCTCCACTCTCTTTTTCTGTCATCACTGTGTTGGCGAAGTCTTTGGGTATTCATGTGCCCACATAAAAGTTGTCTTTTCTTGACGTGACCGTAGCTGATTTTCGCAGACATTTTTCTTGTTCATGACCCTTGTGGACCGTCTGGGACACCTAGCAATGACTTCAGAACTTTCTGCACCTACCTTTTCACTTTTCATTGCACTGTTGTTTGCCGCTAAGACATACCTTTTGGCCCTTTTCCCAACACTCTTCTGCTTCGCTCGTTGCAACCATGAGTGTTTCGTCAGGTTGCGGCCGCAATGATCCCTATTGGGATATAGTTTTTTAGTGTGTTTTCTTAAAACACACTTTGGTTGCATCATGTAGAGTACTGTGTGGTAGCTAATCTTGTTTTGGTGTATTTTGGTGTTTTCAGCCTTTTAGTCATGGGATTAGATCACTCCTATTTACCCTCCTGGTGAGTACAGTTTTTAATTTTCCCTAAACTCTCACGTGCACTTATTCGCGATTATAATTTTGAGTGCCTTTTTCATTTAGTTTGAGGGTCCTTGAATTTCCCAGAATTCCCAGTGTGTTATCGGAGTGGTTCACCACGCAAGTGCTGTACAACAGTATGCTTTCAGTTGCCAGTTTTCGTCCGATGGTTGCGTCCATATGGACAGTTCTGTGTGAATAACAATCGTACCTTTCTTCTCGGCATCCTACACACACAATATCAGCTATGTCACTACGAACTTTTCAGTTTTGTGGTTTTCTTTAAACACTGCCAAAGTCACGAAACTCTCTTTCAAAATAAAATGAAGTATACTACATTTTAAAATAATTCATTGCTGTTATACTGAGAATACTATGTAAATTGGCTGGAACTATTAAGAGTTTAAAATTTGTTCTCTTTTTTATGGTCATAGTAAACTCTTATTATGATAGGTAGTGTAAACAAATAGTACAATGTGCTGTAAGGGGTACACCTCCGCATTATTTAAAACCTCTGAATTATTTAGTACCATTGTGTAACTAGTATTGTTTGAGATGACTTTTGTTTTGATTTCTTGGAATATCATTACTATTAAATAATGTGTTTATTTATTGTTTTTGAGGGGGCATGTAATACTTGACGATTATATTTTGCCCATACAATAATTTTGGTAAAAGCAATCTTAAGTTCTCTTATATCTGTTGTGAAATCAAATAATTTGATACAAAAATTTATAAAAATTTTTGAAAAGATATGTGAAACAAAAAATAAGGAATAAAATAAATTGAAGGATTTTCAGTTGCCACACAGCCACATGTCTTGTTATTGCAAGTTGAGATTCCTCTGGTCCCTGTAGTATAATTTGTGGCAAGGATGCCCTGTTCTGGATTAGCTGCCATTGCGGCACATATTTTTGGGTAATTAGTTTTTATTTTGTATCCCATGTCCCTCCATTGGCCAGGCAGATTATTTCGCTTCCAGTTCTGTTTTTGGAGTGCCTTGACGTTCATTAATTTGTTCTTTCGGACCACAGTTTGTTTGCGTTGCTTGGTGGCAGTTTAGATGTTCTGTTTGTGCCAAGGGCTCGTTAGTATAATTATGCTTATTTTTGGTTACGGTCATGTGGACGGACGTGGCGGCACAAAAGTGGTAGCAAAGGGTTGAGTTTTTTTTCGCAAAGTCATTGGCGTGACTTTTTTTTGTTGTTTTGTGTTTGTGTGCATGTGGGTCAATTTGCATTTCTTTTAATATTGATTATAATAACTGCGTATTCTAAAGTGCAGCATTATAGTATCTCTATTTTAATGTTTGTTGAAATTGTTATAATCTTTGTAGTTTACTTTGTTACAATGTTTGTCGTGTACTTTTCAGTCTTATTTTAATGTTGCTGAGTGACATGTATGTTTTTTATTTCACGCATTTTGTGTCAGACAAGTGTATCTTGGTTTATGATATTCTTTGGTCTCGGCTCTGTGACCTTGGTAGTTAGTAAATGTATGTTTTTATTAATGCACAATGTATTTTCCCAAAATTTTATTATGGTGTTTTAATGTTTTCTCCTGTGCTCACCAGTCCCCTGTTGTTTTGTTTTGGTGTGCAGCTAATATGCTGCGTTTTGTGTTTCTTTAGACATCAATTATGTAGACCTACTTTATATTCGAGGTGCAAGCAATAAGTATTTCTGCTTTGATTTTGAAAGCTGATATCGCATTGTTTGCTTTGTTTTTTTAATAGGTGCATACAAGTATGTTCTTATTTTGATTTTTATGAGACCTATATTTTGTTCACAGTGGATTTAGTTTCAGTAATTTTGAAGTAGTTAATCAATTTTTTTATTATGCGGCTGTAATAGTGCATTGTTTATTTCTGTGTACATGGTGTTTTAATTATTGAAATAATGTTTAATTTTGTTTTGTAATTGCATGTTTAAAGTAACGTAAAATTTAGCAATGTGTTTTCGTTCATTGCATCATAACATGGCGTGCTCTAGAGTTTTCTAGTGTGGCAGTGGTGCCAACCTGACACAACGTAATGGCCCTAGGTCTTGTCGTATTTGTGTTTACCATATATCACTGACTTTTAAAGTGTTTGAAATTTTTATATTTTGTTGAATAACTTAACTATGGTTATTTTAATAAGATCAGTGCACATCTTGAAGTCTTGCCGCATTACCTGCCTTTGTTAAGCTTAAATTATTAATGTTACATGCAACTTTATCTTTGGCTTCGTGACTTTTCTGTGTTTTGAGAAAATATTTTGATTACAAGCTTCGCTGGATTCCTTTCGCTTATGTTTGCTTATTTGTGGAGATTGTTTAGAATTGTTGAGTTTCGGTGACTATATCATTTTATTTGGCATTCTTAATTTTGTTTACATCAATAACCTTGATGTTAAAGTGTCAAATTTTTTTTGAGTTTGTTGTTTAGTAACCTTGTTTTGTTTGGCATTGGTAACACACTAGTGCACTTTACTCTTTTATAAAAATTTATGCCTTTTGGTAACTTTGCATCTGGTTAATATTATTATTTTTTTAAAGAGTTATTGGACTTCCAGGTGAACTCTAGTTTTGTGCGCTAGTCTGTTGGGGGTACCGTTCTGTTTTTTTTTTTGGAGCCACAACGACCAGTTGTGTTCTTTGAATGGGTCACACTCTGTTTCTGTTGTGGTGGCAGGTTCAGAGCACTAAATTGAAGTGTTTTGAGTCGTGGGGGTACCGTTCATGTTTTTGGTGCCACACGATCAGCCCTTCGTTTGAGTGGTTTGGACACTCACTTTTGGATGACCCCTTATTGCAAACCAGAAGTCATCTTGGAAGATCACAGAGTTCCATGTATAAAGTTTATTTTACTAGATTAAATTTTTTTTGTTCTGTGTTTTACACATATTTAATTCTCTTTTGTAATTTATTTTGGTGAAATAATTTTGTATTTTTCTTAAATTTGTAGAAATTATTTATTACTGTTTAATCTAAGTGTTACCAGTGTGCCTTTTTGTGTGTGTGCTATCTGTAATTTGGTTCAATTTTTGTTATAGGGTCTTCTGTACTTTGAAATTTACATTGTTTACTCATTTTTTGCAGGTTTGTTTTTATAGTCCTTTGGTACTTGTTTGTTTGGATTTTGTTTTAGTTTCCATGCACCATGGCTGTTCTCAAGTGGAAGATATGTCTGCGGTGTGGAGTTTGCCAGGGCAGCTGCCTTCCCCAGTGTTGACTACAGAGAGCACACTGTTCCCAGCTGTTTCTGGTGGGGTCCACGCTGTACCTGCCTTCTGCTCAGGGAGACAGCTGTGTTGTACCATCTTTCCCTGTTGAATTAAGGTAGTCTCCATCTTCTGTTAAGTTTTTGAATTGGGTTTTGTTCAGTATCTGTGTCTGGGAATGTATTGCCAGTACGTTCATGTTGCCTTTCCTGAACCTGAGGAATGCTTCCTAAATTTTTACTGTTTGCGTTCAGTGAGTGTTTTGTTGGCTGGTGTGGGATGGTACTATAATATTGCAGCTCATAGAATTTCTTCTGCCTACCTAACCTCAACTTAGGTTATGTTTTGCTTTGGAGTTTTATTTCGATATAGTTGGTGATCTGAAAATTTCAGTAGCTCTGCTTGTTGTTAAAGTTGTTTTCCAACTAAATACACATTTTTATTGGATTTTGCTCTCAATTGTGTCTGTTACCTCTATGTATTGGTAAACTACATAGTTGTGCTGTGCATATTCTGTTAGCTGGGTAGTTGACATGTTGTTGGCTTTGGTGCCAGTCACTACCACGTTACCTGATCTGTTAAGTGTTTTGGGTTCCTTAAAATAGTTCAACAAGTCTAGGAGCGGCCGATCCTAGCTGTAGTTTGCTTTCTGCATAAACTTTTGTTTATTTTGGCTGGCCATTCCCTTTCTTCTTGGCCTTGACTTCGATTTGACCGTGGACTGATTATGCATTGGTTTGAGTCTTTTTGGGGTCAATTCTGTTTGTACGCTAAGGCAAAAAAAAACCTATGTACCAAGTTAAGTTAGTACTAAGTGAAATTTTGTGTGTGTATTAAATCTGATTTTGGGTTTTTTGTAAAACAATTTTACAGCATTGTAATTGGATTTGATTTTGAACTTTTATGGATAATAATATTAGTTTTACTTGTGTCTTGAGTTGTGCGAGTAGCTTGGGAATTATTTCATGGTAATATTTTCTTAGGAATGACTTTTAGAAAATATATTTTTTTGGCTGTGATATTTTAATTTGTCTATACCCTATAAGTGTACCATGTTCGTTTGTTTCAGTGTTGTGTTTTGGATATTTGGGCAAAATAATTGGAAGTGTATAATTGAGAAATATTTAGTTGTTCAAGTTTCAATGTGGAATTAGTTGCTAGCTTGCCTAGTGACTGTCAGGACTGTTTGCCCTGGTGCCAGTTTCGGTTTTGGGGCTTTGCTCTTTCGTGGGTGCCTTTCGTTTTGGAGTTGTGTTTGTGGTTGGTGACTCAACATGTTTGTTTGCTCGCTCCTTTTGGCACTAGGGCATGCCCATTTTTGAGGGGGTTGTGGCAAGATTTTTGACACCCCGTTTAGTTAATTCTCTCATCATGTTCTAGTTTTTTGGGTTGACTCCTTTGTGTTTCCAGTTTGTCCTGGGTACTAGTACCTCCATTGTTCATCTGACTTGACTTACAAGTTTTGCGAGCTACCTTTTGTTTTGATAAAATGTGATATGCAACTTAAGTTTCGAGCTAAAGTATTTGTGTCTTAACTTGTTACCTATTTTATGGTATTTCTGAAAATTTTCGGTGTACCCCATAACAAGTATGTGTTAGTCTCGTGAAGTGAACTCCAACACCATCATGTGCTTTCATTACAAGACACAGAAGACCCATAAGAAGGAAGGTGGGATCAAAATTTCTGCGTGTGGAGTTGTGTTAAAAGTTGTTAAGCAAATACTTTAGAAATGCTTTAGTGATGTGCTCCGACTTTGACACCATTGAGAATGTATCCCTTTAGCTCTTAAAAAAAAGTATTTTTTAAGTAAGATGAAAATGAAGTTATTTTTATAGTAAACAACATATTGAATCTTCTGACTTATCTGGAAGTCAAAGTTTTCTCTTTATTTTATAATGTCAAATTGGTATTGACGCCGTCGGGTGAGACACGAGACGAACAATGACACAAATACTTACTGGTAATATGGGCACTAGCAGTGCTTCCCAATCACTGCACTATTGAGACTCGGGGTTTTCAGGGATGCTGTGGGTTCTGTGTGTCCGTCTCACCTGTGGGTACTTACAAACATTTAGGCAATACTAAACTTTGACTAAACATCACTTTGAAAATAAGCACTTAATAAAATACATGTTTCAATTAAGTTGAAAATGCCACAAGGGCAAAATAAATTAGTTAAGCAGAAGCATAATGCTGGCGAAATGTTTGGCAAAACGTACGCAACCAAAGATTAATCAGTATACTAAAAGTGCTATTGAAATCTACATCAGTGAACAAAAGGTTGTTGTGCATATGTGACAGTGTGTTACCTCTCCAGCTCTCCTTGACAGACTGTCCAGAGGCAAGCGTCGCACGGACCTACCATGGCCGCCTACGGGGTTCACATTAGTGGAAGTGCTATGCATGCAGAGTAAAATATTTTAGTATTGAAAATAAAATGGCACAAATTAAATATTGTTTTACATTTTATAATTTTCTTGTGAATTCTTCATGTGAATTTAGTGTCTCTTTATGACTGCGTTCAAGCCAGAATATTAGTGTTCTTAATCTCGGTGCCGTGGTCACTTTGAATTTCATATCCAAACATTTTCAAAATAACAACAAACACTTTAAAACATTTTAAGACATTTCAAACCCTGAAAAATAAAAATATAAGACACGTTTTACACTGAGAAATAATACTTATGTGAAAGTTCAAAATATTGGCCTCTTTGCGCACGTGCATGGACACATGACATGTGCGTGGTGAGCGCTGTCATGGGCTCTAGTACCGCTGGCTGTTAGTTGGCTGTTCGCCAAGTGGACAAAAGAATTCTCTTGTATACATTGTGCTTCACGATTCTGTGGTTAGTGATATATAAAAAAAAGTAGCGGAAAGCATGGATACTACAGTGAAAAATTTGAGGTGCTTTGCACTAAAATTGATGAACTCAAACAAGAAGTGAGAGACTTGAAAGAGGATAATTCTCTTTTAAGAGCCATGTTCGACAGTTTTCAGGCAACGAAAGAAAATGGAAAAACTATATGTGCTAAATGTGAAGTTTCAGAGTTAAGAAGAAAACCTACAGTGAAATTATTAGTAATAGTTCAACTACATCATGAAACTTGACAGGCATTTTAAATAGCAAATTAACATATTGTAGGACCATGCCCTTTGTTCGTCCGAACGAAAAAGGTGAAACTCAGCAGTAAGTAGCTGCTCCGCCAGCTGCTGACGACGGCAGCTTTGTGTTGGTCCGCAGGCGCGGTACTAAGTCCACCGTTGGAAGTGGGTCACCGGCTGGTCAGCAGGCCGTTTCCAAGGTGTCAGAAACAATGTTAATATTAAAATAGTACGGAAAGTGGTTAAACCCAAAATGAAAGCACTGTTTGTGTCCAGTTTTGCTGCTGAAGTTTGGGAAAATTATATAGTTACTTATATAAATCAAGAACTGAAAGTATCCAACCTTACAGTGGCTAAGTTAAAATCTCACTATGACTCATATTCCTCCTTTTATGTTTCTGTGGTAGGTTCGGTATTTGACAAAATTTTCAATACTGTATTTTGGCCCACCGGCTGTTTGATCAGCCCATTTTATGGCAGGCTTCAGAACAAGCAGCTACATAGTCACATAAATCTGCCTACTACAGAAGAACAAACTTTGCAAAAAACTAATAAGACGGCAGGAGGAGCCGTTGTAAATATATAAGTAAAATGAGGCAGACAGAGGTGTTATTAGCTGACTTTGTTAATGCCGTCCACAGATTTTAATCTTTATTACCAGAATGTAAGCGTATTAAGAACCAAATCACAAGTGTTTTTGCAAAACATCAATAGTGCTAATTACTCCATTATATGTCATACTGAAACTTGGTTTAATGACTATAGTATTAATGCACATTATTTTCCAGATACTTATAGTATATTCTGTAAAGATAGGGATGCTAAGATAACTAAACTATGCATGTTACTCAAAAATTGGATCTGGACAAAGAAAATATTGAATCAGTTTGGATCAAAATTACTAGTATTAATTTAAATAAAATCCTTAAAGGCAGTTTGTACCTTCCTCCACAATTGCCAGTTACAGTGGTTAATAATTATTTTACATTTTTAGAGCCTAAATTGTCACATTATTCCAATCAAATAATAATTGTCGGCAATTTTAATATGCCGGGAATAGAGTGGAATTCGTTATGTACACAGAATATTACACAATATTAACAATATACTTAAAGGCCAATCTCTTTTATACAGTTTTCAACTCTACTTAATTTGGAGTAATTTAACTTTAGTAAACCTTCTGCAGAATTATTAGATTAATTTTTTCTAAATCTAATGTTACTGTTGATAAATCTGTTGACACGATTGTGGAGGAGGATATCTATCATCCTGCTTTACGTTGTTATGGTACAACAGATTCTGGAAAATTTACTTTCAATAACAATCCCATTTATTTTAGAAACTATAGAATAGGTGATTTCTTGTCTCTGTACTTATCAATTAACAATTTTGATTGGACGTCTGTCTTTCAGATGACTGACGTCAATCAAATGGTAGAATATGTCACTAGTACTATACAATTCCTGAAAATTGGTTAACAAAGATTAATAATGATTTTAAGCATCATCCTAGCTATTTTTGGAAATATGTTAAAACAATGAAGAAAGGTTTTAAAGAATATATAACTTTGTTTATTAATAATAAAACAATACAGGATGCAGTTGATCTTGCAAATATTTTTGGTAGTTTTTTTTTTTTTGCTAAAATGTATGTACAAAAAACTGTTAACTATTGCTCAAGCAAACCTCAAGGGAACAATTTAATTATTAATACTCCTACTATTACACAAGGTATGGTACTTTGGGCAATTAAAAAGCTCAGAAGTAGTAAAGCCACTGGTTATGACGATATTCCAAACTTTATTCTTAAAGGTTGTGTTTGAATATTAACAGCGCCACTTACTCATATTTTTAATTGTAGTCTTTCTAGTGGTATTTTTCCATCCATCTGGAAACAAGCAATTGTAGTGCCAATTTTAACGAAAGGTAACAAGCAGGATGTTAATAATTACAGGCCTATATCTTTATTATGTGGGTTCTCCAAGGTTTTTGAAAAGGACATCTAAATTTTCGTACAAAAAATTTAATAACTGAATCGCAACATGCTTCCACTAATTTGTTTAACTTCATCAGTGACATATATAAAGAAGTTTTATCTAGAAATCAAATTGAAATTATTTTTTTTGATCTTCAAAAAGCTTTTGACACATGTCAACATGTGATCATTTTGAAAAAATTACAAGAAATAGACCTCGATTTTTTTTTTTACGGAAAATTTGTTGTTAGAATAGATAATGTTTATTTCAAATCCTTTTCAGTAATGTCTGGGGTTCCCCAAGGCCCCAAGGCCCCAAGGCTCTCCCCGCTGTCCTTTAATATTTTTATAAATTACATAATCATTGTAGTAAGGCATTCTCATTCACTTCTCTACACAGGTGATTTAAAGATCTATAAGAGTGTTAAGGATAGGCAGGATTGTGTAATACTACAGCAGGATATTACTGCTATTAGGAATTGGTGTATAGATAATGCCATAGCACTAAATTAATCTAATACCATGTGAATCCTTTTACAAGGAAAACTAACCCAGTGGTACATAAATATGTTGTCAATAATATTGTAATTAACATAGATTGTAAATGATTTTTCCATTGTCATGTAGATAGTCTATTATGTAACATTAGTCGCACATTAGGTTTAATCAAATGTATCACCTTTTCAGCCACATCATCTGACTCCTTGTTATGTCTTTATTATGCCTTAATTAGGTCTAGGTTAGAATATTGTTCACTGATCTGAAATAATATTACTAACACTGATTCAATTAGGATAGAAAATGTACAAAAAAATCTTTTTTAGATTCCCAAGTAGTGAAGATTTTGTATATAATAATGAACTTTTAAAATATAATACTCAAATTTTGAAATTACGTAGAGAGTTTATTGATGCACTATTTTTAGCAAATTCTTTTCAATCACATTTGCATTGTTTACGAATTTTAATGAAGGTAGCATTAAAGCTCTGTAACTATAAACATAGAATCTCTCATATTTTCATTTCATTATATATTAGAAAAGATCTAGTAAGTAGATGTGTAGATAATTATAGTAAATATTTTTCTACGTTTGATCCATTTATAGGTAAAAAACTTACATTTAGTGATTTATCTGAACATTATAGTAATCATTATTAGGGATTTACTATTGTATTGAATGTTATTAGTATTTTAATGTTAATAGTACTTTTGTAAAGTTTCTTGATTCTTTTCTATCTTAAATGTGTTTATGTTTTGTATTTGTTTGTTATCTGTGTCTAATGTGTTTTGTTTTATTGTATTATCTCTAGTCTGTTTGTCTGTAGTTAGTTTATGTGTTTTATGTAACTGTGCCCCCCTTTCAAAGGTTCCCAACTGTTGGGTGGCACAACAAAATATGAATAAATAAAATAAATAAATATTATTATTCTTTTATATTATGTTATATTACGTTTGGGTACCTGGTATTAAAAGAATATATCATTAAGGGTATTCCATTAATATAGGTTACATTGCAATCAAATCAATATATAAGTATGTTTATTAATAAAGGCTACACAAAGCCACCATATGGTTACAGATATTGCATCTTGAAGTAATTCACGGGCCTTGAGAGCAATTACTAAAACAACCAATATAAATTACATTGTATATATGGTTAAAATTATAGATTATTATCACTAATTTGAAAATAGAATTGCTTGTACAGTCCAGAATAAGATAGTTAAAATTCCAAAAACAGTTTATGTACACATGGTTACAGTTCAAGGACGCACGTGTGGTTACATGCAGAAAAAAGGAAAGTTTTTACTTAATTCCAGAGCTCAAACATGGACAGATGCAGGCTAGATGATGATTTTTTTCATAGGTGCAAAACCATGCCAGAACTAGAAGTGCAGAAAACATCCCAGCAATGATGATGTGCCACGAACTCTCTCATCACATAGTTACATGTCATAAAGATGCCACGGTAGGTGGACGATACGAGGACCACTAAAGTTGACACAAAATGAAGTGGCTTGCACACACACAAAACACGAAAGCAATGAAGAAATAAATACAGCAAACAAACTTATCCTAAACAGCGGTAAATAAAACTAACTACATGAATGGATATTTGCAGATACTTGAGAATAAAATTTCAGAAGGTGACTTCATGCTGTACGTACAAGGTGCATAAAGCAATAACCTTGATCATCGCCAGCATATATATTGAATTGAGTGTGCTCAGAACTTTGGTGTGTGGTGACTAATTAGTTATACAGAGAGAAACAGAAAGACCTCCAAATACATAATAAAGGCATTTTTAGTTAAGTTTATTTAACTTGCAGTTGGCAAAAGTATTAATAATAGAAATACTTAACACATTTTAAAATTAATCCAAATTGATTATAACAAAACTACATGTGTCCAAGAACGAGTTGAAAAGTATAATTTAATTTGAACGCATCCATCAACTTCTTCAAACAGACAAAACTTGGAGTAAATAGTACAATTTTTTTAATTAATCGGTATTCTTTATCTTTTTACATTGAACAAATTAAACAATTAAAAATAACCGCAGCACACGTTTTCATGAAAGAGAAATTTAGGCAAAAAAAATTAAGAAGAATTAATTGAATAACTACAACAATAGAAAATATGAAATTTGCCAATACAACTGGCAGAAATAAAGGTCTGACCACTAGACTCCATAACGAATCCCATGACTAAAATAATTGAAACTTGGAATAAAAGGGACATTTACTGGATAGATCGACTTCAAACCTTAACTATATAAATCTCAAATAATTAAAAAGAGTATGAAGTTTAGTTAGAACAATAATCAAAGTAATAGTTATAACCAGATGGTTAATATAAATACTCACAATTGTGGTAAATACAAAAAGTAAAATAATCTCAAAATGGGTAAAAATGAAGTTAGATATCAGGGACATAAATAGTTATAAAATTAGCAATAACAGTAACTGACTAAAATAATAAAAATTAAGTTTCCCCAAAATAGATTAATAATATAGTTAATATCAGTGACAGCATAACATTTATAATTGTAGCATATATCCAAACAATTGACGCGTGCCGCTTTTACATCTAATCTAATACGATTACGACTCATCGCCTAGAACACCTCTTCCATCCCTACAGATGTGAGCAACACGTTGCCTACCCTACAGGCAACTGGAACTTACAAGCAATTCCTTCTCACCTGGAAGATACGCAATCTGGCAGGCATGCCGCCCCCCCCCCCCCTCTTCCTCACGCTCAAAGCCTACAAGCTGCCCAGACCTCGGGCAAGGCAGAGCGGCTCCGGCGAAGCATGAAGCAGAATCGCTGACAGGAGGATTCTCACGCCACCCAGGGCCAGAGGATGTCACACCTCCCCCACACCCCGTGCTGGCAGCCTGCAAGTTTCGACTATATAAGTCTGGATGCTGCCGGCCTCAGTAGTCATTCTTTCACATCTCTAGCAACCTCCCACAGCACTATTAGTGCTTGGGATCTTCTGAGAAGTTTCTTACCTTACAAGCATCCCCCCGCGGCTACTTACTACGTACGTTGACGACTAGTCAACCCGACGACATACGAACACGGAACATTTTCTTTTAACTTCAACTCATTTATATTTGCCTAGAACCAGCTTTTTCCCTCTTACTTAGATCCAGGTCACCTACACACGGAACCACACAGTTACCTTCAGCTATCCTCAACTTGGTAGGAGGTAGCACAGGTCATGTGTATATTGAATTTTCAATACACACACATTGCTCTCTACCTTTCTGCTTATATTTCCAGGGTATTTATTTGTATCCACAGTTAAAGGTAGACTACACTCTGCACTGTCGACAGAAACCGGGAATTTTATTAAACCGAATTAAGACATACATATTAGATGGCTACCTGTTTCTTCCCAGTTACACATCAGCACTTTTAGTGCTTGTGGGGGAGAAACAGTGATGCCACAACCACTAGCAACACCTTCACACCAGGATGGTACGACAGACTCGGGTTGCTTCTCATCATCCGCACTAGTTAGTGCGCGGTGACTGTGGCCTGTAGTTTTGCCGGGCATCTTAGTGCGAACACACAACCAGTAGAGGCTTGGTGGTCCACACGGCTCCACATCCCTGATCAGCCTGCCTACGGTGGGAGATCAGTGGGGACTCTTATCGAGCTCGAGCCGGCAAGTCACTATTGGGTTACACTTAGAGATGTAACAATTCCACTTTTTTTTTTATTCTCGATCTCGATGCAGATATCACTCTTGATTCTCTATTCCAAAACTCGCGATTTCTTTTTTTACAAACACTTACTGTACAGAACTAATTAATATATAGGAGAGTGTGGAATTTAATTATTTAAACTAGGCCTACACTAGTAGTAGGCCTATAACCAACATTAATAATATAACACTTGAACAGTTTCTTAAAAGTTCAAAAGAGGCATACAATATAATATTGAAAATGTATATATGTATCATTGTATATTTGATCCACATAGTTTATTCAAAAATATTTCCAAACCTCACTTGCCATGATAAATGTTCACCAACGTAATAAATTATTTAAATGTTTGCAAGACTGGCATTTATTAAAAAGCATTCACAGTTAGCAGCAATTATTTAAAAGACTCCAATTTTAAAATCCAGTATCATTTAGAAAATTCACAAACATTTTTTCTGGAAATGCAAAGAAGTTTAAAAAATATCTATTATTTACACTAATAAATTTCAATGCAAAGGAATTATGAGATACACACAAAAACTAGACAAGCAGTATCCACGTAATATCATCTGCATTTTTTTTTTGTCTTCTCAGACCAGTTCAGGTCTGTGTTTGTATTAATTTCTTGCATACTTTACACTAGCCTTTGCACTTTTATCTTGATAAATGATACACATTTTTCTGTCTTTTACATCTGCTGCAGCATCTTCCATAATTTATGAGACTAGATATTTTATCAAACAGTCCGTTTAATGTGTCAATTTAGATATCACACATTCGTTTCACACACATCTGTCAATGTTAGTAAACAAGACCACCATAGATTGTGCACACATTCAAGTTGTGAGTGTTCACTTCGCACGATTGGAGGCGGTTCGTTGTCAAAATCTCTGTAGTTTATCTCGAAGTACATGTTTTACTGCTTGTGTGATCTTAGGTGTGTTTGTATAAATTTAGTTTTGCAAGAAAAAATTATATATTTACTTGTGTTGTTACATTTCAAACTATGATTTCTGAGATTTAAAAATTGTCTCAAGATGAAATTGAGAATTTTTTCATGTCTAGAATTTCTCAATATTCCCGAGACTCGCGCGTCTCTAGATTTTTACAGTGCCAAAGTATATTCGTGATATGATATAGGAGAAGAGTTTATTTCTTTTGGAAAAAGCTAATTTAGTGAGATATCGCACTTTTATTGTATTTTGTGTTAGTTTTAGCTTTTATTTTGGTGTTATTTCATTTTATCACGATTTACAAAATCGTGCCACTAGTGATAGGTTATGTATTTGTAGGAATCTGGTTTTAATGCTTTGATCCTTCGTCTTCCAATTCTCAATTATACGATTCTTCAAGAATTGCATGTATCGAGGAATCGTGGAATTGAAGTTTGTCATCCCTAGTTACACTATTATTCTTTCTGTCTAAGGTGCACTACATAAGCTAAAGAACTGTTACCCTATGCCTCATGAGAGGAGGAGTGGTAGAAAACGCAGGGAACACCACCTGCCTCACCCTGCTCTCAGGCCGAGGATAGCATTACCCCATCCTACACAGGATAGACAGGTGGAATGGGACCGTGCTGCCGAACTGAGACGACAAACAGTCGTGCCTGCTCCAATTCTAGTAATGGACTTTCCACGGTGTGTCCGCATCCATATCATGTGTCACCCGGTTGTCAACGGACTCCTGACCGGAACTGAAGTGTGCCTAGGCTGGAACACACTCATCTTCTGGTCTAAAGGAGCTCGTCTGTGGAACATCCGTTCTGGCATCGACCAAATTCGTCCCGCCTATAGCCATACCTACCTCTGCTACAACATCCAGGAGCAGGAGTCAGTAAGTTCCAGCCAACATCCTTCATCTCACCCCAGCTATCTAAACCCAGTTAATCCGCTTTTGGTCTAGCTGTCAAAATCCTTAACTAACATGCCATGGCAGTATAATCAGGTATGCGTCAAGAAATTTTCTGGTGCCCAACATGGGGCATCAGACGAATAGCTGTCCGCAGTAAAAGGCACGAATTAGACCAACCATACCCGGAGAACTAAGGGTCAATACGATCAGACAAACAGACTTTGGGAAGTCCTTGAAACACCCCTTGATGCCCTTAACTACGACCATGCCAGACGCCAAGGTCAGTGTTGTCGCCGGGGAGAACTCTGACAATGAACCTGACGTATCTAATGTACAGTGTAGCCATGCCGACTGCCCAGGCCATGGCACTCGTAAGGATAGAATGCACCTACTGCACAAAACTTTTCCATTTTGCCTGCATAGGCTGCCCTGAAGATACCAGAGTTACAGGTGGGTTGAGTACCGCTGTAAAGAGTGCCGTAAACAGCCAAAGAGTTTCGGTGATGAAGTTACATGAACTGGGCGAGGCATAAACTACATCAGGTGCACGACGTGCAGTGAAACCTATCAACACCTATGTATAGGGTGGCCCGACGAATGCGTCTCAATGCCTGGGATGATGTACCAGTGTGAGAGATGTCGAAGAAAAAACATCTCTCACTCTCGCAAGCCCAGCTCTTCCAGGATATATATCCAACCTGGAACAGCACCTGGCCATCCCACTACGGGTACACGCAGTGATATACAAATAACTGACTTTGCAGGTTGCCCACACGAAGATCCTGTCGCATTCATGCAGAAATGTGAGAAAGAATTTAAAGAAACAAACCTGCCACCGAAACAATGGGTTGATTGGGCTCAACTATATTTAAAGGGCCTCACCCTCACATGGGGGGAAAGATACGGAGAATTTTTAAGCGACTGGAAGCAGTTCATTAACCGTATAGCGGCGGAATTCATGGGTGAGGAGGTGTTGGCTAGGTTAATAACACAATTCTATAGCCAGACCCAGGTACCCGACGAAGAAGCAGAAATCTTCATACGAAGAAAACAACGAATGTATCAACTGGTATTCCCAGGAGTCAACGAAGCTACCGACATTCGCTCAATCGGCCGAATGTTACTGCCAAATCTTTGGAACGTACTCTTGACAGCAAGACCCACGACCTTGGATGAATTAGTCGATTGAGCTCGAGAAGCTGAGCAAAACTTTGCCGCCCTGGCGAGCTTCGAAAAACCAGTCTCCACCAAGGCTCCCGAGGTGTGAACGCCACCTGCTGTGCTAGCACGAAAGATTCACGCCCAGAGAGCTTATAATACTTATATTTTGAAGAAATATCCCCAACCGAAGACGGGTAAGAGAATTCAACTTGGGGAAGCCGTCCTCCTGCGAAGTCACCCACTCAGCAAAGCCAGCAAACAATTCAGCACTGGCGTCGCTGACAAATGCCTACCGTACAGTAGGCAAGCGAGAAAATGTTTACTGGGCCGAGGATATACGCAGACGGATTCGTAAGGCCACCAGAGGTCAGATACGACCATACCCAGGAGACATACCAATACTTGGGGACTAAGATGCTGAAGAAGACACACCTGGCCAATTGGAGGATGAAGACGTACCCCCACCCAAAAGGGTAGAACCTGATAAAGAGCCAGGACCTTCAACGAGACCCGAACCTACGCCCATCACAGTTGACAGGGAGCCTAGTTACAGCACGCCATGGAAACCCGATGTAGAATAATGTCAAGGTGCATTCTCCGTGATATCAATGCCCTTGATGCCATGCAGCTACGCCGATGAGATAGCAGCCAAAACGAGATCTAGCTGCTCAGAGTTATCCTGGCGGAGTCCCCACAACAGAGAACCCAGCCAAATACCCCGCCTATCAAGTCGCATCAGTGAGCGATCGGAAGTACCTTCGGTGAGAGTGGTAGGAATTATACATGCGCCTAACTCTCCACCTGGTACCTCTATGGAACCGGAAGTCGAAGCTATCCCAACTTCAGTAAGGTCGCCCCCAGATGAAGAAGTACAGGATGCCACTAGACCACCGGAATCCGGGACATACATCTCAAACAAGGGTGCTCCGCCTCAACCATCTGCCACGCAGGTAGACCCGTTTATCGGGACGTTGAGCTGTCACGCCGGAAGTGCTCCGCCTCAAGAACCTGCCGTGCAAGACAACCCGCCTACCAAGATGTTGAGCTGCCGTGCCGAAAGTGCTCCGCCTCAAGACCCTGCCACGCAGGAACTCCCGCCAGCTTGGATGTCGAGCTCGGACAAGAGTGCTCCGTCCCAGCCTCTTGTTACACAAGAAACTCTGCTACCTGGGGTGTCGAGCTGCAACAGACGTGCTCCATCCCCAGGTCCTGTGACGCAGGAAAACCCGCAGACCCGAGGGTCGAGCTGCCACATTGGAAGTGCTCCGCCCTGCCATCTTGCTAGGTGTGAGGCTGCTCCCGTCCAGAACATCAATGTCACCCACTACCCCTCAACAGACACATTACCCGCATTGGAGGTAGATATGAAGCTTCCTTCTACTGCCTCGCCACAGAGACTGTCGATGTCGCCCACGACCTGGTACCACGACGAGCTGTGCTGCCCGCAGTTGGGGTGGAGATATTTCTCCCCTGCATTGCCCCGTCAGAGAAACATCCTGCCCTAAGGGTAGAAACCCATGCAGTCTGGGTGGAAAGGTTGACCCTCCCCCACACTGCCTTAACTTCCCTTGAACAAGTGCCCTCCCACTTTGTTGCAGCAGAAGCTGACTCCACAACGCTCCAGGCTGCTCCACGATGCCTGATGCCCCAGCATACCGCCAAGGCCGCCCACGTGAATCGCCATCGAGACCCACAACCAGTATATAAGGCTATACCCTCTGCACACTGTCTTTCGTCCACAGGGGAGGTCAACTGAATGGAAAACGAAGATCGCCAATAAGTGCGCGAAGTTTAAAAACAGTGTAGTAGTCGTAAATCACTACTACGTGCACGTGACAGGAGGACTCGTTATAGGCGGTCACGTGCACTATGTTTAATTTAGCTGCAAGCCAAAAGACAGTGGCATAAGCAGAACAATTACAATTATACTAAATTAAAAGTATCCATTACAGTTTCAGTATAAAGAACCAAGGTAAATGAACCAGTAATCAGTCACTCGACTATGGGATAACTAACTTTTTATATACAACCGTAAAAAGTTGTATGTCATTAACTTTTGACAGACATTTTACATCTCATGGTTCAAGTGTTTCAGTGGCAGACAGCCCACTTAAGTAAGTAGCATTATGAATAGATGCTCTCCACAGTGACAGTAATGGCTACTATAATTAAATCACATAAAAACGCTCACCACAGTGACAGTGATTAAGAGACTTCGACATTACAAAGACATTTAGCTTTTTATATTTTTATAATGATAATATTTAAATCTGACTTGATGTGTAGGTAAACCTATATATGTCACTATACGTTTTGAAAGTGTTTATGTGAAGATTGCTTACACAAAGAATGCAGTCGTGTAAGAGTGTGTTTTCAGCACAGACAAAAGTGAACATTTCTTAGGGACTTACCTTGAACATTCCAATGAAGATACACAGTTTACATACTAGAGGCTAGACCTCCGATATAAGATGGACTCCCGTAAGAGATAGCTATGCTAGTTTTTTTGTGTTTTTAAGCACTAAATCTATATTGATGTGTAGGAACACTTTTAAATATGAGATTACGTTTTCAAAGGGTATGTGTGAAGATCACCTATAAGAAAGAATGCCGTTATGTAGAAGAGTATTATTATGTACAGTCAACTCCCGATTATCTGTGGTAATCGCGGGAACGAATGTCGCGGATCATACAAAATCGCGGATAATCAGCATGTTCATTTAAACATACAATTTTTACATTAATTTGCTTGACTTTGAAACAAATGCTGTTGTATAGCATTTAAAACGTATATTGTGTGTATGTCCATGTGGAAAGGATTGTGAGAGCTGGCAACTGCCCGAAATGTCACACGAACAAGGGCAACCATCCCTTCCTACAAGAACCCTCGTCAAGCTATCAGTCTTTGTTTAGGTGTGGCTACCTTGTCCCTCCCTCCCTCCCTCCCCTGTTAGTGACCCTTCCCGCTTACTGCTCTTCTTTCTTATCTGTGTTACATCTGCCATGACCTTCCTTCCCCCTTCAAACCAGGTATTTGTGAATGACGCGTGTTTTAAAATGGGAGGATAAAAGACTACAAGGAAAAGTGACACAAAACACTAAATCATCTCGGCTCCACGTCTCCCGATACGAATAGTACATGAACACAATTACCTTTCATAAATAACTCTAACATTTACCATAGTCATTGCATTTAACTAAAAAGATTAGTAATATAAATTTACACAATATCGCTGTATTAAGATATAGGCCAAGTGGTGTAATTTACCAATAAATAACGTTGCGTTCACAAACAAACTGTCATAATTTAACTCTCCCGCGGCACGGTTTTGGCTGGACCACTCTAACATTGCCTTGTCTAGTTCCTCATATGTTGACGGTTTCATTGTTTTTCTTTTGGACATTCCACTTGTAGTATTTGCATTGCTTGAAAACTCTAGCAGTTTCTTTTCAATGTCATGTATGTAGCGTACGGTAGTTTCACCCATGTCATACGTAACCGAAAGTTGTTTTATGGAACTTCCCTCTTTCAGTTTATTTATTATCACTTATTTCTGTTGCAATGTCAAAACTACGTGCTTTCGTTTTTCAGACATTACTCGACAGAAAATGAGCGCAAAAAACACACAAAAACGTACTATAGAAGACTGCCCACACAAGAAAAATGCAATGACAGTAGGTGCAGAAGACTGCCACACAAGAAAAATGCAATGACAGTAGGTGCGCATAGGATGGGCTGACTAGCGGGTGTGGCAACGGGTTGACTGCCGTGGCGACGGGCTGGCTAGCTACCTGCCTTTACGAATGCTGCGTTGCCAGCTGAGGCTACCGTCAGACACAAAAGCTATATTGTATGCTTAATGGAAACATAAAGATTATACTCTTCAGCCATAATTACTTTTGAATAGGCCTACTGTATTCCACTAGTTAACATGGATGCCTAACACACTTAACTTTGTTTGCCAGTATTTACAGAAAACTTAAAAAAATATGTATTCGATGTTTAAAATATACAGCAGTTAAGCTGCTAAGCGGATAATCTGGAGTTGACTGTATATGCTTTTAGTATATGTGTTTTTGTTTGTGATATCTTGTACACCTACTCAGTAACACTTTGAACATTAAAGCTCCCTTAATATAGTGCAAGATATTTTAACTTCCATTTTTAAGTGTATATGTCTTGTATCTAGTGACCAATGTGCATACAATTTGCCACGTTAATCATGCATGTAGTTTACTCGCTTTGTATACGTCTAGCCGGTCAACCCAGGTATTGAAGGGCCTGTGGTTGGCCACTTCGCAATATGTTACACGTAACTATTTAGCTTGCTGACAGACACAAAGGTTCCCTGGAAAGATTTTCCTTTTTCTTTCTTAACTCACTGCAGCAAGCTCCAGGATAGTAGTGGCACGTTTCCCCGCCGTCTGCGAGTAAGGCTTGTACATATTGTTATTATTATTTTTACTTTAATCCCCTCGACTAAAACATCCAGGAGTAGGAGTGAACAAGTTCTAGCCAACACCCCTCGTCTCACCCCAGCTATCTAAACCCAGTTAATCCACTTTTGGTCTAGCGGTCAAAATCCTTGACTAACGTGCCAAGTCAGTCTAATCGAGCACCCGTCACTATAGTGACATACTTAAAAACAGAAGCTGCATTAAAATAAAAGGTGCCAACCCCAATTCCGTCCACTGACTTAAGACGGCCCGTAACGCCAGAGAGGAAGCATCAACCTGAACTATGAAACAACTAGAAAAATCTGGGAGATGGAGAACTGGTGGAGATGATTGATAACTTTTCTTTTATTTGCAAGAAGGCAGACTCTTGCGCCAGACCCCAAAATAATTCAACTGTGTTTTTTCTTCAGGTAATTTAAAGGTGCAGCAATCTTCTGAGAAATGTTCAATGAACCTGGAGTAATATACGAGGATTCCAAGGAATTTTTGGACTCCCATCAACATTTTAGGATGAGGGAAATTCAGGATGAGGGCTACTTGATCAGGATCTATCATTAAGCACCGCTCACTAAGCAAATACCCCAAAAACTTTACCTTCTTCGAACCCAAGGTAACTTTCTCTGGGTTGACTGTCAGCCCTACTTCTCACATTTTAAGTAAGGCTTGACTACTGAGATGGATGAGGTGAGAATTAGTCATCGCTATAGACTGAAATATTATCAATAAAATTAAACACACGTTTATATTTAAATTCAGACAGTACAAAATTGAGGACTCTGGACAAGGGTTGCCTGCAAAAATTAGAGCCCATCAGTATACGAGTAAACTCATATTGACTCCATTGCATGCTGAAGGCTGTATATTTGCTACATGAGGGATCAAGCAAACACTGATAGTAACTGTTGTTTAAATCTAGTACCGAAATCACACTTGCCTTACCCAAGTGTTGCAGGGCACAGTCAATAGTAAGCAAGGGAAAGGGATCTTTGTGAATATTTTTGTTGACCAGTGAGTGATTTACCACTAAACGATATTTGTCACTGTCCTTCTTGTGAACAAAAGAACCCAGAGAACAATAGTCCGAGGTGGACGATACTATGACACAGGCTTCTTACAACTTATTTATTATCTACTTGAATGCCTGAAGTTTGGGAGGGGGACATTTAAAGTGACAATCCTGTACTAGGATATCGCCGGTCAACGTAAACCTGTAAAGGAGGATGTCACTCTTCCCAATACACGAAGTTATGATGTCACTAAACACCTCCATCAGATTCCTTAGACCTTGTTGAAAGTTGTCTTCCAAATTGCAACCCCTTGTTAAGAGAGGAAATACTACCGGGATAATATCCATTTGGAAAGCTATCCGGATATTCAGGGCAAAACCAAATGACAAAATTCATCACAATTCACACTAGCCCTGGTCTTACCTAAAAATTCTAAACTTAAAATTAAGTTGTGAGATAAAAATGGAAAAACCCAAAACGGAAATGTTCATGGAAATCTGCTAATTTTATAATGTAGTTTTACCATCAAATTACTATGAACATTCTTGCCTTTGCAATACACAGATGCTTCTCAGAAATTTTACTAACATGCAATTTGGATATGATCTTTGAATCCAATAATTTATTTAAAAAAGACAGACTCAGTACACAATGGGTGTACACTAAAGTGGAAAAATTTCGTTCTCCAATGGACATTTTGCAACAGTGCGCAGACCTCTGATTTTTTCATGAATGGTAGGCCCACACATCTTACTAGTCAAGACCAGTTTCCTTGACTTCTGGCAAACATTACATAGATGCCCAAGTTCACAGCAGTGGAAACATTTTCTTTGTTCAAGGGGATGCCTGCTGAACTGACAGTATCTGGACAGATGCCCCAATGCAGGACAATTGCTGTGTCGCATGGGTGAACTACGTTCATAGGAATCCTGTATCTTGTCACGGTGATTAGGTGGTGTGGAAATGCCAGCCAGGTCGGCGCGAGGGAAGCTAGCACGATACTCACTTAATGCAGCAAGCCGACCCTATACTTCCACAGTCAGCTGCTGCAGTTCGTAAAAACTACATGGAATGGGAATTAATGTGCAGTGAGCTCGCAGGTGTAGCGCAGTTTATCAATATTTGTACTAACAAGCTCCGTTTCATTTAATTGTGGACACAAAACCTTATGACAAGTGCATATAGATTCCACATAGCCCTATTCACAAATCAATTCCCCAGGCCATTGAAACCTATAAATAAAATCCTCCCCACTTTGACATTTTACACGCGGTGGGAATTATACCTGCATAACACAGCATTTGATACTCTGAAAATTACTGCCCTCTAAAGACAAAATCTCCTCGAAGCAGTTGAAGCATAAACCCATCACACTTAATGGCAACAGTCTTAAGTAAGCTATCCTCAAAGCATAAACATAGGCTAGCCTGCTTATCAAAGACAATAAAAAAATGTCAGTATCTGGGCAGGATCAAGAGACGTCGGCAGTGGAACTCGCCAAAGCTGTCTGGCTGAGGGTGTTGGCAAGGTTCCCTGCTGCGCCCACTAAAATCTGACCGCAATCTTACGTAGTTCTGCTATAGTTGAGTTTTCATCCGCGGGAAGATTGTGATCTTGCAGAAACCCTAAGATTTCTTCCTTTCTGAGGTAATATATAAACTCCACCTCCGTCATGGTGTACATGCAGTAAGAAAGACAAATATTAGCAGAATTTTGCAGAATTTATTTGTGCCATGTACAAATAAGTAGGAAACCAGGTTCAGGCAAATACCTTAAATTTTTGCATAAACACAATACATAACTGGTAGCCAACATGTTCTGTTTTTCAGCTATATTAAAAACGTAAGCAACTCTCTCAAATCTTATTCAGATTATGTAATGGCATAAACTTCCAATTAAAATAATACAAACACCAAACAAAATATGGCTTAATATTAGTGACTTAGATAGAGTTTTTTTGGAAAACCTGAAAACTCCATTAGCTCAGAATGCTTCAGTACACACAGCATTTAACAAATTATTCAAACTCTACAATATATACATTTTGATTATAGATGTGGAGAAACATAATATTTAAAAGTCTCCTAAAAATTCAATAGTGCTTTAATTCAATCAGGTACAGTGTAAGCCACATACAAGAAAGAGGGTGGCATCAAATGCCCCATCGAAAGCCTATTCTCATAAAAGGTACATGTTTAAAATCTGTTAAAAGTTGTCATAAAAATCATTTCAAGTTGACAGAGGCGACATACATCTAATCAAAGCTCGGACAACCTAAAACGTAATTGACAAAATAAGTTGAAAGGTTTTTCCTATGCCTGAATAGTGAGTCGTGTCCGAATCGGTACCACCATTTGACGGAGAAATGAATGGGTAGAAAACAGGTTTTTGAAGTTATATGACAATTGGAAACAATCACTGAATGCAACCATTAAGTTAGTCTAAACCAAATTTGGAAAGGCATCCTAAAAATAATTTTGAAAAATACAACGAACAGGAAAAGCCCAGCAACAAACACAACTACGCCATCATTTACATTAATATTAACCTACACTCTAAACAAAAGCTGCCACGACTCACCATCTGCTACACTACTGTGTGACTTTGGTTAGACAAAAACCCATTTCGCCTTAACTATCATTAACTGACAATTTAATACATGAATCCTAATTTCTTCGTTCAATAGACATATATGTCCATCTCAGATGATCCTCTGGCAGAGTGATGGCATAGTAAACACGAGGAAACAACTTGTGCATCCCCTTAAATAAACTAAAGGCCTCTGAAGGAGGAAGGAGAATTAGGGAGGGAAACGAAGAGAAGAGCTTACCGAAAGTCTGGAATGTGCCACCGATGACACAGGAGATGGCACCACCATTGCATAATAAAAAATTCTCATACGGTGAAACTTCATACAGTCAACTATTGATTATCCGCTTTGAGGTTTAACCGCGGCATATTCAGAAAAATATAAATAAATTTTGGAAATTAACTCAAACACTGCCAAAACGAAGTTATTTAATAACTAATGAAATTAACTAATGAAATTCGTAACAGGTACTCTCTGAAAATAACTGTGGAATGAAATATGTTTATCAGTGCAAATGCACGTCAAAATGTGTTCCCGATGGGGCAACTGGCTTAGTTACGTCACAAGACAGCGTGGGCGTAACCACCGCATTCCTCCTGCGTATCGCATTCCTACTCAGTGTCAGTTTTATCTCGCCAGTCAGTAGTTATGTTCGGTTTTGTTTTTGCTCATTTTCAGCCGAAAAATGTCTGCAAAACATAAACGTGTTGTTTTAAATTTACAGCAGAAGCTGGAAATTATTAATAAACTTGAAGGAGAAGTGCAATAAAACAGCTTTCATTTATGTATGGAGTGGGAGAAACAACAATTCGGGATATATGAAAAATAAATCCAAACTTACTGAATTTGCAAGCAGTGCGGACTCGACAAATGGATTGGCGAATAGGAAAATGATGAAACTATCAACGTACACTGAACTAGATAAGGCTATTCTGGAGTGGTTTAACCAGAAACGTGCCACGGGAACGCCAGTGTCGGGCTTATTGTGTGCCAAACAAGCCCAATATTTTTTTGAAGAACTGGGAATGGAAGGTGAAGCTTGTTTCCTACATTAAACACTGTTTTCCACACACTGAAACAGCCAGCTGTATGCAGTACGCACTGGACAGTGTGGGAGGTATGTGTGTGACACGGGCGACATGCAGTTTGCTTTGCACGTCTTTGTTTCCCCTTCAACCAAGGTGGGGGGGGGGAGGTGGCTGTTGCCTAGCAACAGAATGATGTCAGCCTGCCTTCCCTCGTATGCAACTTCAGATTCCAATATCACTCAGCGGTAAACACCACAACCATCCCGTTGCGTTGTTTGTATTAACTGTAGCTGCGCATTTCTTGTAATGTTCGTGAGAGAACTACTGTGACTACCTACATATTTTTAACACTTTAAATACTGTTTTGTAAGTTAGAAATCAGGGGTGCATAAATTACGCATTTTTTTAAATTTCTTGGTTTTGACGCCATTGGGTGAGACACGAGACGAAAGATGACACAAATACGTAATGGTAATTTGGGCGCCAGTGGGGCTTCCCAATCACCGCACTATTGAGGCTCAGGGTTCTCAGGGATGTTGTGGGTTCTGTGTGTCCGTCTCACCCGTGCGTACTTACAAACACGTAGGCAATACTAAATGTTTTACTAAACATCACTGGAAATAAAAACTTAATAAAATATGTGTGGCTAGGACATAGTCACTACTGAATAAAAGAGGTAAGTTCACTGTGAGACTTGTTTTTATTGTTATTATTCATACACATCAACATGCCAATGAAATAATGATCATCTTGGTCATGACTAGCCAATTCTGCTTGGGTGCTCCCCAGCCCGCAATTACTCTAGCCCACGCCTAGATGGATGATCTCACGAGGTGCGTTAAAGCACAGCCTTCACAAGGGAAGAGGGCCGACAGCCACTAGGGTGGACTGACGGTTTTTCCCTGAAGATAGTACATGGTGAATTACAAGTGAAACCCTTGATACATATTAACACGTGTGATTACTTGGCATCACTAACGCAATCTCTTCGGGGCTCGCCCTCCAGCACGTGGGTAGTGTGGTGATGGCCTATACACAGAGCCGGTTAGGATGGGAATAATTGTACCATCCACTTTACATAAACCTTTAAATGATAAATGAAACAAGGTGGGGCACGATGAATATTCACAATAAACACACACACGTGTGAAAACAAACTTAGATGGTGCGGATGCCTCTGGATGACGTTCGTAGCAGAGCATGTGGTGCAGGTGAAATTGCAATGTTTCTGTGTGGAAACGGCAAACTAAATTCAGATAAAAGGTTATTCTTGCTGAGAAAATTATTCCTTTACGATTGCTGTAGTTACAGGCGTGTGACATGCCTGATGGCGGTAAAATCAAACATTAAATTGACCGCGTGGTCAAGTACAAAAAGCATCAATTTATGTGAAAAATACATTGAACCCTGAATAAAATTGACATAGAACCCTGAAATAAATATTGCACACGAAGTTACATAAATAAGCTCTCAAAACGCAATGATGACATATACAAAGACTTGGCGCCTGTCGGCCACGTGGCTATACGTGATGTTGCTGTAAAATATTCAAACACCAAAAATTACCCTCAAATACTTACACAAAAATAAAGCCCTTGAAATTGCGTGTAGCAATAATCCAGAAGTTACAATGAAATGCCATAAACATAGGCAGATGGCACCTGATTCAAGTTTTGCGGGTCGCGTGACCTCTCAGACATTTTTCTACTCCTTCTCCTCGATTAAGTTAAAAATGCCACAAGGGCACAATAAATGAATAAAGGGGAAGCATAATGCTGGGGAAAATGGCAAAAACCTTACGCAAGCGAAGGTTAACCGGTAAACTAAGTTGACTATGGAAACTAAATCAGCGAACAAAAGTTGTAGTGTGTAGGTGACAGTGTCTTAGATCGCCAGCTCTCCTCGACAGACTGTCTAGAGACAAGCGTCGCACGGACCTACCATGGCCGCCTACGGGGTTCACATAAGCGGAAGTGCTGTGCACGCCAAGTAAAATATTTTATTATTGAAAATAAAATGGCACAAATTAAATGAAATATTGTTTTACATTTTTATAATTTTCTCATGAATTTCAATATTATTTTAGTGTTTCTTTATGACGGCGTTTATGCTGGAATACTTCTTAATCTCGGTGCTACGGGCACTTGGAATTTTATAACCAAACAATTTAAAAATAGTAACATACACTTGAACACATTTGAAGACATATTAAACCCTCCAAATACAATAGAACACATTTTACACTGAAAAATAACATTTATATGAAAGTTCAAAATTATTGGCCTCTTTGCGCACGTGCGGGACACGTGAAACATGTGTTGTGAGAGCTCTCATGGGCTCTAGCGCCGTTGGCTGTTAGCAGGCATCAGTTTGTTAATAAATAATAGGGTTTGGAAATTATGCGAGGCCGTAAAATATGTGGGTAAATACAGTAGTACGTCAAGGATAGGCTAGGTTTCACACTGAAACACCCAGTATTCAGTTACGACCATACAAAACTTAGTGTTGGAAAAACTGTATTTTTCTCGTAGTATGCTGATTATCCGCGATTTTGGGTTATCTGCGGCAATCGTCCCCTCCATTATTGCGGATAATCGAGAGTCGACTGTATTTACATTCTCGCTATGTACGTTTTCCCACAATCAACACTTATTTATTTAGGTGTTTTATTTTACATTAATTTCAGTGCTTCACATTCCTTAAGATTACACTGTCTGGTAAATGTATAGCCTACAATCTACATTTGCAAACACCTGAGATGGAAGCCATATTTCTTTGTCATGGATTTGTAACACAGAAAATTTTTGAAGATGTGTTTTGTTACACTCAAACTAATGTTTTTTATTTGTTTACACTGCAGCATCATATAGATTGTTGCCAGCAGTTAAGCTCAGATTAAAAACATGTATGTAATGAACATGTAAATATCAAAATTAAAGTGTTTATTCTTTATTGAACATTTCATATTCACGTACGTAGGGGTTGTTCACATATACGATAACCATAAACCTCGCAATAAAGAATACCTGCTTACATTTTGATATGTATAAGTTAGTTTTGTACATGTTTTTTGTTGTGAACTGATCTTTAGCATTGCGTTTTTTTCACATGGTACCATAAAATCGTTGAAAGCAGTAAGCACAACAAGATGAACATCAACTATTGATTGTACACATGTAGTTTTTCAATGTAGAACGCCATCTTGGTGTCACTGCATATCTTTGCATATTATATTTTTGTTTTGTGCATGTGGTTTGGTTAAGTTTCTTATCTGATTGTGTTTGGTGGACAGTGAATACGTATAACATGGAAAAGTGTAAAGTTATACGAGCTACGTTGTCGGTAGAAGAGAAGTTAAAAATAATTTAAAAAATGTACAAGCATGTGCAATGTTCCAGTTGTAATTATGTTGTTTTTGTAAGCAATAATGAATTATCGTGTGTGGCTCGGGCAATTATTTTGTATATGCTAGCAGAAATCAATAATAGTGACTTTCCCATAATTTACACTATTTTTGTGTTCCTTTAAAAATGTTCAAATATATCACTGTATTTAAAATGAAATTTTTTTTATTCCACCATGTTGGGAGTTAGTTGCAACCCAAATATAATGTGTATGTAATGAATATTAAAATACATAAAGGAATGAACTGATTTTCATCTAACTTGATAAACAATACCTTGATACATAACTCTTCATAATTGATAAAATAATGCTAAAATATAATTTTAAAAATTTACAAAAATTAACTTTTTTATTACATACATTTAAACATTTCCCCTTACAAAATAAAATAATTTGTCTGTTCAGATTGTAGTTTAAGAAAGATATGGATGGGTAGAATTTCAGACATTTGTAAAGAACAGCATGTGGTAATATATAGCAAGTTTGCAATAAGGCCTGGTATTATAAATAACATGTGGTGCGAAGAGCAGCGTTGTGAGCACCAGGCAGAAATTTTCTGACCTGCTTTCTAATGCTGCTCTTGTTAGTGCTAGACTTCCAGAAAAAAAAGAGAGAAAAAAAAAACTATGTACAGTACAAGCAAATAACTTAAGTCACATAAATAACCTTATGCAAATATCCCATATTTATTATTTCGGTAAAGAAATAGATTTTAGTTTTTTTCATATCGTCAGTGTCCTATGGTTTATTGAAATTACAGAATAAGTTACCTATACATCTTCAAAAAAGCAGTATCTCTAATATAGTTTGTGTTTTTTGTTGCAGCCAAGTAGTATACAACACTGATTCACATATCAGAGTCATGGAAATACTTTTACTGTATGGTGAATGGGGGAGAAGCTGCCTATATTTGCATCTGCTCCTGCATTACCTCCACGCAAGGTTTCACGAACTTATCATTCTCTTTTTGAGATGGAACTGGAAAAAGAATGCTCAGAAATGAGATATTCCTTGCAAGAAGCGGAGTGGTATTGGGGTGGTATTACCAGGTAATGGAATTGAATATGTAACAATACAGTTGAAAACTTCAATAAAACATGCTATGTTTGTGATTGAGTGGTTTTTCTTTATGTGTGTTTTGTCATGTGGCAGTCGTACATTATTTCATTCATCCTTCATTGTATGGAGAAATCTTAAAGCCTTGTTGGCAGTTTGTATGCGACCACTTCCCAATACCAATGTCTGTGATGCCTCATTAGTAGTATATAAATGACAGAGCTGGCACAGTTTGTAATTTTTGATAATTTTTTGTAAATATCAAGAACCTAAGTATCTGTTAAAATATCAAAAACCTTAACAAAATCTAAAAAATCTAATATTTACAAAAAATTTAAATTTCCAATTACATTTTTTTATTAAAACTAAAATCTTGATTTAAAATATGTAATATTAATTCTTTTTATAGTGAGAATCTAATATTTTTTTCTAGATCAAAGAAAACATAATATCATGAATTGATTGTTCATTCTTATTTTTTATTAATCCAAATATCAAGGCTATAACATTTTTCATTTAAATTTTTAAATATTTATTTTTGATAAGTTTTAACATATCCATCAGGCAAAATAATTTGAAATTTATCGTCTAAAACACAAATTTTTTTACCATATTTTGTGCCTATAATTTGAAAATTACATGTTTTTTTATTTCTCATTTACTTTTATCGCTTGTTGTTTTATAAACTCATATGAGTCAATTAATTTTGTTTAGCATTAAATCAATTTGCTATAGAAAAATCTATAAAAAGTATTAAATAAATGGAAAAAAATTAAAAAAAGAAATAAGCTATTAATATATTTTCTTGTCATCCTAATAAAAGAGAGAAACATTCTCATATTTGTAAACTATGTCCCTAATAAATATAGAAAATAATATTTTCAAAATTGGAAAGCTTAACTACTTAAAAAAAATTGTTTCATGTAAAATAAATATTACAATTTTTTTCTAAAGGAATATGAAAAATTGTTTATATTAAATAAAAAAATTGAAAAAAATATACAATAAATGTTTAATGACAAAAAATGGCCATTAAGATAAATTTAAAACTACATTTTAAACTCACAAGCTGTAGAAGATAGGTTAAAATGTTTAAATGAATATTCAGTTAGTGAAATCAGAAATTTTTGTAAAAAAAAATAACTATCAACGATTTTCAAAATATAAAAGAAAATTACATTAATTAAATTTGCTACTATATCTTGTATAAAAGAAGTTATTTGAAAAAAGTAAATCAATTTTTTTTATAATTAAATTAAAAAATTATTAATTATGCAATTTAGTCTGTGGCAAAAATATATAATACAGTGTATTTGGCGATTCAACCTACATACATTTGCAGTGTTATACAGATAATTGGCAACAAAAAATGTCATGTACACAATTAGACTATGCAGCTCTATTTCAGAGTTACAGGGTTGTAAATGCTACAAAAACACAAATTGGAATTACTGAATGTCTTTAATGTAACTGACTACATTCATGTTGAATGTTTCACACGAGCTGTTCAAAATTTGCAACATCTGACCTTAAACAGGCTGCGATATGTTGTAGCCTGCCATGGCATGTTGCCACTGCATGCCTGCAAGTTCATCTCTGAGTTGATTGGTAGCATCCTTTATCGCCTGTAGCAACTGGTCTCATGTGTTTGATCGCCGTCCGCTGTAAACCCTACTTGTCAGTCAGCCTCATAATAAAAAGTCCAACGGAGAGAGGTGTGGAGAGCGCACCATCCATAAGACTGGCCCACTTCTTTTAATCCACCTGCACAGGTACTCTGCTGCTGCACCACGCCCATTTCCATCACAGTATCTGCAAACAAACACCATGTCTGCGTACTCTGCATGTGTACACATTCCTGGCATTGTTGCACAACCATGTGTTTCGACACACACTGGCCATGCCAGCCACACTAGCAGTGTCTGCTTATGGTCAGATTGGGCACATTTTGAACAGATTTTGTGGGACTTAAAAAATGTAGTCAATTGTATTCAAGATATTCAGTTATTCCAATTTTTGTTTTAATTGCATTTAAGTCCCTGTAACTCAGAAATGGGGCTGAATAGTCAACTTGTGTATTTTACATTTTTTGTTGCCAATGATCTGTATAACACACTGCTGAAGTATTTCGGTTGAGCCGCAGAACATCTTTTATAAACACACACAGAGTGTCCTAAGAAAAACTTTTAAGAAGGTTAATATGTAAAATTAAAAAAGAAAACCCTTTTAGTTATTCTGATGAAGATATATTAAATATAGAAAAAAGGAAAGAAAAAATTAACATAAAAAATGAGGATCGTAAATATGTAAATATAGACGGAAAAAATTGGAAGAAAAGATGCAGCTTTTAGATCAAGAATATAAACATTCATAATTGAAAATGGATATTATATGCATCCTAATGAATTTTGAGAATCGACTAAAATTTTAATAATTCATGTGTTACATAATAGAAATAACTATGATTTATGTGAAATACCATAAAGAACTACTAATACAATTATTTATAGATGAACTAATTTAGATGGAAGTCTTAAATAATCTTTTTCATAATATTTTAACAAAAATAATCGAATTTGAAGCACAAAGCTCTGGTTGATCATTAAATTCAATAAATAATTTATAACTATGTGTTAATAGATATAATCCATTAAATGCTTCATCTTATATTGAATCACCAGGAAAAATTTAAATTAAACATGCTTATATTAATGTTAAAAATAATAATGAAAAATTATTTATTTATTACATAAAATCAGCTTTATATATTACACACAAAATAATAATACACAGACCATTTCTCAATATAAAAATATTGGTTTAGAATGAAATTAAATTTAAGAAAAATGTAAATAATTAGGAAAATTGGTAATAGTTAATAAATTTGAGAACTTAATTGATTTTTCTGTTATTTATTCTTTTAATGAAAAATTTGAAATATATCCATTCCAAATAACAAAAAAATTGGACGATAAACATTAATGGAGATTATTGTTTATAAAATAAAGCTGTAAAATTACAAATGCCTAAATTTGGAAAAAAAATTATATTAAAAAAACTGTAATTATTCATTGAGTTCCTTTTGTTATTTGTGCAGATTTTGGATATTTATTTTAAATAAAGTATACATGTAAACAGAATCCAGAAAAATATTATGTAATAAAATATCAAGAACATGATTCATAGTTTTTCTTATTATATTGAATAATCTAATGATTATAAAAAACTAATTGAATTTATTTTTGAAGATCCAACAAAAACTTTTATTCAAATGTTAACAAAAGAATTTAAGGAAATTAAAAATATTTATTACATATAACTTCGAATAAAAAATAAACAAAAGGATGGTTAGGATACTTTTAAAATCCCAAAATATGTCATATTTGTGAAGAAGATATAAAACATCTTCCTAAAAGTTTAGAAACAATGTCAGATTAAATATGTTAAATAGTGTATTTTAAAGAATGAATTAAATGAAAAAGAAAAAAAAGTATTAAATGAATATAAAACTAAAATAAAAAATTTAATGAAAATATTTAAAAAAAATATACAAAAAGTGGAAGATCACCATAATTTAACAGGATTATATCAATTAGCTGCTCATTCTTATTATTATATAAATTGCCAAAATCTGTAATTTTTACCAATATATCTACATAATTTATGAGGTTCTAATATTCATTTATGTATTAATGAAGTAGGATATGATGTTGAAAGTAGTATTGCAATAGCTAATAATGGAGAATACATTATTTTGTTTAGTAAAAAAGTTTTAAAACTGTTAAGATATAATATTTTTAGAGACATTTAAATTTATGAGTACAAGTATTAATACATTAATTCAAAATTGTAAAAAAGAACAATTTAGAGAAATATCAAAATATTTTAAAAATAAACAATCATATTTAATACTTAAGTAAAATAAGTCCAATAGAAAAACTGAATAAAACTCAAATATTTTATTATAATCATACTGAAAGAGTTTGGAAAGAATTGAATATAAAATGTTTAGAAGAATATACAAAATTATGTAATAAATCTGATGTATTACTTGTAATTTAAATATTTGAAAATTTTAGAAATGTGTGTTTGAAAAAACATAAATTAGTTCTATCATGGTATTATACAGCTCAAAATTTATTTTGGCATTCATTGTTAAAAATAATTTTATTTTTGGAACGAGGTATTATGAGGTGGAACACAGTGGACTTCCAATGTACAGAAAACACATGTACTGATAAATCATATGCACAGTTAATTTTCACTGGTCCCAGCTAAATTCCTACATAAATGCTTTTATCATTTATTTGTGTTATTGCATCAATCGAAACATCTTTTGGTCCTGCCGCAAGATTTCCTGCAACTGTTGTTTTTAAGCTGGTTGTAAATGTGAATGCCTTATAATTTGGTGTGAAATACATTAAATACGGTGTCGTTTTATCACTGCCTGTGGCGCAGCACGTCGCAGCACCCTCCAGTTCAGTTGGGGCCACGGTTCTGTAATGGTTAAGACTATTTGCCTTCCACCGAGGTGAACTGGATTTGATTCCTGGCAGAGTTGCTCCCAGAGTTTCACATGTGGAAATTGTGCCGGACAATGCCACTGGTCAGCAGATTTTCTTGGAGATCTCCCATTTCCCCCTCAGTTCTCACGATCTCGCTGTTAAGAGCCACACAAATCTCTTGTTACTTCACTCACTCCCGTTTCTCCCGCCCTTTCATTCTGACGCTGCCCCATATTCACCTCACTTCACTTTCACAGCTCTCAAAACCTGTGTTAAGAGCCGCCCAAATATCCTCACTCATGCTCTGTCTGTCAATTTCTCGGCCGGTCTCTCTATCTCTATTTCTCTCTCAGTCGGTCAGTCTCTCTCTCCCTCTGTCGGTCGGTCCCTCTCTCTCGGTCGGTCCATCTCTCTCTTGGTCTGTCTGTCCATCCGTCTGTCTGTCTCTGTCCCTCCATCCATCCATCCGTCTGTCCTTCCCTCCCTCCACCCGTCCCTCTGTCTGCCCATGTCTGTCCTTCCTTCCCTCCCTCCGTCCGTCCCTCTGTCCGTCCCTCTGTCTGTCTGTCTGTCTGTCCAGTTCAGGTGAATGTTTTGGCGAAACAGCAAGTGTGGCTCTTGCATGCTCCTTCTTATTACATGCTTGACCTAGCAACCAGCATGGCATTCTTGTGTCCTCTCTTTCTCTCTCCTCCTTATGTCTCTCTCAGCTGCACACTTTTCATCTTCAACATGCCAACTAGAAGGGAAGCTGTTATACTGTAAAAAAAAGCTGCTTCTTCTCTCTCTGCCACTCGTGCTTACCTTCACCCCTTCCATGCCTGACGAGAGGACAATTGGTAAAGTATATGATCCATTAAATAAACTAATCACAGAGTCTGAACTAACAGGGTCACGGCAGTCATTTGTATGCGATAGTAAACCAGTTGTAGAAATTTTATCAAGATATGTTACTAAAAATTGTTGTACCTATCGTTACTAGTATTTCAAAGCAAATGGTTTAACCGGAAAATGTTATGCAAAACATTTTAATTCAGAATTATTATTTTGCATATTTTTTATTTTGTGTTTAAAGGTAACATTTCCCCTACAAAGTTGGTGTTTAATTGTATCTGGCATAAAATCATGATTTTTAAACAAAACATTAATTTAACTCAACAGACAGCATCTTTCGAGTTAAAACAATATGCCCAGAAGTGTATCCTTGACCTTCCCTTGCCATCAAAAATTGTAAGTGAATTATTATTATTTCAGCTACATAACTGCCACAGGAGCACAGCGTCTCCAATGTAGATTGATGTAGAAATGCTCAAGCTTCGGCTGTCCTCTGTGATATTCTGCAGAGTTAATTTCCTCACCTTACATGGCTGGCAGGGAGGGAGCTAGTTGTCTAGCAGCCAGCTTGGCATCCTTGCACCTTCCCTCTGTGTGCCGACTGGTTTGGAAGGGGAGGGGTACATTTTTTCCTCCCGCCGCTGTGGCTTCTCCTTCTCTGTCTCGTCCACCATGATCACACTGGCCGGTTGATAATCTTTCCATGTACTCTTAGCTGATTGAGTACATGCGGGATATTCAAAATTCAGCTTGTATTCTATGTCATTATTTTCTCTTTCAGAGGGATTGAAAGTTTGGGGATGGCTTGCATTCCAGGTTGGATGACAACCAATTGTGTATGGTATTTCGTGATGATGTATTCTTTATTTGAATGGGTTGAGGTGAAGTGTTTTATTTTAAATATTATTTACAGTAATACTATTTCAGTAATTCCCATTTTTATTGTGTTTATTATTTAAACTTTATTCACAGATATATAACTCGTTATAATCAACATGAAGTTTAATAAGGTTAGAAATTGTATTTTTTTAAATTACATACTACACCCTCAACTGCTGAAATTTTGAATGTATAGAAAATTTTTGGCAGTCCCTTAAAAACAGTAGATTGGGAGTCCACTGTATAAAAATGTTGTAAAAGATATGTTAAAGTTAATAATAAATACGTGAATTATTTCAGTAAAAATGTACTTTCAAATTATTTAATATATTTAGATGTAAATAATTTATATGGTTGGGCAATGTCAGAATTTTTACCATATAAATGGTTTAAATAGGTATCAAAATTTAATATACAAAAAATTGAAAATTATATCATGAATATATTAAATGAATCAGGAGGAGAATATATTTTAGAAGTTGATGTAGAACATAAAAAAATCTTATTATATAAGATTTTCCTTTAACTCCAAAATTATGGAAAAAAAAAATTAACTACTACTCATAAAATGTTAAATATTATAAACAAGTTAATTAAATGTTAAAATTGATCAATTACAGTGGTTTAGAAATTATATTGATCTTAATACATGATGCTGTCGGGTGAGACATGATACGAACAATGACACAAATACTTACTGGTAATTTGGGTGCCAGCGGTGCTTCCCAGTTACCGCACTATTGAGGCTCAGGGTTCTCAGGGATGTTGTGGGTTCTGTGTGTCCGTCTCACCCGTGCGTACTTACAAACATGTAGGCAGTACTAAATGTTTTACTAAAAATCACTGGAAATAAAAACTTAATAAAATATGTGTGGCTAGGACATAGTCACTACTGAATAAAAGAGGTAAGTTCACTGTGAGACTGGTTTTTATTGTTATTATTCATACACATCAACATGCCAATGAAATAATGATCATCTTGGTCATGACTAGCCAATTCTGCTTGGGTGCTCCCCAATCCATAATTAATCTAGCGCACGCCTAAATGGATGATCTCACCGAGGTGCGTGAAAGCACAGCCTTCACAAGGGAAGAGTGCCGACAGCCGCTAGGGTGGACTGTCGGTTTTTCCCTGAAGACAGGACACTGTGAATTACAAATGAATACCCTTAATACACATTAACACGAGTGATTACTCGGCTTCACTAACGCAAACTAGTCGGGGCTCGCCCTCCAGCACGTGGTTAGTGTGGCGACGGCCTATACACAGAGCCGGCTAGGACGGGAGTAATTGCAATGTACACTAATTACACAATTACATAAACCCTTGAATGATACATGAAATAAGTTGGGACACGAGATAAATACTCACAATAAACACACACATGTGTAAAAACAAGCTTAGGTGGCATGGATGCTGCTGGATGAAGTTCGTAGCAAACCATATGGTGCAGGTGAAATTGCAATATTTCTGCCTGGAAATGGCAAACTAAATTCGGATAATATATTTATCTTGTTTGCCAAATGGTTCTCTTTACAATTAGCGTTGTTACAGGCATGTAACATGCCTGATGGTAAAATCAAACATTACTGTGATCGCGTGGTCAAGTACAAAAGCATCAATTTACGTGAAAACTACATTAAACCCTGAATGAAAAATACATAGAACCCTGAAATAAATGATTGCACATACAATGTTATATAAATAAGCACTTAAAATGCAATGATGGCGTATACAAAGACTTGGCTTCAGTTGGCCACATGGCTATACGTGATGTTGTTAGTTACAACAAAATGCCATAAACTTAGGCAGATGGCGTCTGATTCATATGTGCGGGTCGCGTGACCTCTCCGATATCTTTCTCCTCCTTCTCCTCAAGTTAAAAATGCCACAAGGGCATGAGAAATTAGTAAAGGGGGAGCATAATGCTGTGGAAAATGTCTGGCAAAAACGTACGCAAGCGAAGATTAACCGGTAAACTACATGGACTATGGAAACCTACATCAGTGAACAAAAGTTGTAGTGTGCACGTGACAGTGTCTTACCTCACCAGCTCTCCTCGACAGACTGTCCAGATACAAGTGTCGCACGGACCTATCATGGCCGCCTACGGGATTCACATAAGAGGAAGTGCTATGCACACAGAGTGAAATATTTTATAGTGAAAATAAAATGGCACAAATTAAATTAGACATTGTTTTACATTTCTATAATTTTGTTACAAATCTCAATATTATTTTAATGTCTCTTTGTGATGGCATTCATTCCAGAATATTAAGTGTTCTTAATCTTGGCGCCACAGGCACTTTGAATATTCATAACCAAACAATTAAAATTAGTACATGCACTTTAAAATATTTTAAGACATATTAAACACTGTAAAGACAATATAATACATGTTACCCTGAAATTAACATTTATAGGAAAGTTCAAAATTGTTGGCCACTTTGTGCACGTGCAGTACACGTGACACGTGAGCGCCGTCATGGGCTCTAGCACCGCTGGCTGTTAGCCGGCGTCATACACAAATGAGAAAAAAAATATATATTGAAAAATTATTTTTTAATTAATGAATAATTTAGTGTATGGGAAAACTATGGAAAATATAAGAAAATGAGACTAATAAATAAAAGTAAAAAATTTGAAAATGTAATTTCTTAACCTAATTTTAATAAAGCTACAATTTTTTAGTGAAAATTTAGTAGCTGTTAATATGCATAAAACTATAACATTTAACAAACCAAATTATATTGGATTATCAATTTTTGGAATTTCTACATAATAATTTATCATTTTCGTTATAAAATTATGAAACCAAAATATAAGGAAAATATAGAGTTTTGCTATAAGGATACAGATTATTTAATATATATTGTATAACAAAATGATAATTTTTATTCTGATATGAAAGAAATAAATTAATTTGATACAAGTGATTATTAAAAGGTAATATATAGGTATATAAGATACCCTAAATTAGTAAAAAAGTTATTGCAGCAATGAAAATAAAGGAAAAATGATGACATAATTTGTGGTGGGCGAAGAGGGTGGAAAGGGTGGAGGGGCAGAAATGAGACAATTTCTGCATGGATGGTTGCATCTCAGGAGGGGGGGGGTCAACTGCTGCAACTTGACGAGTGGCACTATGACTATTCCAGCTGTCTTGATTAGACCAGAGTTCTTTGGACAAACTATCTAGCACGGTACCGGACACTGTCAGTAGATCTCGCCCAGGTTAATTCCGTATTACTGTTACCACCCCCAACAATCACACATGCCACTGTGATTCACTACCAGGTGTTAGAATTGGAGGTCCAGTGTATCTGGGATCCTAGCACAGACAGGAATAGGCTAGACACCGAATCTATTCAGCCACCTCTGTGATTCACTGCAATTGACTGTTGGGTGCAGAGGTTTGGTGGGCAGCAAGGTTTCTACGTACTCTCGATCTTCTATAGGGGTGGAACACTACACTTCTGTGTTACCACAGAGAGATCCAAGTGACATGTGATATAATCATATTTTAAGTTAAATATGTTCTTTATCATCATCATCATAGTAACAAATTATCTTCAATACAAAATATTATTTAAGGCTATTGAAGTGAAATTTTGTTGGTGTTTGTTTGAAGAGGTAAATGAATGGTGGAGGGAGTGGTTTATATAACACATGTGTGAGCAAAGTTAAAGTTGTAATTTGGTAAAATTCTTTATAAATTTTTTTCTAATAAGTTATATAAACAATAAATTAGATTATTTAATGGCACAGGAATTTATTTTAGCATTTCAAGCTGCATAAGAGAAGAAAAGGGTTAAATGGTAATATTAATTTCTTACATTGTGATGAAACTGTTAAATTGATCAAACATATGCAAAGATACCTTTTATTGTGTAGAATTTTACAATCTTCATTCCATTTAATCACAAAATTTTCCATATGACTAACTGCTAATGTAATATGACAAAAAAAAAACATTTTTGATTCCAATTTTTCCAACATGCCAACATTTGCCCAAGAATAACATTGTGATACCCAGCAAATTTGTTATGAGCGGAAAAAACTGAGTCAGAATCTTTCAAAAATCTTTTCCCCCCTAACTTTTCCAGGTAAAATAGGTTTGTGACCAGACTAAAAAGGCATTACAATGCCTTGTTTCTTCTCCAGATACATTAAGTCGAAACTTTCACTTCACATGGCTACACAGTGGGGTAAAAACCAAATCTCGCTGGAAAAGTCAGTTATGAAAAGTATATACATGTCATCCTATATATATTGCAATTCAGCTAGCATAAATAAAAGTTTGCTAATCTGAATTTTTTATGACTACCACCTTCACGTGTCAAGACAAACAGCTCAACATTTATGATTTTGTCAGCATTACAATGCTAGTACGTGTTGAATGAGTAGTGTACCAAGGATTTCTGTCTGCGATGAAACAGCGAGGAACTAGCCAATTCTTTTCATCTGGTCTTAAATTGTTACCATGTGGGTAGGTAGTTTGGTTTTTAATTTTATATTATTACCTTAGATGGCATTAATTCCATTGCGATGCATCTGTTTAGACCTATGATAAACTAATAATAATGTCATATATTTCTAATTTTTACATAGTGGTTTAAAAAAAATTGTTTTGAATCTGTGTCTGTAACTAGCACCATTATATAGCCTGTGTGGAGTTCAAATCCCAATGTACAGCAAGTGTTCATACTTGCCCCCTTTGTAATTAACTATTGGTTTTTAAAAGACATGCATCCTCCAATGTTGCATTTGTGTATATAAATACGAGAATATTTTGAGGTGATACCCGGCAGTGACCATTTAACTTAGTATCACAGCATCTAATAGGTCATATTTCTGCGCTAGATAATCAATCTAGTGCAGAAAGATGACCTGTTAGACTGTTTGAAGACCTGGCAAAGGGGAAAAAATGTGTTAATTCCTTTTAATTGTTATTTTAAGAAATGATACATAGAAGCAACGTAACAGCATGAAGGGAGATGGAAGAAGTATTTTTCATGAGTGTCGCACATGTTATCCTTCACTAATACACGTTGTTTAGCATACTTTAATGTTTTTTAAACTGTATTTTTCATCACTACTGGCACTGCAATGCACATGGCACATCAACTTGTACGTTACGATTGTGTCAGTACTACTGCTAGGGTTTTGCATATTGCCAGGGTTAGTGTGAGTGTGTTACTGTATGTGACAAGATGGCTACAGACAGACCAGTCTTTTTCATCTTGGCATTACATTTTGTGCTATGGGTAAGTAGTTCTGCATTTAATATCTACAACCGTTCACATAAAGTATTTGTCGCATCGTGAGTTATGTTAAGTAGCTGATGCAAATATTATAGGCATTTTTAATAACTTAAATTTACAAACTGTTGAATATATATTTTTGGATAAAGTGTTTTTCAAGAGTTGTAGTATTGCCAGACGTGCACTCTCCTTCTCTTATGTTAGAAATATGGTACTTAGTTAAACATTTCATTAATGTTTAACTAACATTATAACTAATGTTATAACTAATTAATTTCACATAAAACTA
This sequence comes from Dryococelus australis, assembly GCA_029891345.1. Taxonomy (NCBI): domain Eukaryota; kingdom Metazoa; phylum Arthropoda; class Insecta; order Phasmatodea; family Phasmatidae; genus Dryococelus; species Dryococelus australis. The sequence continues at coordinate 84,857,791 of CM057009.1, read as the reverse complement.
TGGTAGCTCCTGTTGCCAGTATGGCAACAGGAGCTACCATAGTTTTATGTGAAAAGTTAAGAACTCTTTGAGGAAGTGTTGCGTATTAAGCCATGCAGTGACGCATTATTTGATTATGTAGCGTTAAAATTAGACATAGAAGACTGCTGTAAAGACACAACCAACAAGATTAGAATAAATTTAAGTGCTTTCAGGTGTGAATTCGAAAAAAAATGGAAGCAGTGGAATGAAACAAAACATAGTTTTCTAATGAAGAGCAGCTTGTGGCTGGATGGAAATGTTAAGTTGTGCAGTGCAAATGTGGGACATACACCAGTAGCAGTGAAACCTGTTTCTTCAAGATGAAGACAACCTAATAAATTGTTTAGCAAAAGTGGGGTGAAAGAAAAAAAATTATGCCATTATTACAAGAAAGGTTACGTGAACTTGTACATGCTACGGTAGCTTCTTTAAGAATATCTGGCAAGAGGGATGCTGCAGAAAGTCTTAAAGATATTACAGAAACAACACTAACAAGGTCAACAAATAAAAAAGCCTTAAGGTCATCAACACATGTACCAATACCATATAGTGTAGACGAAACCTTGGGATTTTTGATTGACAATGACTTGTAACATACTCACAAATTTCAGACACAATATTCGAGCACTAATCTTTTATTTTCCACAAGACATACCACAATCTCATTCAATTTCAACACCTTCTACATTCAGGTGTCTCACTTCCAATTTGTAATTATTAGAATAGCTTTATAATTGAGCCTCATTTACTACAAATTCATTTAGATTAAAAATACAAGTCTCAAAACGAGCGTAAAACGTAAATCCATTCCAGACTTTAATACACTCTTAGTGCGAACAATAACTTCATTACACTGATTCCAACTATGCCCAGGGGCTAAAAACATTTATAATTAAAATTTCTCTGGAGAATTTTATGTAATTTGAAACATAGCCTCGTTACCTGCACTATACTTCATTTGACTATAGTGAGTGGAGATGTTTCAACACACGCTATGAAATGAGACAACATTTCTGTCTTTGGTAACAAATGCTCAAATCCTAAAAGAATATTAACGTAATACTGCATATAGAGAAAAGCACCAGAAGGGTGTTCTCATAAGGAAAACCATACTTCTTTGCACAAACCAGGTTTAAATGACTAATCAAGAGAAACATTGAATATCATGTACTTGTTCAAAATGAGATTCAATAAACCAGTTAAAACTCCAGGCATGTTCACACAAATTATTTTTAAATACCAATACTATGGGGAAATATCACGCTAATATATTTCATAAGTCAATTAAGGTTAATTTCAAGTACTCTTGACTATAAAAATAGGAGAAATCAGGCAACACGCAACGTGTGTCCAAGCAAGGCCTTTTCTCATAAAACAAATTTAAAAGATTAAAAATTATCCTTAAAAACACTGGGGAGTTGCTCAAGGTGACTAATAGTTATTCCAAATCTTGAGCAATATAAAACCAACATTTCATTAAAATTACTTGAGACCACTTCTAAACCAACAGTGACTTGTGGCCGCATCTGACTCACTATTTGATCAAAATATTATTGGTTTTTAGCTTGAATTCTGAACTATTAAAAGCACACACATTAGTGCTAGGAAATAATCATGCCAAGCAAAATCTCAATATATTCAGACAAGCAAACGACTAGTGAAAATTATTCAAAATAAGCAAACTGACACCAAGATCGTTAAAGCACATTTAGGGAATTTAAACCTTTGCAGAACTTTATAAGGTTAACAAACCCTAGGTCACTAGAGGCCACGACTCACCTTGGTTCGTTCCTTCTGCCCCAACTCTTTACACCACAAAGCAGATTCTCCAATTTGGCCATGACAGTATACTGACAATTTAGTAAGTCGTGAAAATCATGATTAGCAGGCATCTTGTTCAGCACGACGTGGACAGTAGCGCAGACTGGAGTAGAAGGGGAAATATGGGGTTACACCTCTTTATATAAAATTAAGCCCCTGATGGAGGGGGAATGCGAAGGGTATAGAGGGGATAGCTAGGGAAGGGATTGGATTTCACCAAGGAGCTCGCCGAATGTTCAGAGTGCCATTAACGACTAACACCAGTGATACTAGTGCTATCGCTACAATTATTCAGAAACTTATGAGACTGCAAGAAGATGTAATAAAGCAGTGCATTCATAATTGTGATACAGTGCACGCGTTATTTTAGTGGGGCTGTAATGGCAGCAGTAATCGGAGAGCTTATGAAAAACATGTCAATCTGCGGAGCTAAGTGATTCAAATATATTAATTTCTTTGATGTCTTTGTATATATATTCAGTTACAAGTTAAAAGAGAAACGATATAATAATTTGGCAGATTCCTCATCCGTCGTCTCTAAGATTTTTTTTGTCCCATCAAATTGCTGTACAAAATGGAAACAGCTGAAATGTTCACTAAAGATATTAATTAAATTGAGGAGCAAGTACAGTCTTTGCTTACGCAAACAGATGTTGTCGATGCAATGGATATTAATATAATACCACAACTTGTGTGGGCCATGGTTGATGGCAAAGTTTGCAGTTCCCTAAGTGAAATGTCACCACAGAAGTGTTACATTTGTGGCGCCACTCCGAAATACATGAATGAAATTCAGTTAAGACCACAAGTATTGAATGTTAAACAATATACATTTGACTTATCACCCTTACATGCATATATTAGATTCTGTGAAGTTCTTATACATATCTGGTACTGTCTTCATGTACAAAAATGGCAGATATGATAACTAGAAGACAAAATCAATGTAACTACAAAGAAGCAGGAAATTGTGGAATAATTTCATTCTGAAATAAATGTGGGGGAGTGGGAAATTCTGATGACTGCAACACTGCACAAAGATTCTTCTGCAATCCAAATAAACTATCTGAGATCATTGGACTCAATTAACAGTTAATAAAGAAATTTGCAGTGAATCTTGGTTGAGGTGGACAAATTTGATCAATTTACAGAGGACACAGTAAATCTTTATCTTCAACTATACCCTTGATACTTTTTTTCACCTAGTGTGCACAAAATCCTCATACACGGAGGAAGAATAATTGAATCTGCAATCCTGTGAATAGTTATGCTAAGTGAAAAGGCGCAAGAGGCCCAACACAAGCACTTTAGAAGGTTTAGAGTGTGTCAGGCAAGAAAATCATCTTGAGAATACAATATCCATGATGTGTTTTATCGTCTGTTATTAAGTTCCGATCCAGTAGTAACAAGTGCTTTCTCGAGATTTGCAGGCAAAGAAAGAGCCATTACAATTTGAGGTCTGACAACTCTTGCCGGAACCGACAATTTTATGTGGAATCCAACACCCAGTTCTGATATGGAGTAGCAGGAGAGGAAAGAAGAAGAAAAAGTTGAGAGTAGTGACTTCACTTCTGATGGTGGAGATTTGGATTAATTCTAACTTAACAAAGTATAACTTGTTTAAATGTGTAGAAAATGCATTGTATAATGACATACAATTGATGTATTAATTAATTTTTATATTTTATTCCATTTATATTGATATTATGGGCATCTAACATCATAATTACAGTTAGATATAATTCAAAAACTACTTTTTCCTGAACATCAAGTTTAACACTACACATTTCAAACAAAATTACTTATTTCCCCACTCCATTTGGTTTCTTTTCAATGTGGACTATGTTGATATCATGAGTAACAGCTACGCATGCTTTTTTTCTTCTTATATCACATGCTACTATTTGTGGGAATGGCCAGAAATGGTAATCAAATGCATAACAGGCATATGTACATCCGCTCTGCATGTTTAATTGCACTACATTTACACCTTCATGGTTTGGCATTTTCTGTTGGTCAGCATTTTATTAATTTAATAAGCATGGTTTATAACAGTCTTAAATCAGGTAATTTTTCCATGCAAGTAGGCTACACTGCAGATGGGTATAAAACAAATATGGCGGTCAGCTTGTGGAAATTGTCAGATGTGCTTATAAGTTTGGTGGTTGTAACTAATTACCTTCCTTTGGAAACTTCTGGCATTTTAGAGTCAAGCCGATGTAAGTAACTTTTTGACCCTCTGTGTCCAGTTTAAAATATGCTGTACCAAAACTGGCTGTTTTATACTACTTTTTAAAAAAATGTTTGCAGCATGGCAAATTATTACTTTTTACTCTTGAGCATTTCCTTAAAGCAATTGAAAGAAAGCTATTTGATGGTTACCTGCGATGCAAAATCTGTATTTAAGTTACCTGGAAATTTTAACTCCCAATATACAAAAAATGCATGTATTCCTTCCAAATACTTTGTCTAAATTTTGAGGTAAACACCATTATCTTGTGAATACAAATGGTATTTTTTGATAATTGTTTATATATATCTGTGTGTTTATGTCTGTCTGTGTGTGCACATGCGCATATATATAATTTGTAGCTATTTTTATTCCTTCATTTACCGTATGTATTACAGGCTATTTTGTTTAACATGGTGGGACTTCTGTAATGGATAATTATGAACAGCTGGTTGGTTAATGTGATCATGGTGTTAACTGGCTAAGACTGACACACAACTGTGTGTTCATTGCAAAGCTACTACTAGAGTTTAAAATACAAAAGTACTTCTTTAAGCTTGGTCACTTTTCAGTTTGCCATAAAAAGAGGTGATGAGACAGACTGAGGGGTCAAAAAATCATGTTATAGATTTGGTTGGAATCTGTTTTAACCACTGCTGCATGAAAGAATTAGTATGAGCTCTATTTAAAATTGAGCCTTCAAACTTTAATTGGAACACATTGAGTTCTGAATTAATGAGAGTTATGATTTCATCCTTAAGTACGTTGAGTAAACAATGTAATTCGAAATAGCTTTCTTTCTTGTCTTTAGAAGCTTGGTTTCAAGTTTTCATCACATATAATTTTCCTATAGAGATATTTTTTGTTGTGGACCCAAAATATAGTCAGATTTTGTAAGTCATTTTAAAAGCCTGAGTGAAACTTTGTTGCTATGTGTTCAATTGTAACTATTATACATATTTTCTAGGCTGAATTATTGTTGTGTTGATACAGCAAGCATTAACACAGTGGGAAATATGATTTTATGTGCCAGCTTGAGATTTTGCAAATTAAATATTAAATGAAATAATAATTTAAACACTTATAGTGGTTTTTAGTGAATTGCTACTTTGTATTGTGACTTTGTTTCTGGCACCAAGACAGCTAGTATTCCAGCTGAGAGTCACCTTTTTTAATGTGCTGTATATATAATTTTTTTTATAAATATTTGTTACTGCTGAGGAAAGTATCCATAATAAAGGCTTAATGTTACCCATGAAATAAATTTATAATTTTTGAAGAAATAACATTAAAATATTTATAATTTTTGATAAGTGTGCTTGTTAGGGGAAAGAAATATGAGACTAGGGAAAGTCAGGGAAATGTCAGGGAACTTGCTATAAAGAGACTGCTAGTCATGCTATATAAGTAATTGAGCCAGATGGCACAGTGGTAACACACTGGACTTACAATTAAAAGGAAGCAGGTTCAATTCACAGTTATGCTATCCTGTTTTTAGTTTTCTGTCACTCTAGTTAAAAGTTAGATTAATTCCTTGATGCAAGCCATGGCTGATTCCTTACATGTTGCTACTTGTGTGAGCAATTGGTTTAGTCTCTTATTAGCATACTTTTGTAGAAGAAGCTGATCCCAACCATTCACCAAGAGTAAAAGAACATCCACACATGACATGAATAATTGCTGCTAACATCAGCTTCTGTAATTCTGTAGTGTCATGAGTGGAACTCCTTGTCCACTGTTACCATCAAACAGCAGTGGAAAATTTAATGAGATGTTTGGGTGGCTCTTAACATTGCTGTCTTGAGAGACAATGAGGGTGAAGTGAGGCAAGTATGAAGCAGCATGGGATTTCAAAGCGGGGGAAACTGGAGATCCACAAGAAAACGCTACCGGTCAGTGGCATCGTCCGGAACACTTACCACATGTAAAAATCTGGGTGTGACCCCGCCAGGAATTGAACCCGGTTCACTTTGGTAACAGGCATCTTTCTACCCACTGCACATTGTGGTCCCCCAAATAGTAGTATTTAGACATGGGACACACAATATATTTATAATGTTGGATATTGCTTATTGATTCTTTGTGGCCACATGAACAACCGAAAGGAAACTCAAGATAACATTTTTGAGCAGTGATTAGTGGATTACTGTAACATAATTATATTGAATTTTTAATATTTCTATCATTCTTTTTTGTATCTTGCTTTGTGAAGGTTCTACCTTGGAATGATACCTGGGTTTTAATCTGTACTGTTTTCCAATAAATGTTTTTTTTTTTTTTAAATCTTAATTGACAAGTATGTATTGTAAATACTTTGTGTATCATCAATATTGTACTGAAAGTTTTATGTGGTGAATTTTATGTATGTAAATTAGTTGTTTTGAAACATCCTAGTTTAAATAATAATGGTACATTTAACATTTTTATATTAATTTTTTTTTTTTAGGGAAGATGTCAATGAAATGTTGAAGGATACCCCTGATGGCACTTTTTTAGTACGTGATGCATCTAGCAAATGCGGGGAATACACATTAACTCTCAGGAAAGGTGGATCAAATAAGCTCATTAAGATTACATCTCGCAATGGAAAATATGGTTTTTCTGAACCGTTGAAATTTAATTCAGTTGTTGAACTAGTTCAGCATTATCGCTCTGTCTCACTTGCCCAATACAACTCAAGCCTGGACATCAAACTGCTATATCCAGTGTCACGGTTTCAGCAAGTAAGAGTTTTTTTTTACTTTTGTAGTGGAAAATTGTTAGTTCCACAAACCAATTTTATCAAGGGCTATAAAAAATGTTTATAATGGAAGTTGTAAACTATTTATTACTCAAGTTTATTTATTATATTATGCATATTTTATATTTCAGGAAGATGAAATAGGCAACACAGCAGACATAGATAAAGTGATGGCAGAACTAACTCAAATCAACAGAGATTACCTGGTAAAAACTAAAATTTATGAAGACTATTTTGAGGATTTCACGCAAACTTCTCATGACATCACTACCAAGAGACATGCATTAGACTCTTTTCTTGCAGCAGTTACCATGTTTCAAGGGCAGTTGAAGACTTTGGAGACAACACAGTGCCAAGCTCAACCTCACGAAGCAAAAAGTTTGGCAGAAAATTTGTTGGTTATAAAAAGTAGACTAGAAACACTGGAAGAAAGTCAAAAGCAGCTGAAAGAAACACACAATCAGCAAGTAGCATATAGCCGCACTCTAGAACGGGAGATGCATTCTCTCAAACCTGAGATTGTACAGCTATATAGGCAGAAAGAGCGTCGCATAATGTAAGTAGTCTATAATTTGAATTTAAATTTAGTGTATGACTGTTACAAGACAATGAGTGTTATGGAGATGAAAACTTCTAACATAAGTTAGGAAATCTCAAAATAGGCAGTTGTAAGAACACTGGCAAACATATTTCATGGTTGCAATTTAAAATTTAAAATATATATGTAAAAGGGTTTGGTGCTTGCTATGTCGGTATAAATTTTAATGCATTAGAATTTGACAAAAGATTGATGACTAAGCAATGGTTTTGAGCATTGTTAAATTTTAGAGCTCAGGTAAATCTTGAACATATAAATATTTTTGCATACTTTTGTGTGTTGTGTATTGCATGCACATGAGGGAGAATTAAAATAAATAATTTTCTGACAGAGCAAAACCATCAACGTGGCATTGATAATTGATGTGCCACAAGCGCCGTTGTATACATACATTAGCCTCAGCCTCTGGTGCTACCTCTACTGTACTGTAACTCCGAACGCAGTAGCTCACTTTGCCTCCGTATCATTTCTATCCACAAGCGAGTCAACCTCTTGCCGCCTGAGAGGCTGGCAATCTGCATGATGCCATGCTCCAGTCTTGCTCTGGCTGGCAGGCACCGGATGTTCACGCTCGCAGTGCATCAGGAGTTTTCTCCCTACATGCAGCCTGCTCCAGTTACCCCTCGCCCATCGTGTCTCTCAAGGGTATTTATTCCTTTGCATGCCCTCCAGACAGGACAGTTGGTGTGCAGTTTGCATCAGTACTATAGCTGCAACTCCCGCTATCTGGCCATGCTTACCACACTGCTTGCCTTCAGCAGTATCTTTGAAACTTAACCTTGTTATGTTACTATTCAGAACTTGTTTTTCTCAACACAGCAGGCAGAAGTTCTTGCCACGGAGCCTTCTCATAGTCACGAGTGTTGGACATGTGCCTTGTTCGTACCAGGCGTAGTTGTACTGGGGTTGCTCTCACCCCGAATGTCGATTCATACCTCATTGCCGTCTTGTGGTAAATAGCTTAGCAAACTTGCTCCCTCGTCCATCAGACATTAGTGAGTACAGGTTGGAGATATATGTCGTGTAAACTCCTTCAGATGGAATAAAACGTATATATATATTAGTTAACATCTTTTTGATCCGATTATTCTATATTTTGGTTTCACCTGCCTTACCTGCTTTGCCTTCTGTGTGCATATCCACTTAGCTACTACTCAATGTCTGCATGAACACCGTGATAGAGATTCAAAACCAAATCCCCAGTGAAGGGCGCTCCCACCTTGTGTCAATATTTGGTGTCTAGTGCTGGCTGGTCACACTACCCTCTAGTGCCACTTTAGCAAGGGGATAGAGAACCTTTCTCTGAGGCTCCTGAGGCTTGAGGAGATCAAACACATTGACACACTATGAATCTATGGCTACAAGCTAGTCACACCACTTACTGAGAACCTTACGTTCCTTACGTGGAGAACACTGTGAACCCAGAGGGGCAGTTGAGGTTTGTAGCTGGTCACGCCGCTCACACAACTTCTCACCGAGTGTGATCAGGGGCCCCTCTCCCCAAGTGTCTATACGTCCAAGCACCATCCATGGTGAAGCGCACTCTGTGGTGCTGACCGATCAATAGGACTCCAGTATGGGTGCACCCCAAGGCACTGTCCCTAGGAAGAGTAGTTTCCTTTCTGGATGGACCACTCTAGAACCTGTCCTCCCCTGCACTGCTACGTGATTTTAAACCATATGTACTGCCATGCCTGAGCCTACAGGATACCCACTAAACCCTCTAAAGCGCAATTCTTTATTCTTTTTGATTTTGATCCTCTGAAATTAAAGTAACATCACTGATTATGCATAGCTGTGTACTCGCAGCTTTTCCTAAATTCCCAATCACTGGGCGGGCCATAAAAGGGATAGCATAACCCTCAGTGTCCAGCTACACACACTGGTGAGCCAGGGCTAGACACCTCCAGAGTACAACCACATCAGCCCTTACATCCTTTGAAAATCCTTGTTAAGGAGACTCCGTTTCCCTATTCTCTAAGGGGGATACTGGGCCAGTGCACCTTCATTACACATTGGTGTAACTGGTATCATAATAATATTAGAAAACAATTTAGGGTTAACTAGGTGAAGTGTAGTGAATATCAAAAATCATAGCAACTGATTTATTTGTATTCCTTGTAGTTATCTATTCTTGTGAACTTAATGTAAATGTCACATATATGTACAGCTAGGCTTTCACAAAGGAAACGCATGTTAAAGTTATTATATCATCACTTATTCCATTAGGCTTCAATCTACTCTACTTATGTTTCACAAAATTAATTTTTTTGGAATAATTTTTGATAAAATTATATATAGAATATAAATATTATAAAATTCCAAATATTATTGGTATGCCTACGTCATGGAATAATAAACCATTCTTTGTCACTTGGAATTTAATTAATGAGCCAACAGATATCAGGCACATTTTGAGAGATGAAATTCACAAACTGCTATTATAATATAAGAACAGTATGCAATTCAGTTTATAATGTAATATTTCTATCAACAGATATGAGCAAGCATGTTGCATGTACAATATTGCCCCCATATTTTGTAAGCAGCTAAGCTTTTTAAGATCAGTGCAATTAACCTAGTAAACACTATGAGTAGTGCAGGGGAAATTGCAGTGTCTACATTATTGGTTTAGATTTTATCAATGCACTGGTTCTAGTTCACAGCAAACAAAATTGTTAGTTGCACTAACACGGTTAACATTTTTAGCCACATTTTTTCAGGTGTTTAAACTTGTGTGTATGTGTGTGTGTGTTTTTTTTTTTTTTTTTTTCGGTACCTACAAAAATGCACACACATTTTTATTTTGGGTTACAGATAATGTAAAAGTTCTTTATATAACACTCCAATGTTTAAGTACATCCACACTTCACATGAACAGAAACTGTGAAAAGCAACATATTCGTACAAAAATTGCTATTACTTTTCTTTTTAGGAGTCAGTACACTAGTGTTAATTTGCATTTGAAAATTATTACACTCATGTGCACGAAGTGGACACAGTGCAGTTAGTGGCATGCAAATTATGTTTTTAATTTTTGAATCACAGTTAGTTGAAACCACAGATTTCTAGTTTGTGTTTAAGGCAGGCTGACTGTATTATGTTGCCAATACTTTTTGAAGAATGTGGACATTATAACATTCAGACAGCATGGTAGTGTAGCGGGTTCCAGGGGGCCTGCACACAAGCTAAACTAGGATAGAATTTAAATTCTTGAGCAAGCCCCGTGTTTAATCAACAAGCCTGGCTGACGCACTCCAGCCAGGCTATATAAGAACCGAGCTCGCACCTCCACTTCCCCCAGGCTGTCGGCAGAGTGTGAAGTGTCGTCAGTGTCGGAGTGACACAGAAGAACACGAGAGTCCAGGGAGCTCCGGTCCATCTGCAAGCTTTCCACGTCTTCATTGGTGAGCATAAATCTGGCCAGGCGGTAGGGCGCCATTCCCGATATCGAGGTCCTGTCTTAAAGAAGTAATAATCACGTGGCAAGACTAGGGTCTTTGTATAATCGTATTCTCATATATTCGTGTATTTAACTTATCATTCCGTGTGTAACAGTATTCCCTTATATCCGTATAATCAGCTTACCATTTATAGTATATTTGTATTCCTTTATGAGCTGATAACTATCTTGTCAGTTCAGAGTAAAGTAAAGTCAGTATTGTGTGCAGAATCTTATTGTAGCATTGTGTTAAAGTATCGTTCTATAATATCTGAAGTATTGTAGTAAATGTGTTTATTTGAATTCCCATCTTTCATTGAATAGTCCCTAGTATTAGCCACTCCCAAAGTAAGTCCCTAACTAACTAGAGATATAGTGACTAGTAGTGTGTGTGGTAAGAGAGTTCAGCTTAATTATAGAAATAGTCACAGGTGTTAGGTAGGCAGGTTGTTACACTGGTGGAGGCGTGGTCTTTCCTTCCCTCTCATTGCCAAGCAGTAAACTCTACTATGTGCGTAACTTAATTAGCTAAAATAGACATTCACAGCGAAAAACACGTGGCAGCGCCTCACACTAACCACGATGCATATAGAGATAGCTTAATCCCCATTTGGAGTATTAAAATTACAATTAATTATTCTGTCTATCCCTCTAAATCCATTTTTAATACATCCAGTTGCTTAGAATCATGTACAATGCAGCAAAGGTGCCCGAGCGCACGGCCAGCTGTTAGCTTCCCTGCGGACAAGGCCAGCGCGCGACACACGTCACTTGCGGTAGGTCAATACTAGCCACGTGTGCGAGTCAGCGTAATTGGGCAGCAGAACTTGCCAGAGCGCAGCAACGTTTTGCCTTCCCGCCATCCCCTTTTATTACTTATGCTTTTCTGTGTGAATTTAATGCAGCAGTAATTACATATCGGGACATCTGTTCCCTTTGTGATAGTGGAAACACTCCAATTATTTTGGCGTGAATTAGGAGTGTTTTCACAACATTTCTTTCTCGTGTAGGTTAAGTTAAACACAAGTTAACACTAAGTGCATTGCACCAGTCAAATACATACACCACATTCACACCACAATACTCATTCACGGTACATACACATGTCACAAAAATTTCAGCCATTACTAACCTCCTTAAAATTGTTTCACTCGACACCAGTGACATTGAGAGCAGACTAGTCACACGCGACCAATAGAACAATCAAACACAAAGTATCAACATCTCTATTATCACTGACACACACTGTCAAGATATCGCAACCTTGTGTAAAACCACTTCACCACTACTTCACCAGACACCCCCCCAACGACACAAGAGACCAGGTACTGTCATTCCCTCTCACAATCACTAACATCAGAATTTTTTGAGTTTCCTAACTACGACTAAATCACTACCACCTACCTTCACCTCCGCACACCCCCAACCCCTCCCTCTACCCACTACTACTACAACACCCACACCAAAACTCTTTTAGCTTACATCCCCATCACGGCCAACCCCCCACCCATACAGTTGATCGTTTTCCAACCTGAAAAACCACCAAGATTCACAGACACACCAACAGAAGACATTTTTGATTTCCTGGAAGAATTTGAGTCAGTAGCTGAGAATAACCACTGAGACGCACTAGAAAAGTGTCGTCAAATTAAATATTGCCTCCACGGATCTGCTAAACACACTTTCGTAAATATCACTCACAACTGCCCACAACCTATCACATGGGAGGAACTCAAGCAAGCCCTCACAGGCACATTTACTTTCCCAGCCTACACAGAAATTCAACCATCTGTTGTACAATAAAAAACAGGCAATAGGGGAGGACACCTCATCACACGTACAAACGATGCAATTCTACAAGATCAAATACCACCCCAACATGTCATACCATGAATTTTTTAATGTCCTCTGGCATTCCCTCCTTCCCCTCCATCACCGATAAACTTATTGGCCATCAACCCAACACCCTCCCAGACATGATTATGGCACTCAGGCATATTGATGTAGGGTTGTTTAAATATTCCCAAACACTTACACATGGACACACCAACCCCGATTCTGCAAAACTTGAAGCAGAAATCACCAAATTAAAACAAGAAGTCGCACAACTCACCCTCCGGTAACAACAGAACAACCCTGCACCCCACATACAGAATATATGACAGAACCACAATTGGGTCCAACGCGGATACTACCCACAACCACGACCACGACCATATGTCACCAACTACTCACCCCGATCACACCAACGTACATTTCAGCCTAGACCAACATACAACACAAATCAAACCCCATGCTACTCTAGCAATACCTACAAAGAGGAAATTTCACCCCCAGAGGAAACACACACAACAGACCTTTTTACACCCAACAAAATTTCTGCAACACCACAAACCCACGTTACAACACACGGGGAAAGGCCTACAGTTACATGGCAAAAAACTTCTGAACGAGGGGATGAATCACGCAACCCCTGTTGACGTCAACCAGAAAATCCGTGGAGCATGCAACACAATTTTCAATAAAGTTGTGCCACACAGAACGTATGCAGAAATTGCAAAATTTAACTCATACAGCAACAGTCCAATACAAAAACAAACACTACTTCATAATGCTATCAAATCACAACAAATACAACGCCAGGCAAATCAAGGAAAACATAACACGAGTACTTCCCCTACGACAAACACAGCAGCACATAAACACACTTTACAAGACCACGCATTGGCACGCTTCCATATTGCCACAGCCGACTGCGCTCACAGCGAGGTCACACACTCAACAAACAAAACAAACATTGCATACCTCTACCGCCATGAGCACGCCGCGCAAGCACAGCAAAAACCCCTCCCACACATGGGGGCGGCCAACATTGCCATAACATCGCCGTTCCAGGACTCATGATGCGGTGTTGCCACATACAACACAATACATGCGCAACATAAACAGGGAATCACCGGGCCACGGAGCCTCGAGCAAACCACCTGCGCCCTATGCATGTACGATGGACATAAGTCCAACCACTGCCCCCTCATCCCCAATCAACACTTTCAATTTCAAACAGATATTGGGGGGTTTTTTTAAGTGTTTTAAATGTAAATTTGGGCTCACTCCACACACAGTTAGAATACACTCACCAACAAAAAACTGCATGGCACCCAATAATGACTCCTTTCAAAACACACTGTGGCTAGCTTGCGATGAAGAAAATGTGTTGCAGAATAACACGCTGAGCAAGCTTCCGCCCTGCACCATGCCCAACACCAACACACAGTCCACACCCCTCACATCACCAACATATGGCAAACATAGCTACAACACCCTGCATTTTGGTTAAAATCAAAGGAATTAATTACTATACACTGCTGGACACCGGCTGTTCACGCAGCAGCATAGCCAGCACACTTGTTTCAGATCAGCACCTTTTACCCTCCGGAAAAAAATCACATTAGTTGGAGCAACAAGTATTCTAACATCCCCAAGCAGCCTGGAATTCGCTGAGTCCGGTCGTATTCAGCGAAACGTGTGACAGCGGGTGGCAACGCGAGAAGCAGCCAGCCTTCCATGCTGCTCACACGTCACACCAAGTCCATAGCCAGGAAACGAGCTGGCTACTGCAGCACTGCTGCCACCTGCACCATGAGCCGGCGGCCCCAATTAACGCAACGTGAACCTGCAGGAGCGGCCTACGACAGTTGGCATCTCGTCATGCTCCCCACGCACCACCTTGCGCCATGGCAACCACCACCAAGGACCACCCCACAGCAAGGAGAGGGGACTGCTTGCCAATCATGTGGCAGTTACGGCCGTGGCAGCCATGTGTGCGATCCTCGCACCAGTTGTGTTTGCCCAGCCGGCCACGTACTGCATGCATGCCGGTATTTACTGGTGACCTACGCCAATGCAAAATTGTTGTATGCTTATTTACAGGAGGTCGAGAGCTGCATCTTACAGGAATTCCTCGACGACGTTTCCACCCACTCTCGCAGGACGTGGGGAATTCAACTGCTAGGTGATGCAGCCTCCTGGTACTGTAACGTGCTCAATAATAAGCATCTGAAAGTACTCCTTGACAACAATGCTGGACTCAATGCCCAATTCAGTGAACTAACTGATAACGCAGGGTCACTAACCATGCTCTAAATGTAACCCTAAAAGTTATCGCCCAGGTAGAACACCAAATCACTAACAAAGTAAACACTTTGTCACAGACTATAAATGACATGTCCAACATTCTATGCCAACAACAAACACAAATCAACATGTACACTAACATTGAAAATCAATTTACATTTTTATCCACAGTCATCTTGCAACAACTAAATAATATTGTCATTGAACAGGTAGTCCAAACATATGTGCAGTAATGCCAACTTAAACCAATCAGAATACTGATTCTTCTAAATGAGTTATGAAAGTAAACTTATAACACAGCATCTCAAATTCTGCATTTTTTCAAAACCTCAGCCTATATGGATATTACTGTTCAATTAATAAATAAGCTGTTAAATAGCTACCTATACAGCATGATATAGTATACAAGTTTAATAAGTCAAAGTCTAGCTTGAGCAAAATATCATTTTGTGTAAATGTGGGCAAAGAATTAACTTAAATGGTAGTCAAGCAGTAAGGCAGTACATGCCACAAATATAACTTATTCCCATCTGAAATTATAACAGCAGAGTGCTTACAAGTAAGAATAAACCCATTAATACTTATTAAGAGGCATCCCCTAGCAGATTGAGGAAATATATCTTTACTAAATTTAAACCAATCAATGATTGTGGGTATAACATCATATAATTAAAATTTTACCACTTCAAGTGAACTGCAATCAAAGATTATGCTATTTCAAACTGTTACAAGTGTTACTACCCAGGTGTAGTTGGAGAATTTAAAAAATTTCATTTTTATAATATGTAAGGCTTAGGCCTATGGGAATCGAGGAGTAGGATTATTTTACTAAGCATATCTTATACTTGGATATATTTTTCATACAGCCAATCAGGTGAATGAAGTACATGTCATGCCATTGACATTTCTCTCAATAAATGCTAGCAAATCAAGGTGTTCATGATAAAACTAGCACCAACTCATTGTATTCATCAATACTTAAGCATGCAATACTGCATGGTGTTATCAATTCCTTATTCCATATATATTGTGTATGTGTCAATTCAGTTCCCTATCCCCTAGTAATATAAGATTGTATTAAAGGTTCACAGATAATAAAGTATTACTCAATTGCAGAGAAAATTAATTTATCATTGTTTTAAATATATGTATATATTGTTAATGGAATAAAGAATTCAAACACTGTAGGTTAAGGCAGTTGGTTAGGTTAAGTCATGTCTTAGATATAAGAAATATATTTATTATTATATGTCTTTTATTTTGTATTTTCACTAAATATTATCTTGCACAGTAAAAATACATTAATGGCATCTAAAACTAAGAAGAAAAGTGTAAGTGTGGTACTGAAATAAGGACACCCCATCTGCGAGGGGTACATATTTATAAAATCCACGCCAAACAAAATAAACAGTGAATTCTATGCTATAGCACAAAAACAATCTCCCAAACTTAATGCAATGTAAACTGAACTAACATTTTATGACTGCTTTACAAAGTGCTAGTACAGTCCAACGTACAAACGTCAACCACGAGAAACTATTAACCAATACAGTTTATTAAATCTAATCTGTGCAAGTGAAGTATAATATTGTGTTCCTGTATCTTAAATGTATTATTTGACACCGACTAACAGCCAGCGGTGCTAGAGCACATGACGGCGCTCACCACGCACGTGTGCAAAGAGGCCAATAATTTAGAACTTTCATATAAATGTTATTTTCAGTGTAAAATGTGTTCTATTATATTTGCAGTGTTTAATACGTCTTAAAATGTTTTAAAGCGTTTGTACTAATTATAATTGTTTGGTTATGTATATGCAAAGTGCCCACGGCACCGAGATTAAGTACATTTAATACTCTAGCATGAACGCCATCACGAAGAGACATTAAAATAATACTAAAATTCATAAGAAAATTATAGAAATGTAAAACAATACTTAATTTAATTTGTGCCATTTTATTTCCAATAATTAAATATTTTATTCTGCGTGCATAGCACTTCCGCTTATGTGAACCCTATAGGCAGCCATGGTAGGTCCGTGCGACACTTGTCTCTGGACAGTCTATCGAGGAGAGCAGTCAAGGTAAGACACTGTCATGTACGCACTACAACTTCTGATTTAGGTTTCTGTTTACCGGTTAACCTTTGTTTGTGTATGTTTTTGCCAGACATTTTCCCCAGCATTATGCTTCCGCTTTATTAATTTCTTGCGCCCTTGTGGAATTTTTAACTTAATCTAGGAGAAAGATGTCGGAGAGGTCCTGCGACTCGCGCAACTTGAATCAAGCGCTATCCGCCTATGTTTATGGCATTTCATTGTAACTTCTTCATTATTGCTACACACAATTTAAGGGCTTTGTTTGTATGTCTGTATTTGAGGGTATTTTTTGTGTTTGGATATTTTACGACAATATCACGTATAACCACGTGGCCGACCGATGCCAAGTCTTTGTATACGCCATTGTACCATTTGAGAGCTTATTTATGTAACATCGTATGTGCAATAATTTATTTCAGGGTTTTATGTCAATTTTATTCGGGGTTCAATGTATTTTTCATGTAAATTGATGCTTTTTGTACTTGACCACGTGGTCACAGTAATGTTTGATTTTATCGCCATCAGGCATGTTACACACCTGTAACCACTGCAGTCATAAAGATAATAATTTCCTCAGCAAGAATAACCTTTTGTCTAAATTTAGTTTGCAGTTTCCGCGCAGAAATATTGCAATTTCACCTGCACCACATGGTCCGCTACGAACTTCATCCAGTGGCATCCGCACTAGCTAAGCTTGTTTTCACATGTGTGTGTATTATGAATGTTTATCTCGTGTCCCATCTTTTACATGTACAAGGGTTTATGTAATTTTGTAATTAGTGTACGATGCAATTATTTCCATCCTAACCGGCTCTGTGTATAGGCCGTCACCACACTACTCACGTGCTGGAGGGCAAACCCCAATGACTTTGCATTAGTGATGCAGAATAATCACATGTGTTAATATGTATTAAGGGTTTCATTTTAATTCACAGTGTCCGCAGGGAAAAACCGTCACTCCATCCTAGCGGCTTGTGAAGGCTGTACTTTCATGCACTTGGGTGAGATCATCCATCTAGGCGTGCGCTAGAGTAATTGCAGGCTGGGGAGCACCCAAGCGAAATTGGCTAGTCATGACCGAGATAATTATTTCATTGGCACTTTTAATGAGTATGCATAATTACAATAAAAACAAGTCTACAGTAAACTTAATTATTTTATTCAGTAGTGACAGTGTCCTAGCCACATACGTTTTATTAAGTGTTTACTTCCAGTGATGTTTAGTAAAAAGTTTAATATTGACTATGTGTTTGTAAGTACGCATGGGTAAGACGGACACACAGAACCCACATCATCCCTGAGAACCCTGAGTCTCAATAGTGCGGTGATTGGGAAGCACCACTGGTGCCCAAATTACCAGTAAGTATTTGTGTCATTGTTCGTCTCGTGTCTCACCTGACGGCATCATATTCTACTATGTTTTCATGTAAAATTATAGGTTCCTTTTTACGTCAGTTTTAAAAATGTTATCAATGCTAATGTATGTAGGTTAAAAGTTCCTGTATGGAACAACAAAACTCAAACATCACATTATCTGTTAAATGTAATATCATGTCTTAAATAGTAGTAATGTCACTATTTAATGCTTAGCTGTGCAATTAGCATGTAGTCCAATAGATCGAGTAAGTATATTTAAAAGCACAACAAGCCATTTCAGTAGCGCTGCATCTAACAATGCACATTTTAAATGTGCAGTATAGCCAACTACAGCATATAAAAATTTCCTTTCACACAGGAAAACATTAATATGTACAAACTTACCACCTTTACACAAAGCATTTTGTTAATCTCTGTTTAAATGCAATGTAACCTCCTCACTTAAGCCATCAGGCATTATTGATAAAATAACTAACTGTCTTAATGTATTACTTCAAATTAATTTTTCTAGCACGTGGTGGGTGAAAATACCACATGTGCATGAAAATTTGCCACTCTCACCCATGTCCACCGCCTAGAATTAAAGGTGGCTTTTTAAACATTAAATGTAGCGCTGGACGTACCTCCCTCCAAGCAATGGGTTCACTACATCACATGCATAGGTATTGGCCATTATTTAAAACTATGTAAAATCTTTTAACTGTAATATTGATTAACCATCTTGCCTTACCACAAAAATTTCAAAGTTCACTCATTATTCCATGTTCAGTTAAATGCCATGGGGCCTCGAATTGGGTACTCCACCCTCGATACTGCCTTAATGTATAACTCCCAAATGTCACCACTCGTCGTCAAGATATGTTGTTACCTACAACCCCATCAAGACTTCTCTCAGCTCCCGGACCCCAAAATTGCAAACATAACCTCAAACCATGGAAGTATTGGAACAGCTACCTTATAGCAGCCGGGACAGACTGCTTGTTCGACCTGGATGGTAGTGTAGTGGGCTCCAGGGGGCCCGCACACTATGAGCTAAACTTGGATGGGGTATAGATTCCTGAGCGAGCCCCCTGTTTAATCAACAAGCCTGGCTGACCCACTCCAGCCAGGCTATATAAGAACCGAGCTTGCACCCCCACTTCCCCCAGGCTGTCGGCAGAGTGTGAAGTGTCAACGTCAGTGTCGGAGTGACATGGAAGAACATGAGAGTCCGGGGAGCTCTGTCTCATATGCAAGCTTTCAAGGTCTTCATTGGTGAGCATAATTCCGGCCAGGCGGTAGGGTGGCATTCACGATCTTGAGGTCCCGTGCTAAAGACATAATAATCACGTGGCAAGGCTAGGGTCATTGTATAATCGCATTCTCTTGTATTCGTGTAATTAACTTACAATTTCTTGTATAACTGTATTCCCTTATGTTCGTATAATTATCTTGTCAGTTCAGAGTAAAGTGAAGTCAGTATTGTGTGGAGAATCTTATTGTAGTATTGTGTTAAATTATTGTTCTATAATATCTGAAGTATTGTAATAAATGTGTTTATTTGAATTCCCATCTTTCATTGAATAGCTGCTAATATTAGCTACACCCAAAGTAAGCCCCAACCTAACTAGAGATATAGTGACTAGGAGAGAGTGGTAAGAGAGTTCAGCTTAATTGTAGAAGTAGTCATAGGTGTTAGGCAGGTTGTTACACCAAATATGGTAGGAGGACAAAATGGGAAACTAAGGCGTTTTAACATTGTCAATATGCGAGACACGCTACAACAGCGCTCCTAGCGGCTTGTGCTGACGAATACTCGGGAAATTCAAATTTACATGGCTCGGCATGCGCAATTTAAGTGCAGTCGTCATCTCGTAGTATTAAAATGTGTTGTTTTGCCTAATGTAATATATTATTTACTTATTCATATTAACATGCCGTATTTAAATGTATACATAAAACAAATAAATATTATCACTTGAAACAAGGATAGCTGTAACAGAATCATGTTACTGGGCCCAGACTTAGATGTTGCAAATTACAAAGGACAAATGTTAATCAATTATAAGTAAGACAATGGAATGTTAAATGGTATTTTATTTGTCAGATACATAACTGACTGCATTTATTCAATAAGTTCTTGAGAATTGAGCTGACACCAAATTTAAATTTCTACAAAAAAATTGGGAATGAACATAACCAAACAATTTTTAAAAATAATATCTTATAGATATTTAAGATTAACCTCGCAACCAAGCAAGTTGCTGAAATGTTAACTTAACTTACTGCATTTGATGCTATTATCATCAAATTAGCAACAAAGTAAATTGTTCACAAATTTCTATTCTTAACAGAAAGGGATTTTGTTCTGCTTTCTTCTTTCGTAGAAGGCATATTTTGGTTGGAAATAAATTTTTACACTATAAAAATGTATTCTGAATTTTTGTTTGTTTTAATTTCCTGAATTTACCACCAAGATAAATACACACATTTCCAGTACATTGCATTTTATTTCAAAGTGCGTATTCGTGTCTACAGAATCTCGTCAGAAGGCAGTGGCCCATCCGATGGTCCGTCGAAAGTTCAAGTTTAAGATATAGTTGATGGATAGGAAAATGTTGCCCTGCGGTTGGTCTTAGATCATGTGACCGCGAGATGGGTGCGACAGATGTTTGCATGTCCACCTTTACGTGTATAGGCTAAATCAGTTTTGTTGTGCAGTTATGCCACAACTACACTGCTTCAAGTGAAACCAAGGCAGCTATGGTTAACCCACTGGCAGCCATGCTTCAACCATAAGTAACAATCAGTTGAAACCTCGGTCACTTCATAATGTGAGTAGACCATTTATGAAATTTTGGAGGCTGTAACCAAAAATTATATACAAAGGACTATTCTGTAGTTTGGCAATATCTAGTGCCTGTTCATCAACAAAACGTAAAGTATCTTTGTAGTACAGAGCAACTGTGGATTGGGGGAAATTTTAATTGAAGTGGGTATACTGTCAAATTTGTAGCTGTATTGAAGGGGCAAGAGAATCTCCTCCTCCACCCTCCCTCCTCCCTCCCTCCTCTCCATCCTCACTCCTTCATCTCCCTCCTCCTAGGCTGGTTTGATAGGCACTAATTGATCACTTCATCATTTAGCAAGTTTTTTTTATAAATTATGGATTACTCACCTCACTCCTTTTAAAATGTTTTATATGTATGTGTTTATGTAAAACGAAACAGCAACATCCAAACATACCACATATAGTGAGGCTGAGTTCGAAGTTACCATTTAGTACAGTAGTATTTTAATATATAGTAGCATTCAGTTGAGATACTATTAAGTCACTTGTTCAGAAGTGGTTGCAATTGAGTAATTTAGTATTTTAATAATAAGTTTTGTTCAATAGTAAAATATCAAATATGTCATTATTTTTCTCTACCAATTAAGGTCAAGTTATCTCTCTTACAAAACTATCAGTGCCTACGGAGAGTACCCCAATTAAATTTATTACAACTATTATGATCATTATTTTTAACACCACACATGGTGTGTTCATAGAGTACATACATACATTGGAGCACAACTTCCTACTTCATACATCCACTTTCTTGTCTAGTGTAGATAATCCATGGAGGAAGCAGCAACATTGACTACAAAATGCTTACAGCTTTCAACAACACAATGGTACTCCTATACCAAATATAAAAATGAACCATCGCCTCTGATATCATGCCACTTAAGTGACATTTGAGAGATTATAGATGAGATAAATAATTTAAATATTACACAAATTACAATGTCTACTGTATTAAGGAGAGTATTTCAGAACATAACTCGATAGCAATCTTTATTTAATCAACAATTTCTCCCCCTTTACTAATGCAATTTATGCAGTACATCTGGCACCCTGAAAAGTACCCTACAATTGCATTACTAAAATTCTAGGCGTAGAGGAAAACTTCTTATATATAAAATGTAATTGTCTTTACTATCAAAATTTTTAGTATTTCTGTGGAAGATGTTCATTGGAGAACAGTTACAAAAGATAGTTCTACATGTTATTTTATTCATGTAAGATGTAAATTAACATAAAACATAGTGCAGAGTTTAAATTGTATTTAAACTTACAGTTGCACTGTAAAGATGTTAACATGTGTAAAATTTTTAGGTGGCTGAAGGCTCATGGAGTTAAAAAAATTCAAATTGAGGAAGTGTTAAAACAAGAAGATTTGGAGCCTGTTAAATCTCAAGTTTCGGATATAGATACTGGCTTGGAAAACTTGCCTCATCAAGATGAGAGAAATTGGTTACTCAGAGAGTGCTCTAGAGAATGTGCTGAGCGCTTGCTGGCTGGTAAACCTGATGGGACGTTTTTAGTTCGGCCAAGTCGTACTGGGCAGTTTGCTCTTTCTATTAAGTAAGTTGCTCCTTTATTTATTTACTGTGTATTTTATTCTAACATTTACACTTTCTTTTCCATACTGCAATAGAGGAGTTGTTTGGAGAAATGACTAGCTAGTAACAAAATCAAATTTTGAGATATTGGTTGGTAAAGGTTTTGGAGACTTGCATTGTTTGCTACAAAAACATCAATCATATGATTTTATCTTAAAAGACAACAGTGCCTTTAACAAGTAACCACTCACATTAAAGGAATAACTACTATTTGCAATAAATAAAGTCTTTTCAATAGCAATACTAATGTACTTATAGGAAAAATTCATAATTTCGTGAAGAATTGAGCTATCAATAACAGATTTAGTGTGTGATACCTATGTAAAGTAAGGAACACAAACTGTTTGATGGAAGATATGTCCTTGGTTTACTAAAGCTTTTCTTCCATCCAACTCCTCAGTATTGCTATTTCAAATATTTTGCTTTAAGATAAATATATAAACACTATATTAATTATGAAATATACCAATTTGAGACCAGAGTATCTAAAATTTAAGGTGGTTTCCATAAAAATTGATTTTGTTTTCTTGTACTTGCATGGTTGTTACCTAAGTACCTAACTGCAGATAGGATGTAATATTTCAAGGTTGTAATTTTTTATTCAACGTGCAACATAGTATCAACTTGCCATGTTACAATACAGGTTACACATCTTCAGCACTTACGTTGGGGTATGTTTTGCATCGTTGCCTGGTTTGCTAAAAAGTTTGGATTCGGTTAGCCTCAGCCGGTTCACACTTACAAATGTTGTTCATCTGGTTTTTTAGAAACAATGAGAGAAAATTTCCATGTCGGAATCGGACTCGATTAATTGTGGACGGTGTAGCACAGTTTACATCTCTATCAGCATGACATCACACAACACGACTTCCTTTAAAAAATCAAGGGTTACAGAGCCACAGTAGCAGTTGCAGAAAGTTTCAAAACATCTTGACTTGTGAGGAAAATTTAAGAGAGTATGGGAGAGGAAAAAGAAACTTTCCCCTTGATGTCTATGGGCCTCCCACACCCATGACACAACAGTCCTTGTAACAGGTTACTGTCGTGTTCTCTCGTTGTAGTTCTCAGTAAACACCAATGGACTAGCTCAGCGTGAGTTGGAGACTTTGACTACATAATAATGAAAGTTTGTTGATACTAGGAGTGCCAATAAATAAAAGAAGTTAATGTCTCGAGATTTATTGTTGTCTCTGCAAAACAAACAATTGACACTCTCAGCTGACAAACCAAAAAAATCAAGACAGAATGGCAGCCTTTATAAAACAAAACTTCTCACTTCGAGAGTTACGAAGACGAGAGAAAATCGTTACTTTTCTCTCCTGATGCCCTATTGATTCCTCGCACTGACGGAAAATAAATTTAATAGATATTTGAATTGAAATGTCCGAAATACAAAAGAAGGTTAAAGTCACGGGCGCTGGTTGGTGCGAGTCATGTGATCATACGTTGCAGACTGTCAGACTGACAGCTGACAAATGCTCGTGCTGCGACGAATTGTTGTGATACCAGAGAAAGGTCGTGCTTCCTTATATATTGGTAGAACGTTTCCTCATTGAAAACATATTGTTTTCGAGCAGTCAGTCACATCAGTCAAAGGTGACCTCTGTTATTTTCTTCGTTTCACCATGTTGTGCCTTGCGGTGGTGGATGCTTTTAGTTTACTAACCCTGTGAAAAGGTAAAGATGCACTATCGTTCTATGACGTCTGTTACTATTGATGAAATGAGGAAAGAAAAATAACTAATTTGGAAAAACGAAAATATACGAAATAAAAACAAGTAGTCATTGCCACGACCTTTCACATATTACATAAATTACTATCCTTAACTGAAATATAGACAGTTGAAATACTTCCCGAGTATACCAATTATATATATCTAGCTGCAATTCTACAACCTCTTCAAACAGTTATTACATTTATGTCTTTCACCAACACTCGACAACCCGAAGTCGTTGGCCCGACCGGTAGTCTCTTCACAGGTTTACATATTACTGGGGTGAGCTCAGGGCTATCTACGCTCACCTCAGTGCATGCAGCTACCCCCACTCCTGAATACAAATTTAAAAATACACATTTGGCCAGGACTCGCAACCTCTTATTGGCTGAACATTACATCACTGCAAGGCTTCAAAATACAGAACTGCTGATGGCATGGGAAAAGTGAAAAAAAAAAGTAATCTTAAAAGTTGCGTCACCTCACTTTGAAGCCTGAGAATTTGAAAGTGCAACGTAGTACAGATAACAACTGAAAAACAGCCTCACATTAAAACTGATAAAGCACTTACTTCTATCCATGGCATGAAATGAAAAATTTTGACAATTACACTCACTGACAATTGAAACTGGGTATTTTAACTAAAAGTGAAACTGAAAAATAATAATAAATGTGATTAAAATGTATATAAAAAGTTATGCTACAAACGTTATTAGCTTTAAAAATTATGAAAATTATCATATTACAGTGATTGGGACTAAACACTAGTGACAACCATGTTTAGACAGGTACGCTATGATATATTTATCATAAGCTGCAATATAGATGGATTTTAACTAAGGATGGGTCGATTCAGTTCTTCGGTTACAATTTATACCGGTTCTTGAGGTTTGACTCGGAACTGCTTTTAGGTTAATGACTACTCGGTTCTCTACACAGCAATAAATCTAGTAATATTTTGAGATCATGATATACTTAGTACAAAACATTATGAATTAATCTAGTTACGGCAAAACTCTGTTATTACAAAAATAACTATAATGAGAAACTTATCAAAACAAACAAAAATTGCCATTACCTCCAAAACAGTGTAGGGTAGTTCACATGTAACAAGCATTTTTTTCTTGGCCGCTATACTTCCTTACAGCAAATTACTATTGCCGTTGAAAGCAAATAAATATTAATTTATTTGGTACTAATGTTCACAAAAGTAGTTTTTATGGATAGGTGTTTAATGAAATACAGTATTTGGTTTAATATATTCTATCTGTTTGAGACAAAATGTAAACATTCTCATGGTGGCAATGTCATAGATAATATATATCAAAGATACTACACTCAGCTTCGAGTGAAACAAATCGGCTGACTTTTATGTACAGATTTTTAGCTATGAATCGTTCTAATTGTTGTATGTGTACGTTGTATAAATATGGCATTCTAGGGTATTATACAAGAGAAAAAAAATGTAAACAAACAGGGAGTAAAGTATGTGCATGTATTTTTGTATTTTGCAAGTGCTTTTGATCGTGATACTTGAATAATGTTTAGCATATAACAAACAGATATTTTAAAGTTATTTACGTCTGAAATTATTAAAATGTCATCCGAATAGAACCAATTACTGGAACCGATATTTAAATTGTAGAATCTGTACCAGAACCGGAACCAATATCTTTTGTTATTCGACCCATCCCTTATTTTAACAGGTCAGGACAGATTACGGGCCTAATGAAGGCCAAGCTGCAGGTATGAACAGGCAGCTAGCTGTCTCACGCTGGGCGACAGCTGGATCTTGTATGAGGAAGCAGCACATAGTATACAGTTGTCGTGTATCTCTTGTAGAGTGAAGTTTGCTGTGCACATAATTGTTGTTTAAGAGTTTGGACATAATTTGTGCACTACCTCATCATTTTGTATGTGCATTTTCTTACAATGGCTGACCAGTAAGTGATAGAATGTATTGTTGCAACCCATTTAACAAACACAAGCACAAAGCATTTAAACATAATTTTTGGCCTGTAACAGAATGGATGTATTCTGTTTCTGATAATATTAAGAAATGAAATGAAAATGTGTGACAGTTGTAGAAAAAAATTGTTCAAGAAAGAAATTAATTCATGGAAAATGAAGATAATTCATTAGCAGTAGGAGGTAGCATATGTGATCATCAAGATGAAGAGTTTGTAGTATTAGATGTTAGCATGGCGTACTTGTACAAGTCTTTTTAGCACTCTTGGAGAATCACCCATTGTAAAGAAACAATTGTATGCCCAGTCATATTGTAAACAGAAAGTATAAAACATTTTTAAAAAAGTTTAACCGAGAAAGTACTGACACAAGTAAATAAAGAAATATACCATGATGAAGACAAAAACAGTTCTGAGAATGAAATAACTCATTTGAAGGAAAAGTTTAATGAAGAAAACCTAAGTCTTAGTAAAAAAAATCTGATTCTTACAGTATTACCCAATAGCTGGACCTGCAAAAAAACTGAAGAGGAGTTTGGTATTAGCAACAGAAAGGCAAGGAAAGTAAAAGTTCTAATAAAAGAAAATAGCATTTTGTCAATACCTAATTCAAAGCCTAAATGACAGTGCTCAAATTCATGAACAAAAAAGGCTTGTTTTAAGAAATTTAAAAAGAGTTGTATGGTTTATACAAGAAAGAGTTTTTAAATGGAAAAAATTCTGTTTTCAAAATTTTCTGAGTTGCACCCCAAGCATTGTGTTTTAGCTGGAGGAACTGGCTCTCACTCAATCTGTGTTTGTACAGTACATAAGAATGCCAAACTGATGATACAGTGTTCTATATTAAAAAATATTACACTGAATGAGGGTACAGCTATGAATGTTTACAAGACCTATTTAGCCATGATATTGTGTGATGAGCTAGGTACCGCATGCCACCTTAGTGAGTGCCCTTCATGTCCAGGTGTGGAAAATTGGAATGAAATGTTATGCGTAAAACTGGAAGAAGAAACAGTTGACCACATCACTTACAAACAATGGGTAACTGTACACAGGTGCAAATTTGAAACCTTCATCAAAACCATATAAGATTTTTTGGAATCGTTAAGTGAGCTGCTATTGGTTCTAAAAAAAACAATATTTCATAGCAAAAAAAAACATTCTTATTATTATAACTATTTAAAGAAAAAAAAATGAAGCTTTCGTCTTGCTTGATGTTGCAGAAAATTAGGCCATTGCATGGCAAGGTGAGGCTTAATCATTTCACTGGAACAATG
The DNA here is from genome assembly GCA_029891345.1 of Dryococelus australis. Classification (NCBI taxonomy): domain Eukaryota; kingdom Metazoa; phylum Arthropoda; class Insecta; order Phasmatodea; family Phasmatidae; genus Dryococelus; species Dryococelus australis. The sequence continues at coordinate 84,829,946 of CM057009.1, read as the reverse complement.
ACCAGACAACCATTTTTCCTATAGTAGTCTACTACAAGGCTTATGATGGTATAAAATGCAAAAGTATTGTCAGTGTTTCTGAAAATTTTAAGCATGACACAGTTGCCATCCATTTATTTCAGGAGAAATTCATTTCTTAAATTTCTTGTTCAGGAACGATAACAAATTTGGAAAAAAAAAATCTATTTTTCAGATGGCGTGCGACTCAGTTCAAAAACAGAAAACAACTTTTCAAACATATGCCATTATGAAAGTGTGTTTGGAGTCAAGTTTGAGTGGCATTATTATTAAACAGCACATGGGAAAAGGAGTATGTGATGGCTTAGGGGGGACTGTGAAAATACTTGCATTGAGGGCAAGCCTCCAATGACTGTATGATGATCAAATGACACCATTACAGTTATTGATGTGGTTTAAGGCAAACAGAGTTTTATTTTATCGAGTCAAGACCACCAAGAAAAAGAAAAATTGCTTGAAAAGCAATTTCTTGCCATCGGGCACCCAGAAATAAATTCCATGTCTTTCCTCCTGAATCAGGTAATGAAATACTGGCAAAGGTATTTTCATTCAGTAATGAGTCGTATAAGTTTTTTTTGTCAGGAGAAGATATAATGAACAGTAACATTTGAAAAAATGAGAACATGTAGCTATGGAAACCAATGGTGGGTTGCTTTAGCTATGTTGAAGGACTCTGACACAGAGACAGTGAAGTTGAAATTCCTCCGTCATGCCAGACCTACTTCATCCTTTTCTTACCTGCAAGAGGAAGAAGACGTACTTGATGTATCAATGATCGAGATTTTGACCCTTGTGGATCCAAAATGTCCTCCTGGCAGGACATAATATCTCCATAAAGAAGAGGTGGATTCTGCATCCAAATCACTTCGTCTGGTAAGGAATCCTTGAAACTAACTGTGGTATAAGGTAAAGTGGCAGTGCTGCAAGTGGGATTTCAAGGTAGAGTATGTATTTATTATACTTTCCCCTCCCCCCTCCTTCCCCAATCATTGAGTTGAATTTCAGGTCTTAAAGTTTGTAAATGAATATGTAACATCCACAAGGTAAATTTCAAAAATTGTATATGATCCCATTAAGATCTCATGATAAAACTTTATACAAACAATGCTGAAGTATGCAATTTTATGTATGAATATTTTGGAAAAATTTTGAAGACACGTTTTGAACTGTACACCGATATGAAAAAAGTCATGGGATAGCATTATGTAACTGAATGACTCGTGGTGTGACTGCTGCAGAACGACGTTGTAAGGCCTAAACCAGTCTCAGTTGTGAACAGGTGGTCATGTCATTCGGATTTACTGTTGTTTGCATGCTCACGGTAAGGCGATGTCAGTTACCAGAGTTTGAACGGAGCATGATTGTAGGTGCCAGAAGGATGTGACATTCATTTTCAGAAGTTGTGGAGACTTTCAAAGTTCTTTTATCCATGGTGTCTCGTGTGTACAGGAAATATCAAAATCAAGGCATTAAGATTCACCATGGACACCGCAGTGGCCACCCAAAGTTACTTGAGGATTGTGACCGGTGGAGGTTGGGTAGAATTGTCCGTACTAGCAGAGCAGGAAAACTTGCTCAAATCACTGTCAGATTCAATGCAGGAGGTGTCAGACGTGTATCTAACAGATCTGTGCAAAGTGCATTTGCGTCCATGGGATATGGTAGCAGAAGACCCACCACCATCTCATCGGGCTGTAGATTTCCAGGACTGGTTCGAAGAGCATTCTGGAGAGTTCCAGCGAATGAAGTGGCCAGTATGTTCCCCCGACATGAACCCAATCAAACATTTATGGGACCCAAGGTACTGCACCTAGCAATACCAGCGAATTTTGGGCAGCTATTTAGACAGTATGGCTTAACATCTCTCCAGAGGTCTTCCATCCACTTGTGGAGTCCATGCCACATCAAATTACTGCACTTCTTCGGGCTGGAGGGGGCCCTGCGCGTTATGAGATGGTATCCCATGACTTTTGTCATATCAGTGTATTGACAAAGGCGCAAGTAATAACAGGCACACTGAGTAAAACTTTAATTACATAGAACACAAAACATTGTACAGTGCAAAGGATATATCCCTACTCAATTGAGGTTACGCACAATGCCGGGTAGAACGCAGCAGCTACCCACAGCTAACTACATACACTGATTACAGAATTTAATACAAACTTCAATACTCCCAGTCAATTCTATAATTATCTAGAATGTATTATACAATAAACATTCCTTTAACAAACAACTTCAGTACAATAAGAGAATACAAAATTTAATTAAACCTTTCCATTAGACCAAGTTTTTGGCGAAAATATTCAGATTTTTGAAAAGGTAAACCCTTGATCATCAAGTCTGTGTGACTTGTTCACTTGATGCAATGTATTTAATCTTAACAGTTTCTTCAGCTACTAAATTTTTCATGACATGATACTTTACACTCACATGTTTTGATCTTTTTGTTTCAACAGTGTTGGCTATTTTAATAGCAGACTGATTGTCGTGACTCTTTAGTTCCCTAAAATGTTTAGCAGTATAATTGTGTTGAAATTGGCTGAAATAAACCACAGAATAACATAAGTCAGGTTGGGTGCCTAACATAGTATACATGAGACACCTTATTAATTCATGATAAGGTGCATGATAATCTAAATTTTCATTATCTATAGGTAATTGCAACTCAGCCTGAATTGGAATATTACTACCCATGTATTCTGTCATTTTGAATGATATGAAAACTTTTTCAAATAACATTTATTGAGAAATGAATATACCATCATCAGATTTTTCAATATCTCTTCCTAGAAATTTGAATTTATCCTTATTTCCCATATCCTTCATTTCAAATTTATTTTTCAAAGAATTTTTTTATTTTGGCAAATTCTTTATTACATTTTGAGATTAAAATTAAGTCATGAGCCCAAATAAATAAAAAAGTTGAATTTTTTTACACATAAACAGGGCTCTACTGTACTTCTGATAAACCCAATTTCTATTAAGGTTTTATCAAAATATTTGTTTCATAATTTAGGTGACACTGTTTGACCATACAAACATTTATGTTACAAACAAAATTATGAGGTAAATTTCCTAAATCTTTTGGAGGTTTAATGTACACTTACTCCTCCAGAGTACCATTAAAAAAGGCTGACTTTACATCCATCACATAGATTTGTAAATCAAATTCAACTGAAAAACTGAAAGAACTCAAAGTTTTACCACACTGACTACTGGAGTGAGTGAGTGAAGAGATTTGGACAGCGCTCAACATTGAGGTCTTGTGAGTTGATCGGGCTACTGGAGCATACACATCTTCAAGTGACTTTTCTTGTTGAAACTCCTGTGCAACCAACCTAGCCTTTCTTACATTAATACCATTTACTGTTTTTCTGGTAAATATCCATGTAGAGTCTATTACGTTCACATTAGGTGGACATGGTAAAAGTTCCCAAGTATTCTCTAACTCTTCTGCAATCACAGCTTCACATCCTTCCTTGGCTTCAACTGCATCCTCTAGTGTAGTAGGATTTTCCTTAGGTGAGGATCCCACTGATAATGCAACCATCATGGTCATATCAAAGTCTTCAAACTTCGAAGGCAATTGAGGTTCCCTCTTGGATTTTCTTCATTCTGATGAAGTAGGTTGAATCACTGGTGAGGTACTAATGTGATTTCCATCCGTGTTAGTTTTGGTTTCCTTATCTTCATCTTCACTTGGCATACCAATCACTTCCTCCTGGATATGTTTTGAAGTTTCATTAAATGTGACTAAGCAAGCAGTAACCACCTTCCCAAGTTTAGCATCCCATAGATGATACCCATTTGTAACAAACCCTATCATAACAAGAGACTTACTGCATTCACTTAACTTTCCGGCATGATCCCCCTTTGGTATGTGTGCATACGAAGTAGAACCGAAAACTAACATTTTTTTCCAGTTCAACAGGATGCCCATGACATAACTCTGCTGGCCTCTGCTTGTTGGGTAATGCAGATATAGGTCAATGATTAATAATGTACACAGCCATTCGGATGGCTTCACTCCACATTGTTTTTTCAAAACCAGAGTCCAAAATCAAACATTTTGCCGTATTTAATACTATTCTATTGATCCTTTCACAAATTCCGGATTGCTCAATATTTCTGGCTATATTTGGCTCAAGCTGAATCCCCTTCTGCTTGCAAAAATCTCTGAACTCCAAGGAGCTACTCTCACTTTCCTTGTCTGATCTAAATATAGAAATCTTGCAGCCGAACTTTGCTGTCACCTTGGCTTCATATTCAATAAATTTGTTAAAAACATTTCTTTATTTTTAAACATATACACACTCGTGAAATGAGAATAGTGATCAATAAATTACACATAATACCTGTATTCCTTATGACTTACAGGTGTGATTGACCCAGCAACATCAATGTTCACAATTTCCCGAAATCTTGTTGCTTTCTTGTAATCTGGTATCAGTTTGAAAGAGGAGCAAGTCATCTTCCGTCTAAGGCATACTTCACACATTGTGTTTGTTGGGTACACTGAAGAATGTCCCATTCTTCGATAAAGTGAGTCACTAGTCACAGACAGATTAGCAGAATTAGTCATTCTTAGTTACAGTAATGTCATACATATTTACAAGTTTCTTACCTTCAATGCAGATTACACCATTCTTCACTATTCTAACTACCCCACACTCGAAAATCACAGTAAATCCTTCATTTATATTTTGGGTATAGAAATTAAATTGTACAGTAAGTCACCACACAATAAAATGTCTTTCATTTTTATGGGTTGGTTATCATATGACAAAAACAAAGTACCACACTTTTTTGCCTGTAATTTATGCTCTTTCTTTGCAGCGTTTATTAAAATATTCACATCTTCTATGTCTGTCAGTAAATGAGTAGCATCCGACCCAATCAAATGATGTGTACATGCAGAATCTGCCAAAAACATAACAATACTGCCTTTGTTTACATAATTGTCATCATAACTTACCAATATTATATCTGCTTCGTCTTCTTTCCCTGTTGAAGAGAACGCTATTTCTTCTTCATCCTTACCATCATGAACACTGATTATTTTTCCCATAATTCATGTTTGGTCTTTGATTCGGGCAATCCACTTTCTTATGACCACAGATTCTGCACACATTACACTTGAAAGGAAAGTCTGTACATGTTTTTGATGAATTAAATTTACTGTAGGACTGTAAATTAGACCATTTAACTTGTCCTCTAGAGCCTTATGCATAAAATTATGCACTCCCTGCATTCCCGTTTGACCTCTCTCTCTCTCTCAACCGTTGCATTTCTTCTTGTATCAGTTTATTTTTAACAAACTCTGTTGTCACCACCTGAGGCATTTGTGAAAATAAGACATTAATCAATGTGGCAACAGCCTGATAAAACTTGGGCATAACAATAAGAAGCTCTGCTATCACTTCTTCGTCATCATAGGTAGCTCCTGTTGCACGTAGCTCTTGCACTTTCCATAAAAAGCTATCAAGAAAATCGGTGAGATTACCTCCTTATTTTCTCCTAATTCTCGTTTCAAATCCACTCTTGTTGACAAACCTTGTCTAGTATATGTCGCTTTCAGGGCTGAAAACATGTCTCTTGCTGAGGTTTTTGTTTTAATGGCTCCTATCACATTTCTGTAACCAATTGCACTATAATATCCTGTGTGTTTAGGCCCATTTTCGTAGTCATTTTCGGACGTGTCACTTTTTCTCTCGCATAAAGCTTCTAGATGCTGTTCTCTTTCCAATTGAATTTTCAGTCTAAACTCCCAGTCAGAAAAACCAATATCATCAAACTGTTTTAGGCTTGAAATTACGGTGCTTGCCGCCACCATTGCTACGAGAATGTCCTGTTTCTACACAAGGAATTCCAGCCATGCAACGTTTTCACCACCTTAATTACACAACTACTTTTCCAAATTTGGTACCTGGTGTCTGGGCCCATTACCTATTGACAGAGGAACAAGTACTAACAGGCACACTGACTGAGTAACACTTTAATTACAGAACCATAAACAATGTACAATACACAGGATATATCCCTGCTCAACTGAGATTATGCACAATATTGGGTAGAGTGCAGTAGCTATCCATAGCTAACTATGTACACTGATTACAGAATTTAATACAAACTGCAATAATATTCAAGGTCATGTTGAATTTGGTGACCTTGAAAAGAATTCACTCCCAAAACTGGTGATCCTGTGCATCATACAAAAACCTGAAAAACAAGCTACAAAATATTTTTTTAGATCGGTATTCCATCATATTCTAGCCCAAGTAGTCAACTGAAAATGGAAAAATGAAATTTTTTTTATATTTCAGAGGGTTGTAACTTAACTAAATTATCAAAAAATCTAAATATTAATGTGTTTTACTATCTCTAGTATTACATTTTGAGAGCCAAATGTGAAAAAAAATTTAAGACGGTCAGTTTTAAAAGTGCCAAATTTTTTGATAACTTGACGTGGAATGTCAATGTTGTTTTTTTACTCTCCATACAGTTGAACTTTAAAATTTAGATACTACATTATTTTAGTGTTTTTTATTATAGAGATCATGAGATGCAGCAACACCAACGGCTCAGGCTGATAGCAAAAAGGGGGTGGGGAGAGGAATGTGGAAAAATACTTGCAAACCATATACATTTTCAGATGCACTGCTATTAAGTGTGTCCAGCAAGACAGTAAATTGAATTTCCTATACATTTCCTATGCATTTATCGCATATTCCTTGGAATTCCCATACACCAAGGAAAACATAAGAAACACTGTCAAGTAGAATGTCATGTATCTTACCTGTGAACATTTTAGTTGCACTTTAAACTGATTTTGCAATACAGTGACGTAATTCAGTGCAAGATATCTGGCGTTGAAAGATGACTATAAAATTCAGTCGTCTAACTACCAAACAACAATTTGTTGGCAATGAACAAATAAGTTATCTCGGACAGTGTCGCTGTCAACTGGTGAACATGTTGCAAAAGCATGAGCAATACAATGCATATTCACTACATTGTGCTATTGTAAAATAGCATAGCTAGTAATTCATGTAAACCTTCAATTTTCATACACACAATGGTTGTTCTTAATGGTGCAATTCATGAATTGGCAATAATGCTATTTGACTGGGGAGAAAAATAATGTTAATTAAGTTGAAAATATAAAAACTGCTGATATACAAAGTAGAAAGCTGGTAAATTTTTTTTTATGTAATATAAATGTTAAATACACTCATGTGGTAAAAAAAAATCCATAATATATTACTACATTAGGGCATTAGGTCCACGAACTGACACTATTTAACATCTCCTGAGTTAATTATAATTAGCATGTCATGACTGAAATACAAGTGTTTTCGAAAAGTGTGGTAATACTAACTTTGTTGCCCAATCCAATAATTCTTTGATTTTTTTCCTTTGAATTGTGTTGCTGCTGGTAACTAAACTTTTTAATTTTTTTTGTACAGTACATATAAATTTCTGCACATTTATATGTAACTCGTTATGCCAAGTTAACTCTTTAATTCTATATCATGATAACGAAAACAATACTTATAGTTTACACATTGAAAGAGAAATACTCTTGAACTGCATGCCAACTAAAATGTACAGTTGCAATATGCACCAGGAGAGTGCATACACATTGAAAGAGAAATACTCTTGAACTGCATGCCAACTAAAATGTACAGTTGCAATATGCACCAGGAGAGTGCACCACATGTTCTGATACCGACCAGCAGAAGCTATTTGGCTAAAATGCACACAGGTTGGGGTGCCACATTGTTCTATATCTTCACTGTGTTACTGTAGTGAGTGGCATGTTGCATGTGAAATATACAGGCTGTTGCAAAATTGCATGCCAATACGTCAGAAAAATATTCCTCACAAGTATAGGAAGGAAAAATAAAACCTTATGTGACTATATGTCCATAAACACTTTGTTTCATTACTAGAACTCATAATACATAACATACAGTGTATGACCCATGGACTGGATCATGTTACTGTGGAATGCCTTCGCAGCTGCTATTGAAAACCCCATTCAAGTGGCCCAATATCTTGGCCCCAGAGGAGCCGTGATTTGAATCTCCTAGACTCTTATTTGTAGGGACATTTAAAGGTACATTTGTATGCAACCCTAGTGGATGATATGGAAACCCTTCATAACCATATTGTGGCAGACTGTGAAACAACCAGGAATTTTCCAGGGATTCATCAATGCATCCGAGAGTCCATGCAATGGCGGGTTGATGCATGTGTTCATGCTGTTTGGGGACATTTTGTACATTTCCTGTGGTCTGTAATGTGCCAATGATAAGCTTTCACATATGTGTAACTACTTTGTGTGCAGTTCCTAATGTTCTGTGGTGTAGTGTCGTGGTGTGCGGTGTCGTGTACCATGTACACAAATGCTGCAATGGCATTCCACAATCCATGAGCCATACACCGTACATTATGTATTGAGACATCTTCAGTCACACAATCCACATACCAGGAATCATAATGATTCCAGCTATACACAATTCGCCAGACCGAAGGTGACCAATGTAGGGAGTGGATCTAGTTGTGCTTGTGTATATGTTTGATAACAAAGTTAAACACTAGGCAGAGTCTGAAAGTCATCCTTAAAATGGAAAATGTTATCCATCAGCCATCATAAAAAAAACAATAACATAGTATGCACAATAAGTTTATAAAAGGTAAATGAATTTAAACTTAATAAAAATAGTAAATAAGTAAACACACATTTCAGGACTCTCATACATATATATAGATACATATATTCTTTGTTGCCGAGTACAGTTTATTGAGTATCTTTTTTGTGAATCGCCGATGTCCCGTGGCGTAGTCAATTGGTGTGCCGCCAATCTGGGGTACGGGAGGCTCAGGGTTTGAATCCCAGGTAAGGCATGGGTGTTAATTTAAGTTAGGTTATAAGTTAGTATGTAAGCCGTCCCCTGCTAAGCTTTCAAGTATAAAACCGGGGGACACTTAAAAGCCCTTTACAATACAATTTTTTGTGAATCTGTCTTTTTTTAACTTCACTTTTTTGTATGTATGGTAGTTGTTTGCGAGTTGTCTGACATGCACCCACCGAATCACTAGCAATCACAATGTATTTGGTGGAAACGTTGTTAATTACTGGTGGCGTGTAAAGTTTCAGTGCAGGAGAAGTCCTCATTTACACATAGTTGTGTGGGTAAAAGACCATCCAAACTTTGAAACACAAGAAGGAATTCAAATGATCAACCACAAATTGTGTATGTGAAATATAATTTGAAGGTTCTGATCTGCATGAGCTCGTATTGAAATGTCAAATACATTGATATACACACATGTGTAAGATTAATAATGAATATTCAGCATGCCGGTTCCCGTGAAAAGATTGCACTGAAATTCGCCTGATCGCAAGCGATACCGATGATGGACGAGTCTGTGAATATATAAATAGTCTACCTATATAGTAAAAATAGGTGAGACTAAAAAGTAAAAAATAAATTAACTGTAAAAACCTTGTAAAACCAAGCTTTTATTTATAAATAAATTAAAAAGATAAAAATAATTGTAGGAGTAGTTACAAAATTCGTAGAACTTGTAAGATGTGGTCGAGCAGCCATAAAAAACTTTAATACTAATTCATATTTTTGTATAAATTTATATTTACTATATAACGGCTTGGTGCGAAAAGTTAAGAATCTTACACAAGATATGTGCTTACTACGCTTACAAAAATGTGATATATGTTCAATATTGCATAAATATAGATTTGTCAGGAATTGCAGTAATGTGAGTAATACAAAAATATGTTGGTTGATTGTCGTCCAACATGCATACTGCATGGTCAAATATTCTCTGTAAATTTGTAAACAAATGTACTGATTGTACAAAAACTAAAAGCAAGCACTAAAGAAATGCTTATCAGATGCCGCAAAATATCCCAACTGTTGGAACCTTGGATATATCTGACCATTTTACCATACAGATGTGCATGCAATGATACATTGCGACATTGGTGTGAGCCCCTTACCTGCTGTTCATCCCAAATATCCATTACTGTGGAGGTATGCTTGTATGCACCAAAACTGTGCAAGTATCCTTCACGAGGGGAAGGAGGAGGAGTGTATAGCTTGATAGCACCCAGCTATCAAGGGCTGTACAAAATATGGCCAGTTGACATACACTACAGTTAAACATAAAAAGGTAAAATTAGTGACTATGGAGGGGAGACAAAAGGCTCACACCCAAATTTACTAGCTGCACTTCGCAACTACACTCTTCACTCACGTGAGCCTGAACTGAACTCCCTAACCTTGTGGACCAGAAACAAGCAGCATACACAACCCTCCTTGAACACTTTCACATTTACCACTTTCCTCAAATTTGCCAAAAACTCGTATCACATCGAATAGTTTTTGCCCTTTTTAAAACTGGATTTCTACTTTGTAAATCAGAATGAAAATAACGAAGTAACCTAAATAAAGGCGCTCGCTCACCCATCTTCTCAGAAACAACCTCACCACTGGTGTCCTCCTCACCCCTCATCATACTCGTGGCTAATTTCCTTATATCATGAATGGTGGCAGACTCCTTTAACTGGATTCCCGCTTCCCCTAACACACTCTGCAGGCTCTCTTTGGTGAGGCACTGCACCCATGCTGTCCTTGGCCCTGTACTCATCATGAACAACAATATAACGTCACTAAAATTACCACTTGTACTAAATTACCCATTCTGATTAATAACCTGACCGCAATTGCACAGGCCCTAACAACTAAGCGGAGTGGCGCAGAAAATTGTGCCCTGTTTTCCTCAGCTCCCGGGAGCACAACCTCAGCCCAATCCACTTTCTGCCTTTTCACTTACAAGGGACAGGAAAAATGGATGGGCCACCAAAACAAACATACCAGGAATGGGAGCTTTAATTGAAAGTTTAGTGCCTCTGACCTTGTCCAAAAGATAGGGTATGGTTCAAACACTACCAAGAGCATAACCAACCTTATATTCCATCATCATTTTAATTTATCTTTTCAAATAAATTGCACACTACAACTCAACTTCAGTAACTTCAACTACAAATGATTTCCTTCAAATACAAATTTCTCCCTTTCAATTCCATTAAAACACACTTTGAATCCATGCAGCAGTTTTAGAACTTTCGGGTACACAATGACTTCAATCCAATCCAATTTCCTTCATATAACTTCCATTTAACACACACTTTAAAAATTTGGCATAATTCTGACTTTACCTTAGCCAAATAAACCAAGTAAAATCCACTCTGTACCCTTTTAATATTTACCAGGATTCTTCATCATCTTTCACATTTCACCAAATTTTGAGGAAAGCAAGAAATGTACTGGAAACAAAATTACAGTCCTGCTGGACACACTGACTGAAGTCAGTAGTGCAAATATATGACTTTTATGTTTATTTATACAATAATTTTTATGATTATTTTATTTTAAGATGGCAATTTGGTGAAGTTCATAACACATGTTTATACATGTCCAACAATTGTATTGAACCTTTTGCCACACACATGTAATCTAATTTTCAGTTACATTTTATAATTAAACTACTAGCAAATTCTTTGTTTTGAACTAATTTTGTGAAGCACATCCGTGCCAGTCGTAATGTCAAAGTAACTTGTTAATGAATCATAATTGGCTAGTTTCTGGCAGAGGACATGAAGCAGCTGGAAAGCATTGTATAGAAGAAAGAGGCTGGAAAGTGTTGTTAAGAAGAGAGAGAGATGGAAAGTGTTGTTGAGAAGAGAGAGAGATGAAAGGAATGGTAGTGAAGGAGAGGGTAAAATCCAACAGCAACTCGTTGGTTTAAAAATGTTAGTTTATAAGGTGATGGTAAATACTATAACAGAACTGGGCAATACCAATATAAAATTAATCTTTTTGTGTGGAAAGAAATGCATATTCAGACACTTATTTTCACAAAGCAGTTATGATCCGTAGAGGCCACAAGTTAAACAATGTCTGAAGTGATATTTGTCATCCCCAGACAAGATAACAATTGCAGAGCCGCATAGAAAAGTTTGGTTTATGTTGTCATTTTATATAGTTAATATAAAAACATGTAGCTGATTGTGATGTGAAAGGTAGGGAAGGAAGGGATTGATCAACCAAAGTTGAAAAAAAATTTTAGGTCAGGTGTAAAGCATGTATATATTACCCAAAATTAATACAATTCATTACATAGTATAGTTAAAGTGGAATCATAATACATCTGCTGAAGACTAAAGTATAAACTTGCATAGGCTACTGAATTACGTGAATATACAACTAGGCCAGCAAAGGCTGTCAGTCTATGGCTACACTGCAGCCGTTGCAGCCTGCCATTTTGTCTGTCACAGTTCTGAAACTGTCAAGGTGGATACACTAATCCCATCACACTTGCCGGCTTCTGCCGGCAATCACGTCACTTACGTTTTGACTGTGCAGTGTGTTTAGTTCTTCAGATAGAATGGAATGATTTCTTCCTATCTCATAGTAGCTGCAGAAAAATAAAAATAAGATACAGGGTTCATAAATTTTTGAAAGTCATATAACAGCATCAAAACAATATTAAACGGATCATACACACTTGACATATTAAGAAACAAATTCTTTATGATCTAGTTGTGTTAACGGAGAAGCAGAATGGCATCAAGTGGAGCACTGCACCTGTACAACATGCAAAATTCATTTCAAAATTTGTAGGAAGAGTATGATATATGTTGCATATGAAAGAAGATTGTTATTCGCTAACACTGTAAAATATTTTATATACGTTTCTTATTTAAATGTTTTAAACATCAATAACAGAATATTTTTAAACAAAAGTAAAGTCCATTGTGTTGTGAATGCTTCAGAAAACATATTTTGCAAAATCAAGCAAGGTTATTACAATAAATACTCTGGTAGTACAAAATGAACAATTGGTTATATTATTTACAAATATTCTCAATAATCAATTCATTTCAGCCACAAAAGTAATCATTTTTATAACTGAAATTAATGTGCATAAAATTAATTATTAAAATTGTTTCTAATTTTTGTTATGTACAATCAGATTAATTAATAGGCAATTAAAAAGTAAATTGTAGTATAGTATTGTTCAGTGTTTGTCAAGTATGTACTTTCTTCTTTCACATGCCACTTCAAACAATCTTTTCTGACAATTTTAAGTAGTGCCCATACTACTTTTTTTTTTAAAGAATTCAGCATATTTTACAGTGGGGTGCAGTACTCCATTGGAAGTCACTCTACTTCTATTTTAATAGTTATTCATGCCTGGTACATAGTTCAGTTGCATAATTAGTATCATATTACCCATCTGCTGCTGAGTCGTCGAAAACTCAGGGTTTAACATCACTGATAATGCAGATGAAGGAAATTTAGGCGACAATGAAAAAGTCTGTTGCCAAGAAAATTTGTAGCAATTAGAGGTTTCTTGAAGGATGTAGAATTTTTCTGGCAGTTCACATGTATTGTTTTCAATATTTTTTATGACTTTCATTACATATATACATGTAGGGGTGTGGGGGCGCTAGAATGGACATGAGGCTGGTGTGCACAATTATTAAAGCGCTTTCAGTATTGACACAGTAATGTTAATAATTGTACCAAAGGTTGCCTGTCATGTGATGTAGTATCATGTGGTCAGATTAGGATTGAAGTTAGGTTTTAGGAGTGGTAAATATTAAATGTTGAAAATGGAAATTTTTGGATTTGGTTACCCGGGGCACCAGAAATTATTTACCAGAATAATGCCAGTGATGTCAGTAGGGCTGACTCGGTTTTCTCAGGGTCGTTTGGCCGATGACCACGACGTAATCCCTTCAGGGATTATAAACCCTCCCCTGAAAATTATTATATTCTTGCTGGCTGCGCAATACAATTAACATTACTCTAAACGATAACCATCAATGACTCTTACTGAAGTGGTAGTACTGCAAGTACAATGTTTAGCAAGAATATAAGTTATAGCCGTAGCCTTGCCAGAAATGAATGATCAGTGCCTTGAATAATTAATGGAACCTCGAGAGCTGGGATAACGCCTAACTGCCTAGCCGAACTTACGCTCACCATGTACTGAAGATGATGTGTGGCCTAGAGCTCCTCCAGGCCTAGGAATCGGATGTCCTCGTCATCGATGTCGCTCAGTCTCCTCCACGCCCCCCAGTCTGATGTACGAGACAGCAGAAGAGCGGCGTGAAGGAGACAGACTAACATCGATGACGAGGGCATCTTTATTCCTAGGCCTGGAGGAGCTCTAGGCCACACATCATCTTCAGTACATGGTGAGCATAAGTCCAGCTAGGCATCATCCCAGCTCTCAAGGTCCTGTTAATTATTCAAGACACTGATCATTAATTTCTGGCAAGGCTAAGGCAACTTATATTCTTGCTAAATGTTGTACTTGTAGTATTACCACTTCGGTAAGCGTTATTGATGCTTATTGTTCAGAGTAATGTTAATTGTGTTGTTTTATATCAATCATTATTTAACGTTATAATAAATGTGTTTTATGGAAGGAAATCTTACCTTTTTAGAGTAACCTCTGACAACCATGTACCCCTTGAGTGTGTCCTATTCCTACAGTATTCATATTGCACAGATAATAGCTATTGTAAATAAGTAAGAGTAAGAAGGAAAGGGAGTCTCTACAATTTGTAATGGTTAAGTTCACAGATCCAAGGGATGGGGCAGTGTTTTATATTGATCAAATACAAGCCAAGCAGTGTAATGAATTTGAGGTGAAATATTTGAGGAAAAAAGGAAACAAATTTGTTTACCCAGATGTGGACGATATTTCGACTACCACGGGAAGATGTTTTTTCAAAGCTTCCTAGCCCCAGAGAAATAAGGGGAACAAAGTGCACAGCAAATTACATGACCTTTGAAGTAAATTATGTATTAAATAAGGGCATGTAATAAAGTTAATGGTGAAGAATTTTTCCTTATGTAATTGGCAATATCTCAGTTATTCTAGACATTACTTATTTTTCATATCCCTTTCGGAAAAAGTTTACATTTGTTTACTAGTTGTGTATTTTATTTCTTGCTCATTTTTTAGAATGAAATTTTGTTTTCTTTGTTAAGAGTCTGCAATGTCTTTCACTTGATAATTGAAGTAAACATTTGTAAAGTATAATAATGACAACACATAATGTTACAGCATTTACTAAAATTAATGCTGAAGTGTTTTTCATTACTAATAACCCTACTCTGTTATATGAGATTGGCAAAGTCTCAATTGTTGTACACATAGCTCTCATCTCTCCAAATTCCTTTTGTAAAAAAATTTTGTTTTTACAGATGGTATATTTTATTTCCTTTTAAGAAATAAAATGTATTTCCTTCATTAATTGCACTTTCTTTTGAATTGTATGCACAAAACAGTAATTATTTATCCTGTCCACACTAGCCCCCATACATAATTTTTAATTGTCCACATTAGCCTCTACATGGGGCTAAAGTAGACAAATGTAAGGTTATTAAGAAAATTATAATTAAGTATGAAAATAAAGTGATACAAACACTGTTCGACTTAAAAAGGTATATTAATAAAGCTTTATTTAATGATTAACCAAACATGGCTATTTAATTTTTTTTAAACTTTATGTCAACACAAAAACAGTGTCCACACTGGCCCCCTTCTCCCCTACATTAGGACAGTATTTAATTTACACCTCTTTAACTGTTTGTACCAACACCATAAAATTATCTGGAAACTGGTTTGTAGAGTCAGAAGGACTAATTTTGTGACTGCCTCCCAACATACAGATTGTAAAACTGAGAAGTAACTAACAATATTGTAAAATGAAAAGGGCTTGACAATGTCCCCTTTTTCTAAAGAGGTAAACTTTTATTGTAATGCAGTAACTCAAGTAATTACAATATAAATAATAATTTTCATGCAAGCAATTATTTTATGCATTAAGAGTCTTGCATTGTTGCAGTCCCACAAGTACAGTCACTCACAAAATTATATACACCCTGGTTTGAAATAATATTTCACGTATTTTGTATGTAAACAGAATCTCTATTGACAAAAAGTTACCTGAAGTGCATTATGTTATTACATAAAGTACAAATCAAAGAAATCAACACTGACATCCTTGTAAAACAAAAACAACACTCATGCATGAATTATAAGGTACAAAATGGAATGTACAGGCAACAGAACTGTTCACAAAAATTGTCAGAATATTCAATGCACACAATTTAATACTTCATATGTCCTCCATTGGCATCAATCACAGCTTGTAAGTAATGGGGCATTGATTATACTAATCGTTTGGTGAACGATGGAGGAATTTTTCCACCATGCTAAAGTGAGCACTTTTGAGACCTTAGTTACTTTTAACCATATTTTATCCTATAACTACCTTCTTTAATAAATATTGACATGTAAGTAATAAACACAGTTTGTATATTCAACCGCACTCAGAAGTTAACATCTAAGGCCAAAATAAAATATATTTATTGGACATTATTCCAAATGAGAGGGCTTTCAAAAGTGCTCACTTTACCATGAACTGTCTATAAGAGAGCTGCTATTTAAACAATTCTTGAGCTCTTGCCACAAATTTTCGATTGGGTTGAGACCTGGTGACTGCAGAGGGGTTTTCAGCTGTTTCAACACGTTCAGCAACCATTCATGGACTACATGAGCCATATGCCTCGGATCATTATCCTGTTGGAAATAAAAATCTGATGGCAACGTCAGCTCCATGGCAGTTTTGGAAACCTGTTTATTCAGGATTTTGAGGTACAGCATTTTTTCCATAGTAGTCTTAATGAATTTGGTATTCGCTGTCCCGCGTGCTGCCTTAGAGTCCCACAGCATGATGCTTCCATCTCCGAGCTTCACTGTTGGCTTCACATTCTTACTCTGGAGCTACATATTTGGGAGTCTCGAAATGAACTGTTTGCCATCTGAGCCAAACACATTTACTTTGATCTCGTCAGTGAATTTGACCTTTCCCCAGAACTCTTGTGGCAATAACATACCTTTTTTGCAAATTCAAGTCTTTTCTTCCAATTTATGGTGGAAATGAATGGCCTTTTACATGTTACCTAGCCATTCAGGTGGTTTTTCCTAAGGACTCTGCAAATGGTTTCTGTAGAGACAAGTCTATTGATTATCTGTGAGAATTCAGGTGACAGTTTTTGTACGCTGGTCTTGGTTTCTTTAGGATTGTACATACAACCATTCGTTCAGCTTGTTGTGAGAGAATCAATTTTTGTCGCTCTTCTGGGATTATTCTGCAGGTCTTTTATATTTCCATTTCTTTATTATCTTCTGTACTGTTGAATGGATCCATCCAATAATCTGGCCAGTTTTACGTAATGATTTTCCTTTTTTGCTCAAACCTATTAACTTTCTTGTAGTAGGTCTGTTTGCTTCCTGTTGGCTCCCATTTCACACCACCAGCCTGTTCGAACACACCAAGACAACAGATGCAATCCCAAAAGTCTGTAGTTTTTTTTTTGTTAATGATCTTTCAATACATCATCATTATTCCTGTTCATTGTGTGAAATGCTTTGCAGGTGTACACTCAATTTGGTGGCCTACAATTCAGGCGTGAGTGTTTTTTCTTTACAAGGATGCTAGTGTAGATTTCATTGATTTGTATCTTACTTAATGACATAATGTGATGGATGTGTTATACACTTCTGGCTACGTTTTGTCAATAGAGATTCTGTTTATATACAAAACATCTGGAGTATAATTTCAAACGAGGGTTTATGCTCAAGTTTGTGTGTCTGTTGCTAAGAACTGCATTGTAAAAGTGCCCTTTCTATATTATCGCATTTAGGCAATAAAAACCTGCAGACAATTATCCTAACTGTTGTTCCTTGTATTTGTTCAATTTCATCCCCAAATATTTTTTTAATGTTCTTCCTGTGGTATTTACTATCTCTCATATTTCACAGTGCTGGTCTTAGACTAACTTAATGAAAAAGTAGGGTTTTATCCATTTAGGGAAGCTAGCCGTTGACTGACTTGAAAACAAGCCAGATTGATTCACCATTGTCTACTGGCCATGCATGGAACACTGTAAATTACAGGGTGGAGCAGGTCGTGGGCAGTGTAGCCATGCATGCCTGTTCCAACATGATTGATTTTTGACAGACCAGGATTGCACAGTACGATGCAGACCATGATGCCTGCAGTGTTGCTAGACCCTTGGGCATTCCTATCCCACCCCTCTGCAGCCTTATTCACAACTTGGGGCTCACAAGGACGTCCTTTTCTTATTTCCTACTTTAACTTGGCACAATTTTGACTCCTTTATTAGTAGTGTAGTGTAGCATAGCATTCAGACATTTAAAGGTGGTGGAGAAAACATGATGTAAGTTACCTGGTGCTATTTCTGAACTTCTTTCAGCATAAATTTCATAATCTGCAAAAAAATTGTGTACATTTCTTGCAGTATTTTAAATAACGTCAATTTCTCACTTTTTCATATAGCTGGAAACCCTGAAGAAGCTTTATGTGTTATTCAAGCAGAAATATAGAAGCTGCAAAAAATTTCCCACTACTTTTACAAAGCTTTTAAATGAAAATCTTTGGTCAGCAGACCTACTTTACAATACTGCTTTGTGCTTGACATACAATCTTTATTGATGGCAATGAAATATGAGTATATGAATAATAACTGGACACCTAACACATGTCGTGTGAAAAAGGTGCAATTACACACAAAATAAAACAAGTCATCAGAATATTTGTGAAATATAAATGTTTTAAAAATTAAACCCAACTTATGCCAATGTAGTAATTAACTAATGGTGACCTGAATGCCTACACACTGGTGAAAGCAAGAATAGTTTCAAAGAGCAGTAAGTCTCGCCAACTGCTGGTCTGCAAGTAAAACAGGACTTTTAAGAACATGGTTGATTTATAAAGTTGGACATTCATGCAAATGAACTTGCTAAAGCA
This sequence comes from Dryococelus australis, assembly GCA_029891345.1. Classification (NCBI taxonomy): domain Eukaryota; kingdom Metazoa; phylum Arthropoda; class Insecta; order Phasmatodea; family Phasmatidae; genus Dryococelus; species Dryococelus australis. The sequence goes on along the minus strand of CM057009.1, from coordinate 84,810,976 downwards.
CTCTTCTATGAATATGTTTACATTGTATGGAATGTAGGCTGGGTTATTTTTGTGTGGAATACCATCATAACTACGCTCAACTTCCATCACTTAGATGTGAATAACTCGTTTCCATCTCCTAGATGTGACAAATGTTTCCGAAGGTTTTTGCATGCATTTTTGTTACAGTTCATGTATGTCTAATGTATGAAAACACAATATTTTAAAAACATAAGAAAAATACTTTGCTTTACAGTATGGTTTTTTATTCTGTAAATTTACATTGCATATATGTAGTATATGACTTTAATTGATAACAATAAGTTTCTTAATTTTTTTTTTACAGCTGCAATGGTACTACCAATCATTGCATCATTTACAAGACTGAACGTGGTTATGGATTCGCTGAGCCATACAATATTTATGAGACTTTGAAGTTATTAGTGCTGCATTACTCTCAGAATTCACTGGAAGAACACAATGACTCACTTCAGACTACCCTGGCATATCCAGTGTTTGGCCCCTCACGATACGCTTTGAGCTCTGCACCTGTCTACTGTGGAGCAATACAGCCTGTAGAAATACCAACTAGTAGGGGCTATGTTTTGACTCACTCACATTAGCCAGGTCCTGCATCTCATATCAGACTGTGATAAACTTTATGGCATTAATTAGTTGCCACAATTGCTATGTACAAAATTTTCACTGCAAAATTTTTGCAGCGGTGATAACTTAGTGTTTTTAGAGATTGATAGTTCAGTGTAGTGTTGTCAAATACAAGTGCCAGCTGACTAAGTGATATTTGTCTAAAGTTCTTATATGGAGAGCTCTTGTTAACTGTTTTATACAAAGTCAATTATTTCTTTGAACTTTACTGTGCTTTCTAAAACTAAACCTGAGATGCAAATGCCTAAAAAATGAAAACAACGCAGAAATTTTGATATCTTGTATTTACCAAATTTGGGCACAAGCATTTATTGATTATGAAAGCTTTTTTAATAGTTTTTTTAGCTGATACCTGTTAAGAAAAGAACAATTTAGCCATTGGTAGTAGCAAATTTTTTACACAGTTGTCTCACAAAATGTGATTGATCTTTGATCTCCTGGTACGTGTGTGTGCGTTCTGACCTCTTAGACACATTGATGTTGTATTACAGTGCATGCAGAGTTTTTTTTACCAAGTACACATGAATGCACAGTTCATTGTACTGATAACCATTTGCTCTGGCATTTTTAGTGACTATGTATTTAATTTGTTTATATGTTAACTTTACAGGAATTGTTCTTGTGTTATATTTCTTTTAACATGAATGTTATAAAAATGGAAATTTTATGAACCTCATTGAGAAATTTTTTGATGTAGTGTGTGAAAATGTTTATTTGTTGAGAGTTGATAGTTGTATTTAATTTTACAACATTGTCATATTTGTTCTGGATTAGTTTGTGAAATGTTTTCCTGTAATACTTGTGCATATATAATGTATCTATGTAATGTCAATGTTTTTATGTATTGCAGAAGGAAAACTCGTGCCTATTTTAACAGCTTTGTGGTATGGATTCAACTCACAAATAAGTGCTAAAATCCAGTTACCAACATATTTTTCTGCAATTCAAGTAGAAATAAATGTAGCTTCATGTATTAGGGTTTAAGCCTTGTTGAAGGTTGAGACTGTTGCTTTTACTCGTGCCCAGTGGAAGTATCTGAAATACCAAAAATAGCCAGCTGAGAAAGAAGCCAGTACTGTCTTCATATAAATATGTTGTAATAATTCTTTTTTTATTGTATGTTTCATTTGTATGACATGTGTGGAGCACATAGTCTTCCTTTTGTGTACTGTGAAAAAATAGTTCAGAAAGAATTTGAAGATTAGTATTTGTACAGTCAACTATAAATAATATATATATTTTTTTCATAGTAAGGCATGCATTTGCCCAATGGTATATGTAAATTACATAATCACTTAACTTTAATTTTACTGTGCAGTGATGTGTCATTCATGTCAGTTTCTCTAATGATTGACTGAAAAAATAGTACAAAGAATTTGTCTTGTTTAGAGTTGGGTAAGTCATGCTTACTCCCAGTTGTCAATTTGGTTTTGGATCTTATGATTCAGTTCTCAGCTATTGTGCTCTTTTTAAATGAGATTTAAATTTGAACCGAACTTCTTATTTTTTATTCTAAAAACAATAATATGACAATGCTGTAGAAGATGAGCTTTAAAGAAAAAGACAGAGCTGAAGCATTACTTTTGTTTAATAAAATCCTTTTCAAACAAAAGAAATGAACACATTTCCTTTTTTTTTTTTTTAAACAAGAAATTTCTTTATGCCATTTACAAATCGACAATAAAGAAAACACATACCCAATTTGATATAACTCTACATAATTTTTAATAAACACAAAAAACTAGTATTGAACATCCATTTATTGTTATTACATGTATTTTGATTATTATTGGTGCATACTGTACCATTATCTGGTACAATATTATGAATATTATATATATACTTGATCCTAGACCAAATCAATAATCAATCTCTGATCATGCCTTATCAGTGGTGCAACTGGCCATAAACTTTACAAATAAGTTTTTTTCCCCCTGTTGTAATGGTAAGTATCTAGTATTTTTGAGAAATCTGAGCAGCTTGACATATACACTTACGTCTTAAAAACTAAACCTAACATGTCATGGAGATCTTGTTCTTGAGATGAGTGGAAAGGTTTTATTCGTTTGTTGGTGTCTCAGTGGGCATGAAGCAGTTATAAAAGCTGTTGTTTGTATAGTTTCATAAGCATTAACTATAAACTACGCCTTGGAGGCAAGTAGCAAACAAAACTGGTAAAGTAAAAAAATTTTATACCTTCCTATGCTGTCAATTATTTTTAATGTCACCATCCCATGACATTTCCTAATACTTTTGTTTGCAAGTGTAAATGTATTTACCAATTTGAAAATCTTCATATAGAGGTAATGCACTTCCAAAAATTCATTTGCGGGTGGGGGGGTAATATTTAAGTTCTTTAAGTTCTTCTATAACCTCATTTATTATAATATTACCATTTCTCTTTTGATTGAAGTTAGGTAATCAATATTATAGGAAGTACCCTTTTAAAAATCCTATATTTTTTTACACCTTCAAGTTATTGTATCACTATGTGATACAAGCTGCCTGACAATGGGATTTATAATATCTAAAATATTGTGGTTGTTTTATATTGAACAGAATTGTGATATGAAAATTTTGGGAAATTGTCAAAGGAACTTTGAAGAATTTTTAAGGCACACACCAGGATGTCAGCTGGTCTTGTTTTAACTTGTGCCAGTATGAGTCTCCTATCCCAGGGTGTAGTTGAAAACTTGGGCCTGAAGTGTGTATCCTGTGTTAAACACCCTTGCAGCAGATCCAGTAGCAAACTTAGTGCTCAACCATACCATGATGAGGAGAAACACAAAAGGAAAGTGTGTGGACTTAGATCCTTGAGTTGCAAACCAGAGCTCTCCACATGACCAGAAGAAAAATAAGGCCTAACCCGTAGTTCAGCCTGTACACTAATATACAAGATGCAGCCTTTAGGACAAACTTTTAGGGTTGATAGGTCAAGTTACACTGCTGTAGGCTGCTGTGACCATTCCGACGCTGTGCTCGGTCCAGGTCGGACGTGTCCGGCAGTAGCTCTGCACTGTTTGTTGTATGAAAGGATAGTTTGCTGCACAGTGCAGGCGAACTGTATGGTCGCGCCGATTTTGAATCGAATACAGCCTGAAGAAGTTGTTTTTCTATTAGAAGAGGACTGCTAGCTTCTCAGCAAAACCAGGCCTGTGCTCTCCTATAGGGCACAGGTACAAGGTAAACCTCTTAGCCAGGTAGTGTAATTACTGCCAAGCGGCTGGTTTCCCCTAGTCTTGCCTCCGATAAAGGGGAGAGGTCAGGGAAGCACAGTTTGTGGAGGCCAATTGTGAACCAGGTAATTTTTATTGTAGGGTTTTAATTTAGTTTTTCCTCCATTTGAGAAGAACGAAGAGTTAGGTGTCAGGCCCCCTCGGAGGGGAACCCCCCCCCCCCTACTCCTTGCATCCAAAATGGCAAGTACCGCCGGCCAAATCATTGCAATGGACAAAGATGTCCAGTCAAAGTGAAAAGCGGACGAGTTTAAAACTCCCTCCCCCCTGACTGCGAAATCGAGTAAAAATGTGCAGCAGGGGCAGTCTTCTCAGCAAAAATGGTCTGACTTCTTTCATACTGCGGCATGTAATTACGCCACAGTATGCCGCCTTTTTTGTGAAAACCTCACACAGCCCACCATCAATCGAGTTGCCCCTGAGGGCGTATCTTATCTCGCACAGTCTCACGAAGAGTACCGAAAAGCAATCCGCAATCCATTTGTTGGACTCTCTCAAAGTTGCATATTTGCTTCTAACTCCGCGAAGCCAATTACCCCTGAAAGTTGCCCTGAAGGGACTTGACAAGTTACTCAATGAAGACTGGATCCGCACGGATCTAATTGGCCCGGGCTTTGAGCCAATCAGCATCATGCTCAAGTTGTCCATAAAGAACAGAGCCCCTCTCCACATGTGGATCGTGGAACTGCCACCCACAGAAACCAGCCAGCAAATTATTCAATTTAGAGGACTCTGCTGCCTCATTATAAAGGTTGAAGAGGTCCAGCACCCTGACACCCCAGCCCAGTGTAGTAATTGAGTAATTACCAGAGGTTCGGCCATTCCACTCGTGTGTCGCATCCCCCCCTCCCCTCCAGTTGCAGACTGTGTGGCAAAGGCCACATGACACAGGCTTGCGACTTGACCAATCGCGATGACCTGTCTCTACGAAAATGTGTGTGCTGCGGTGGCAACCACGCTGCCAAATACAAGGCCTGCGAGTCCTACAGAGCTGAAAAATGGTGATATCTGGCCCCTCAGGAATTAAGAAAGAGACAGCAACAGAGTAAGTTCTCTGCTATGATCGCTGCACAGCCTAGGCAGTTCTACTCAACTCCTGCCCTGTGGGGTCAGCCCCCTCCTCCCCAGGGCCAGTCCCCATCCCAAGTTCCAGTTCAAGCCCCTGCTCCAGCACAAGATGGCTGGACAAGGGTCCAAGGTAGGCAGCCGCGCTCACAAGCACTGATGTATGTGCCACCATTCGCGCAAAACAGGCCAGTGCCTGTAGTAAACTCCTGTGGGGCTTTGGCTTACTATGGTCAGCCCTCGGAACTCTATTTTCCACACCTGGCCAGACCATACCACTCAAAATGGCAGCCACAAGAAGCTCCTCTTAAAAAAAAAAAAGGGAAACAGAACAAAAATTCACGCAGGAAAACTTCACAACTGATACACTAGTGACAACAACCGCCTCAGAGCGCCCCCACTGCCCCTCCAGCGGCCACAGCAGTCACTACTACACAAGCAGCCAATCAGGAGCCCATTGGGTGAGCAGGCTTCTGGATGCCAAACAAAACTGGTGAGCCCAGTTGCTTTAAGGGACACAACACCAGCTGTCTCAGAACCAATTGATATGCAGAAATTAGTTCAGGAGGTGAAGACTAGCCCCCTGAATGAAAAATTCCCCGCTTTTAGTGGAGTGCTGGAGGCACTCTGCAACTTATTAATGGTTTGGACTGACTAAACCAAATCAATTGAAGAGAAAGAGTGAGCTATGATATGCAGCAGCAGCCTGATGGCTGTTAATTTTCAGTGGCCAAATACTCTGCCCTTTAGGTTTAATTTAGTTGGTAGTCTAGTTTACTGGCATGCTAACAGCATTCGCAGTAAAAAAACAAGAGCTGATAGATTTTATTTCTCGCCATCAGGTTCCTATAATTGCAATAAACGAAACTCAGTTAGACCCACAGCATAGATTTTCAGGTCCGAACTATAAATGCATTTGAAATGATCGAGACAGACACTGCGGAGGTGTCATAATATTAATTCATAATTCAATTGTATGTAATACCGCGAAATTAATACAACTTCAAAGATTTGAAGCTGTGGGAGTTACTATTAAACTCGGTAATCAATATGTTGCTATTTATTCTGTATATTGCCCGCCAGGTTGCACACTTTTGCATGCAGATTTAGATGAATTAACAAATGCCTATCCAGTTTTACTCGCTGTAGGTGATTTAAATGCCAAACGTCCCGCCTGGGACTGTCTTGTGCGCACAGTTAATGGAAATACTTTGTTTAGACACCAAGAGCACCATAATTATATTATTTACGCCCCTAGCGAACCTAATTTTGACCCTCATAATGTAAATTATAGGCCCCATATACTTGATATTGTGCTAAATAAAGGCTTTAATATGACCTTAGAATTTAATTTGCCGCACGAGGTGGCTTCAGACCATTATCCTGTCCATTTGTTTTTCAAGGAACTTGAAATAGACAATACACACACCAATTCGCAAAATTAAGGATTATAAGCATGCGAACTGGCCTGGCTTTAGGGAATATCTAGATGAGGAAATCAATCTAACAGCTCCTTTTAGTACTCCCGACGAATTGGACTCTGCTGTTGAACACATCACAGAGCTAATTCAGACAGGAGTAAATAAGTTTGTCCCGAAAAAGACACCACGGATTAACGCATATGAGCTTCTTGTTAATATTAGGGAACTTATCTCGCGTAAAAGTAGGCAGCGCAGGCTCTATTCCCGAACTAGATCTGGGCAAACTAAAGCCCAGATGAACAATCTTAGAGAGCGGATTGATATTGAAACCACTGCCTGGCAGTCTAATATCTGAAAAAATAAATTATCCCGCCTATGTACTCAGGATCAAAACCAATGGCACATGACCAAAGCGTTTACAAAAAAGTGTTCCCAAAGCCCACCTCTTCGAGACAATGACTGTGTAGCCTACATGCCTCAGCAGAAAGTCCAGGCTATGGCAAATCAATTAGAATTAGCTTTCCAGCCTAATTACTTTCCAGCTGATCCAGCTTTTGTGGCGCTAATTTACAGGGACCTCAGAGTGCGTCTGCAACAGCCCAGCATGGCTGTACCAGACCCTACGCACACTGAGGAGGTCAAGCGTATTATAAAATGTTTGAAACCCTGCAAAGCACCTGGGTTTGACTCCCTGCAGGCCATAGTCTTCAAGCAGCTGCCTGACAGCATGTTTGAGGCTATAGCTGAGTGCATTAATGCAAGTTTTAATCTTGCCTACTTCCCCACTTCCTGGAAAAGTGCCAATGTAATTGTGTTTCCCAAGCCAGGCGAAGACCCGACCCAACTGCAAAATTATCGCCCTATCAGTTTGCTTTCCACGCTCTCTAAGATCCACGAATGAGTACTTTTACACCGATTAAATAACCACATTCGTGAGAATAATTTATTTCCAAATGAGCAATTTGGCTTTAGGAAAAAGCACTCAACAGTGCATCAACTTGTCAGCTTATCGGAACGCCTAACTAAATCATTCAACTTTCGCCATTTCACGGCAGTGGTATTTTTTAGACGTGGAGAAGGCCTTTGATATGGTGTTCCACGCAGGGCTTCTTTATCTGGCTGGATTCCCAAACTGCTATATTAAGCTTCTAGTCTCGTACTTGGACCAATGCTGCTTCTTCGTATCCATTGAAGGATCGCTGTCTACAAAGAAACACATTAGGGCTTGTGTCTCTCAGGGTAGCATCCTAGGATCAGTCCTATACAATCTTTATACCCACAACCACCCCCCCCCCCATAACCGACTTATTACCATGGCTGTTTATGCTGATGACACAGTCATCTACACCCACTCCCGCAAAGCTGAACTTGCAATTCAGCAAATCCAGGCTCAACTCAATGAGTTGAAAAATTACTTTTGCCAATGGCGCATTAAAATCAATGTGGGTAAGAGCAAGGCTGTAATCTTCACACATTGCCGTACCATTCCCCCTAATTTATAGCTAACTTTCTTAGGGAAAATATTTCCTTCAAGGATGAGGTTAAATACCTCTGTCTTATCATGGACAGTAAGCTGACATGGCGCCACCATGTGGAAACTATGCGTAACCTCGCTTATGTCCATCTGTCTGCCCTGTATCCACTACTAAATCGTAACTCTGGATCATCACTGAAAAATGGGATACAATTATACCAGTCTTTGGTTCGACCCATCATCACATATGCAGCCCATGCATGGGCTTACTGCACTCCCACTCACTTAAATTCTTTACAAGTGGTGCAGAATAAATGCCTCAGATTGGCTTTTCATGCACCACATTACATTCCCATCAGGAACTTGCATGCAGAACTCAAACAAGAACTGCTGCAAGATATAATTCTCAAGCAAGCCCACACCTTTTATAAATCCCTTAATGAATATGCCAATCCTCTCATCACTGTCATAGGGGACTATGATATTTATGAGATTCAAAGCTATAAGCGACCCAACTCGCTACTAGCCCACAGGCCCCCTTAGCCCTGCGTGTAGCACACTGCTTTGCCAAGCATTATAGACCCTGCACAACCTCTTATATCTAAACAGCAGTTTTACCTGTGCAGCCCCGAAGGGACAGCTCAGTCTAGATTAATTAACTATACAACTTCACCTTGAAATATTTTTATTTTGGATATTGTAGGTTAACATAGACTTAACCTCTCATCCCAGCCAGTTGCTAGCAGGCTTGACCCTGTGCTGCAGCTGATTCCAAGGCCATGTGGTTCGATGCTTCAATTGGAGAGAGACCTCCCCATAATTATAAGTCATTTCTTCCCCCCCCCCCCTTTACACTTCAAAGCTCTGTGCACTTCGTAGCCCTACGAGTGGAAATAGGCTCTGTTACAGCCTACGGCTACAAAGATATGCTCGTTGTGAGAGGTAGCACAGCATTATCTTAGATAGCATATGTCCTCGGGGACATATGTATTATTTTTTATATTTAGGATAGTATTATAGGCCAATTAGGCTAGATTAATTTGCCTTTTCATCCACAGGTCCTTACCGTCTTTTAATGTTCCAGTAAAAACCAGTAAGAGCCAGCCCTGCTGACACTTACAAGCAGCTCACTTTTTTCCCTTTAATTTTTCAGGATCACAGAAGAGATTGGAAGGAAGAGGCCCAATAGCACCACTCCCCTCACCAGAGAGGCACCCAAACACCTCTTTGGTTACAGCCGGCACCAAGTTAAAGTTGATAAAGACCCAGACCCCTCTCGACTAGTCTTTTTCACCTCTACTAAGTGCATGTTCCCAAACACTCTGTCTCCTGTAGCATTCAATTTAATTTAATGCATGCAAGGATTTTTGAATTTTTTACTTCTCTGTTGCAAGGGTTTTTACGTCTCTCTTGACGGTTTTTACCTTGCTCTTCATAGTTAAGACTAGCTCTAAGTACACTTAGGGAGGTAGTCAAGGCCCCAAAGTGCAGGCCATGGCTGCCCAATTCCTCCTTGCATGATTTTTCTTCCTTGTAGGCGTAAGGGGTTAGCCCTGAGATGCAATAAAATCCCGCCCTGCCATCAGGACTTAACTTCACATAACACTTGGAATAAGGTAGTTTAGAAAAAAAGTCATGTTACACTGGCCAACATTTTAACAGAAATTTGTATCCAAATTTATTTTAATTGTAAAATTTATTTATACGTAAGAAGATTAAATATAACCAGGAAAAAAGTTACTTTTCTTTAGTTTATGAAATACAGCTTTCTTGATATATCAGAAATGCAAAATTTCAGTTGAGTTAAAATTAAATAAACTATCTTGTTGATAAAAATTTTGCTTTAACAAGACTGTTTACTAAAAAATATTTTTCAGGTGTTTCAGTCAAATATGTAAAGTTTATGTTCATTTTCTGGCTTAGACATGGCAGTGTTTTGGTGCGCTTTCACTTTGCTTACTGATTGTTAAGGCTACCTATGGAGCAACCCTGGTGATAGTTCAACAGTAGTCTGTTGACATGGAGGGACTCCACTTTTCATGATACCTTCTCACTATTGCCAAAATATCCTGGTGAAGTTGCTTGCCATGATAGTCTTGTGAATTTCCATTTTATACTGTGTATCTTAGAAAGTAGAGCTAGTATTTCATTTTTATTGCTATATTTGTAAGCAGCACCACAAAATTAATTCACTTTAGCTATTTTTATAAAGGATACAAAAATGTTAACCAGTGTAATGAGGAACAACTTTTGTCAGTGAACGGATGTCCAAAGATACCCCATTTTTAGATGCTACCCGTCTTTGCACAACACGTTATGACACCTGGCAGGTTACCAGTTAGTGTTGCATACAATAGGTACTAGCTACCTACCTCCCAGGACACAGTGGTATTTGATGTAGTATTGTAAAGGTGGTGGTAATAAATAGGTAGATATTTGTAGGTTGCAGTACTTTTATTGACTGCCTGTCGCACATTTCCGTACATTAAACTAAAGTAGGTGCTCAGAATAGTGGCCACCCCGTTTGACTGTCTCGGGCAGATGCGCTCGCCGTCTAGTTCCCCCCCCCCCCCTTTTCCAGAGGCAGCTGGCGAATGATAATGGCGAGACCTGGCTGGCACCGCAGCCCCCCCCCCCCCCAACCCAATCTTCCCTTGTGAAGACTGTGCTTCCACGCACCTTGGTGAGATCATCCATCTAGGAGTGCGCTAGATTAATTGCGGGCTGGGGAGCACCTAAGTGGAATTGGCTTGTGACCGAGATTATCATAATTTCATTGGCATGTTGATCTGTACGAGCAATAATAATAAAAACAAGTCTACAGTGAACTTACCTCTTTTATTCAGTAGTGACAGTGTCCTAGCCACATGTATTTTATTAAGTGTTTATTTCAAAGTGATGTTTAGTAAAAGTTTAGTATTGCCTACGTGTTTGTAAGTATGCACGGGTGAGATGGACACACAGAACCCACAGCATCCCTGAGAACCCTGAGTCTCAATAGTGTGGTGATTGGGAAGCACTACTGGCACCCACAAGTATTTGTGTCATCGATCGTCTTGTGCCTCATCCAACGGCGTCAAATTGTAGTCGCCTATCTATAGGAACATGAAAATGTAGGATAGCGCATGCTTTACAAAAGTCAGTTGCTCCTTTTCTGTGCCTATGTTAATTATATTTTCATTTATAGTTAACTCTAATTTAAGGCAAAATATTTTGAACATTACTTGATGGTGGTTGGTTTGCTGGACCACTGGGGGATGAGCGTTACGTGGACAGGACCGGTGATTGCATAGTTTACCGGGTTGGGCGCCAGCTCTCAGTGGACAGCATGAGATGTGGATGGGGGTCGTGTGGTCGGCGGCCCACATGGCTGTCCCCCAAATAATCCTCTCTCTCTTGAAGTTGTAAATGCTGATGAACTAAAATCCAAAGGCCTAGGCTAGTGGAAGTGTATACCCCGATGGGATGAAAGAACATACAAACATCCATCTTTATTACATAAATCACTGACACTGAAAATATAAAATGATGTATGAACACTGAAAATATAAAATGATGTATGACTTAGGTAAACACAGGCCTTAATGGATTTATTATTCCTACATGTTTTATTTTGCTGGCTGATTAATTAGCTATACAAATATTTACAAAAGTACACCAATGTCTGGATGATATAAGAAAGTGAGGTTACCTTGCCACGTGCTCAGTGCGTTGTGGCAACTGGCCCATGGCTCACATCACTACAATGAACTTAACCTAAAATACGAGACTATACTGGACACTTCAATGAAATCATTATAAATCTGTATGGACATGCGCAAGCAAGCACTTATGTGTAAAAATATATTTATGAATTATTACATGCTGCGCTGTAATGCAAATGAAGGCACAATAGATAGGTTTTCACTTTATTTTTGATGTGCATGAAAATTAAATTAAATTAATTTGTAAATTTGCAAATTAAAACCCACAAAATTATTCTTAACACACTACATGGCACATGAAAATAAATATAACTAATAAATATATAAATAATGACATGTGATACTTATAAACAAACCCGATACATAAAAACACTGGAAGATAGACACTGCATTGCACATGTAATGATTAATAAAATGAAAATATGAATTAAAAAGGCCATATAAAAAATTTACAAAATTACACTGGAAAACAAAACACCAGTGCACTACATTGCACATGCACACACATGGAACACACATTACACGTTGCACTACTCTCATGTGGGTGGTGGGCGAAGTTGTATGTAGTGTGGGAAGAACGGTCTGGAGGGGAACACATGGCACACATCATAATAATGCAGTAAATTTTATATATAAAACATTTGAAATTTCTGTTTATTCCGTATATGTTTATAATTATCTTTATTATGAAGGCAAAATATTTGGTGCCGTAATAATATTGTTACAGGGGTTGGGAGAGGAGGTAGGGAGAGGGAAGGATAAAATTTAGATTTACATTGAAAAATGAGACCACCAAAATCTAACCTACGAAGCCTCCACCACGTGCTGTAACTTTTACTCAGCAGGGCCAGCACGATACCCTGTACCCTAAATACTTACTTTAAAACCAGAAAAGGCACATTTAAACCAAACGTAAACAAGGAGTAGGGAAAAGAAAGTAGGTAAATGGGGAGAAGGAAGGGAGAAAGGGGGGTTTACTTGCTCAGCAAGCAACAGGATTCTGCGACTGCTTCATGGGTCTGACTCTGACACAGAAACAATGCAACAAAGAAAATGCCACTAACATAGATTACCTCAAACCTATAACCCAGTACATAAAAATAATTACAGAGAAAGGGATTTTGAGTGTTACCAAAGAAAGAAAGAAAGAAAGAAGTGTGGGGTCCTTGTAAACTAGCAAGAAACCAAAACCAAAGAAAGCTGATAATAAAAATAGTATAAGACGTAGATATTTAACTTTTAAAGCTATGTTTCATTAAAAGATAAGTATTGAAAAATAGAAGAAAAAAAAAGGGGGGGGGGGGGGGGGGGGGTTACTTGATATTAATCTTAATGCCTAATTTAATAAACAATCGGAAAAAAATATAAATAATGATGTTATGCTCAAATGGATTGGGGGTAGAATGCACCCTTTCAAGAAATAAAAGCATTGGCTTTAGGGCTAACAGGAAGCCCTTCTCAAAATGAAGATACCTTAACCAAAATTATTTTGGATCAGTACATCAAATTATTTGTAAATACACTATCGTAAAGCAGCTATAGCAATAGCGCTCAACCATTCGTCCCCTAGGGCTTAAATGAAAATCACACAAAAGACAATTTAAAGTTACTTTATTTATGTGTGCTTATAGAATTATTCATTTTGTAGATAGATAGCCAAGGGTAATTAACTAAGCTTTAAAGAACTAGAACAAGTTACTTTAGGAACCAAAATACTGGTCAAACAAATGTAAAATGCAAGTAGTAACACATAAAATTTAACTTAAGGGACTAACGTGACTTGTTCGGCACTTACACGTCCCTTACTCCACTCACGTCACGACAGCTCTCTTCGGCCTCTGTGGCTGCACTAGTAACCGAGGTCTTGGTGACTCGACTGCTGTGGTGTACTCCCCAATCAGTGCGCACGAGCGCCTGGTAGAGTGTTGGTAACTACTGCGGTTGCTGGCAACGGCGGGCAAATGGGCTAGGGGGAAGCAGAAGGAGTCATGTTACAATTGATGACGACAAATGAAATGTGTGGTGATGATGCAGTGCTGATGAGACATGAGGGACACAGAAAACCCTTTATTTTAATTTAAATAAATTGGAAACTGAGATTGCCGTTGACTTATCCTTAAAGGTTAACCTTAAAACACACAGGCCCTACTTCTATGTCATCATTCTGACTTGAATAAATTACTATACACAAAATTTAATATCTAAACACAGGCTCTGAAAAGGGATCTTTATTCACAAACATATTCTGACACCCAAACCACTGATTAATATAAAAATGTGAATTTGGAGGTTAGAAAATGCATGTGGCCATGGTACTGGTAAAGATTCTGCGGCCATGTGTCCATACACAACCACTCTGTACCTGGCTGTTACTGTCCATGATAGCGGATGCTACTGACACTTGTGAATTTATAAAGTATTTACATGAATATGTGTGGCACTGGAATTGTATGTCTTTAGAAAAAATCCTTATATTTGTTTATGTATTGTGTTGTAGTAATTATGAGTGCACGTTAGATACGTATATTATTATGTCATGTGCATGACATGACCTGTATGCATTGCACATAAAAGGTAAAAAACTCTATCACACTCTCAATACGATATAAAAACACTTAAAAACGCTGCACCTTAAATACTAGTACACAACAAGACCCTTTCAATAATAATAATTTTATTTATATTTATTTTATTTATTTGAATGCTTATTGTACCACCCAACAGTAGAAACCAATTACTGGGTGGCACATACATAAAAGACACTGACAATACAATCACATGAACAATACAATACATTGGCAGAAAAATACAAAAACAAAGAGGAATAGGAAGAAAGAGCAAAAGGCAGAGATCGGCTAAGGAAAACAACTCTAATGTTTATACAAATGTAAAATATACCTCCCAGAGGGGATGAAGAAACAGTCTGGAAATGCTTCGAGAGGATTTACACTACAGTAATGTTTATATAAATCCTTAAAGGTTATATTTCTGCCACAAAATGGGTCGAAATTTATAAAGTACTTGTTAAAATTAGCTACACACCTATTTGTATGATCATGGTCATGACTAAGCCCAACTAAAATGTGGGATGTTCTGTGAATATATTGAGGTGCTATTAAACCTATTTTCTTATTGTTAAACTAACAGTATAATTAAGGAAGGCATTCACTAAAAAAAAGAGCATCTAAAATTGAACACCTCTCTTTAAGTGTACAGGTTTTAAATTTAACTAGTTCATTATTATAATTAAAATCTGCTTGCATTGAAAATCTGTTGAATAATAATTTACACACATTCTTTTGCACATTTTCTATTCTCTTTACATCAGTTGCCATAACATAATTCCAAATTATTGAGCAATATTCTAGACTAGACCTAATATACGATTGCTGTTACTTAATATGCTATCTACATAAATATTAAAAATAACTTGAGTCTAATATTACACCTAAATCTCTAACATTATCAACTCTCTGAATTAGAGAGTTATTGACGTAATATTTGTGAACAACCATATTAGTTTTTTCATGAAAAATAAATACAAATAGTTTTTTAAATGTTTAAACACATTGCATTTTTAATGCATCAATTGTGAATTGCTGTGATATCATCTTGCAACTTTAAGCAATCTCCACTGCTCCCAATACATTTATAAATTTTTAAGTCGTCGGCATAAAGAAGGGCATTGGAGTGACCTATTACACCGATATCATTTACAAATATATTAAAGACCAGCGGTGTAAGAGTGCTTCCTTGCCGCACCCTAGACCCAGACGAGACTTTGTATAACATAGAGAAACAATTATCTAACTTGACTACAAAAAATCTATTTGGTAAATAGTCAGAAAACCAATTAGTATAGAGATTGCTTAAGCTTAAAAGTTGTAATTCATATGTAATAATGCGATGTTGACATGTATCAAAGACTTTCTGAAGATTAAAATAAATGGTATCTACTTTTTGTCTTTTAGTAATTTTAGAATAAAGATTATCCCCAAAATTAAAAAGATTGATGTCTGTCGTTTTGCCTATTTGAAACTCATGCTGATGTTCAGAAATTAAATTTTTGGTCATGAAAGAAAGGTGTTTATAGATAACTTTCTTAAAGTCTATTGAAAAGTAAGGATATTGGTCTATAGTTGTTAACCTCCCTTTTATTACCTTTTTTAAAAATAGGCACATCATCAGCACACTTCCAGGCACGTGGATACAGAACATTAAACAGACTATGATTAAAAATATATGTTATTATGGGAGTGAGTGTATTGGAACAACCTGTAATAATAAAATTAGGGATGTTGTCCCAGCCTGTGGATTTACTACTTTTAAGCTGTTTTATACCCCAGAGGACAAGTCCCTGACTAATGGATGGAATATCAATAGTGGGATAGCTTGGATGGGCATTAATGTGTTCTTGGGGTCTGGTCACAGTGGGAACATATTCCTTGGGCGAAATGCTTTGCAAAAATATTTGTTCTGGATTACATCCATATTTAATACCAGGGGTTCTTTATACCCATTTTTCATAAGTTTAACATCTATTTGGTTAGTTTTTTATTTTGTTATTAATGTTGGTTTTGCCATGATTGTCTAGCAATTCAAATTTTTTCTTTTATAAGTTTTCTTAACTCTGAAAAAATGCAGTAATGAGTATCAGATTTTGATTTCTTTAAAAGTCTATGCCAATGCTCTTTCCTTTTGATAAGATTTATGAGATCTTTGGAAAACCAGACTGGATATTTATTTTTAATAATTTTTGAATTAGGTATAAACATACTAATTAAATTTTAGAGATTATTGGTTAAGAAATCCACCATTAAATTGACGTTCTCCATTTAAAAAATGGGGGTCCAATCAAAGTCTGTAACAGCTAAATATAGGGATAAATAATCACCCTTTTGATCATTCCTATAATATGTTTGATTGCCTGATTTATTTTTATTTAAGTCATAAGCTACCTGACAACATATGGCAGGATGATAAGTATCTTCCTCCACCAATGGATCAATGGATTTTTCACCTTTGACATAAAAGTTAGATAACGTTAAATCTAATAGTTCTGAGAAAGGATTAGCAGTATTATACTGTTCTAGACCATGTAAACTTTCCAATTGGAGTAGGTTGTGTCCTTTTAATTTATTGTAATAATATGATACATTTTGCACGTGTGAAATATTCCAGTCAATGCCTGGGACATTGAAATCAATCACCTACTATAATGACCTTATGTGGATAATTATATAATTTCTGTTGTAAAACTTATAGTAGTTATTAAAGTCATCCACGGATAATTGGGGAGGAAGATACATATTTCCAACTAAAAGTTTAGTGTAACTATTACTAGTGATTTCGCTCCAAATGGATTCTGGAATTTTATACGAAAAATCAAATTTTTTTTTTTCAAATTGAGAAAAGACATTTTGGTTAACCGCTATTAGCACACCAACACCTTTATTTAAGTTAGTTAATTTGGGATAACGATCATTACGGAAAATAGTATAATAGTCTGGAACATAATGTGAGTTAATACTCGACTCGTTAAACCATATCTCAGTTAAGCAAATTAATAGAAAATTAGTGCAGATTAAATTTTGAGAAAAAAAGAGATTTTGTCTTGAGACCCCTGACATTCTGGTAATACAGAATAAAATCCATAACTGACATAGGCAGAGTTTAAAAGTACCTCCGTTACCCTAAACATTACGTTAATTTAGTCACAGCTCCTCCAGCCTTATAAATCCTCTGGATTTATAAGGGAAGGCTCACTGTCTGGTACAAATATCTGTTCATTTAACAATTTGCCATAAAAAGGACAAATTAAACATCCCGAAGGCCAGAAAACAGTATTGAAAATGTGGTCGAAGTCATCTTCTACCACAGCTACATAAAATGATGCATATGAATAATATTTTGTTTTCAGTTTGGCCACGTTTAGGTTTGAAACTTTAATTTCTGCATTTATATAAGAGACAATGTCATTGTTTTTAACTTTGGGAGCAAAGCGGGAGACAAACAGTGCCTTCATATGTGGACGTGTCTTTTCGGGATTGTTTTAATGCTCACATTATTGCGAACAACAATGGTAAACCCGTCATCGTCAGCAGCTGGCTGCTTCGGTGAAATGAGCTGATCTGTACTTTGTACCTCCTTGGAATTTGACCATGTTGCTAGCTCGGTATTCATTCTGTTCTTGTTGCTAGAGCCTAAAATGTCCACTTTTTTGCCAATAACCTCACTATAAGTGTTTTCACCGCATTGTGACTGGCCTCTGAAACACACTGATGCACTACATGATGACACTTGGTGCACACATGTGGAACACTGTGTACCATCTCCCCTTCTTTAAGTCCTATTCTGACCACTCTCACTCTCTCTTTACTACTGTCAAGACTGGTGAAGGGAGAGATGTATTTAATTGGGTGATGTAGCTCTATCAGTTCACTAACAACTCCAGGGAATCCATAAACACAATAACATTTATTAAGCATTAAACATATTGTATGGGTTTGAATACAATATGATACAAACAAGTTAACATTTATTAATTACTTCTGATTTGATATTCTGATTCACCTAATCTTGCCAGTAAATTCAATTAATACTTATGGGGGCAACGGGGTCTCAATGTAAAGTGTTACACCTTTCGATAATTATGCTCACCATAAAACTCTGTAGATCGGCCCAGAACTCCTCCAGGCCTCGATGTCGTGAAATCGTCCTCGTTACCAGCTCCGGTAACTAACGTGGCGGTACCTCGATCGTTGATGTTACACTAGGGGGTGGGGGGCGGTCTCAATGGCCATTTTATACGCTTTGCCCAGTAGGTCAGTGGTGTTAGTTTACAAGGCAGTCTTGGTCCATAGCCCGTTGTACTTTAAGTGATATAGCCTAACTCATCTGGCCATTGTAGCGTAAGTGGTAATTCGTGAGCGGCCCTTCTTGACCACACCACAACCACCCCCCCCCCCCTTTTGCAGGTCAAAATAACAGTCGTCCTGGCTGCTGTGGCAGTAGCATAGGTAAAGTGCAAGGGTGCAGCCTTCCGGAGTAGTTGTAAAGAGTAGAAGCAGATGGAGGAGCCTTGGACGAACGTCGACAAATGGTGGCATTCGCGGGATTAATTATTTGCAGTATCGTAGGGGCAAGGCTAAACGTGAGACCTTGTTTAACAATGAAGTAAAAGTTAAGTTATAGTAGAAATGCAATTAAGGGGAAGTTTTGAGCAAATGACAAGGTAGGGAAATTGAAAAATTATAGGAGAAGGTTGCCCAAGTCGCACTGCATCTCAAATCGCATCACTATCTATTGTAAAAGAAATAATGAACGCGCGCGAGATCTAGTGGATATTTAGAAAACTGCGAGCACTTTTTCATCCAAAACAGTTGGCACAAAGTCTCTTCGTGTCGTCATTGTTTGTTAGTGAGAGTAAGAAAAAAGGGGCGCGAGTTGATATAGTTTTGAAGGCAAATTTGTAAGATAATATTAGGTAAGTATTCTTGAAATTTCGTGTTCTTAATTGTTGTAACAGTAAGGCGAAGTGGTTTTCTATAAAATGTGTTTAAAGGCCAAATCGGAAGTGTAGCTTTATAAAATAAACAAAAAAATCAGTCTCGAAGTGCTGTATTTCCTAAATCGCACCAGTAAGCAGTCGCCTATATCGCACTGGTGCGATTTAAGCAATGTTAAAGGAAAAATAATGTTTAAGACATGGATGTAAAAATATTAAGGAAATGACTTTCTATGGTGCAGGGAAAGCCATATTACGCCCATCGCCATATTGTGACACCATAACATTGAACATGTATGCCTATTTTTTATTTATCATGATTGTTACCTATCAGGATCTAGTTTACCTGACTTTTCCAGGTTTCCCATGCAAAAATTAATAAATTTCATAAAAATGAACATACTCAAAACAATACTAAATTACATGATGATATTAATATAACGTTGACTTTTTTTGTAAAATAATTTTACATGCTTTACCAGTGTCCCGTGCACAAACACAGACAAGTTGGTGGTAGGTTAGTTAGTTAGTTTTATGTTTCAGTTACAATGGCGGCTCAATGGACAAACGACAGTATGGAAAGTGGCAGCCTGAGGATATAAGTGCTTTAGATGATTATCGAAAGGGAAAAGTGATACTTAGTAAGTGTTGCCGTAAATATAATATTCCTAAGAATACTTTCATTAGACACTTACGGGGCGAGGTTAAAAGAGGTGTTGAAAGAAATAAACAAGCAGTCAATGGAAAGGAAACCGCTTTACCTAAGGAAGCAGAAGAGGAGTTAGTGTCAGAAATATTGTATCTCGGAGCATTGCTATTTGGTCTCATGCCTAGTGATATTATAAAATTGGCATATGATTTCATGAATGTGCATATCCGCATCTGAAGAATCCATTTAGCAAGATAACAGAAACTGTATGTAAAAAGTGGTATTATGGTTTTATGAAGCGCCATCCAACATTAAGTTTGCGTCAGCCAGAAAATGTTTTGACCGCTCGGGCACAAGGTTTCAACAAAGAAAATGTTTACAGTTTTTTTACACTTTAGAAAAAATAGTAGACGAAAACAGATAGACGCACTACGAATCTACACTGTAGATGAATCCGGTTTTGATACAGTGCAAAACAAATCTCCGAAAGTTGTGTCAGCTCGTGGAAAACATCAAGTAGGGGCAGTTAAGAGTGGCGAAAGGGGTATTAATACCACATCTGTTTGATGCACAAGTGCAGCTGTGCACTTTGTGCCATCAATGATCATCTTTAAGAGACAAAGAATTCACCCTGCACTGGCGAGTGGTGCTCCTCCAGGTAGTTTAGTGGAATGCTCAGAGTCTGATTACATCAACAGTGAACTATTTGTTTAATAGCTGAAACATTTTATTTCACATGTTAAGCCAACTACTGAAAAAAAGTTCTGCTTCTTCTTGATGGACATTCCACACACTCTAAAAATTTGGATGCCATCAACATCGCTTGGGAAAATAATGTGTTTTGACTTCAGTTACCTGGTCATTCCACTCATTGCCTCCAGCCACTTGATGTAGCTGTTTTCAAACCATTTCAGTTTAATTATGACTCAGCTGTCAGCAATTGGCTGAGGACTAATCCTGACCAAAGAGTGGCACAATTTGCAGTAGCTGAACTGCTTGATGAAGCATATGGTAGAAGTGCTGCATTAAGCAATGCTGCATATGGGTTTCGAGCTTCTTAAGTCTAGCCTGTCGATAGAAATGTATTTCGCGATACAGATTTCATACCCAATAACACTATAACTTGTGAACAACCTTCCAAAAACACTTCAAATGTGCCAGGTGAGTACGAATGAGAACCAAAACGTTGGCAATCAGTCTGAAGTTGCAAATGTACCAACAACTACTGATGAACAAAACCCAGGTATCACTGCTACAGTTGTAAAGTTTCACGAGATCAGTCCAAGGGCTAAGCTTAGGGCTATGTCTAGGATTATCACTGCATCAGGTTCAAAAAACATGAGGCAGGCCAAGTAAAGGAGCACAGAAAGCACAAGTATTGACATGCAGTCCTTACAAACGAATGCTTGAAGAGAAGAACAACCTGGAAAAAAACAAAGAGACCAAAAAAATCAAGGAAAACAGCCCAATCATGTTCTAGGAATGACAGTTGGCCTACATCAGAACTTCCTTTGAACATAGCTGAAAATGTGTGTGTGGAGACTGCAGTGGAAGATTGGTTTTACTTTTTGTGTAACGAGTCCCTTGTTGAAGATATGGTTAAGTGATGTTTGACGTGAACCGAGTGCTCCTGTGTACTCTTATGATCATTTGTGCCGCCGCCAGGGGCGAGTCAAACAGCCCGGAGTACGTTGGTGCAGGTCGCCGGGAACAGCGAGTAATTTTCCCTGTGACCCAAATCGTTTAACCTGTTTTTCGCAAGAGGTAACTCTTGCAGACAATGAGTTAGCAGTCTGGTATTGCATCCCTGTGAAGCCACGGCCGTCAGACGATAGTACAATTGGAGGGAACGTGGGGGCTACCTGTACAACAGTGTAACACGTGTCTCCAGTTTGGCATGTGTCGGCGAGCCTGTAGGCCGACGTAAAAGTGCAGCAATGATGTGAAGTGTGTCTAAAGACTTGCATAGATATCCCATATATTGTATCATGATGCCACTCGTGTGGTCACACATTTTAATATAAATTCCTTTGAAGGTGTGCAGAATGAAGCTGCACTTAGCTTGCTTTAGCATTCAGCTGCATCGCATAGATGCATCCCATAGAGATGACATCACTGAAAACATGAGTTCACAGGACGTTTCTTTACGCATCAGACGTTCTGTGAACAGCAAAGTTCAGTACTCTCACCAGTACCAGATTTGGGGCGGAGTTTTTAAGGAAATTTATGTACAGTGTTTACTTCGTCATTATGTTTAATTTTTCACACAATGTTCACCTCACATATTCATGTTTGTATAAAACATTTTGAAGGGCGGCAGCATTCCCATGACATCATTACAAAACCTGTTAATTTAGCATTTAGAGCCACGGGAATGTCACCAATATGTTTAATGTAATAAATTAGAATTAAGAGTGCATGTAGAAATGTTATTTAACGTGTGTGTTTTAATTAAGAGCCAAAGCATAATGAGCTTGCACAAATCTTAATGCACCCTCAGCTTTCGCCCGTACAAAACTGAGCATCGTTCAGAGACTGACCTTCGCCATCAGCCAGCCCGCTGCTTGGGAAACATGCTCTTCAGTGCGTCCCCTCAGTATCGCAACTTTTGGGCACAAATCATTTAAATAACCATAGTATAAATTCCTGGACCTTTTATTATTATTCTAATACCGAGGGGCTGACCGACAGTAATGTTAATGTAGAACTTAAGTGCGCATCATGCACATTGTGGAAAGCAGCATCGGCTATCGGCAAGCCATAGTGCCGAGCCCGCATAAACTAGCATAGTAGAATACAAGGTCAGTGTTATATTCAGATAGGTACAATAAAAGTGTGTGCGATTGATTCCTGCTTTTTATTGCTTTTATGCGAGGTTATTTAGGGCACTGTGTTCTTAAGGCCAAAATTTAATCTCAGTGCTTGTGTTTAGTATTATGGGTCCTGCCCACCATAGGCAGAGTAGATTCAGTGTTTATCAACGGCTGTGTTAGGGGGCCTTTACACTTACTCTTGTATAGTTGTAGAAACCACTATTTTAGCATCAGTGCCAGTAAGTGCACGACGAACACCGCAACTGGCACAACGGTAACCTTCAGGAATCCCATGGCCGTCAACCCACAACCCCAAACATCGCTCAACCGAGCTGGTGCCGGGCAACACTTCATCTCGCCCCTGCCTTGGGTAAGAGGCAGGGCGACCCACATCGTTCCTGAGAGGGGGTACACGTCAAAGTATTAGTTACTGAAGGACGAGATCCTGGCGCCTTTTTGACAACTCAGCAACACACTTTCATTAGGGCTGATTTGTGTTATGCCAATCTGGCAACTTGACAGTCATTATGTGCTACACAATTACAAACGAACAAGTGAAACATAATTTCATCATTAGTGACACGTAAATGATACGCTACTCCTATTAGTTTATTTAAAGCCACGTTTCTGCTCTGGCCCTCGTGGTTTATCAAAAACTATAGAAGATGTCGTAATGTATTCATATCACAATGCATCAACTTTTCTGTTGCCACATAGTGTCTGATATTTCCACCAGAATGTGTGACCAGTCAAACATGTAGAGGCGATTAAATGTCTGAATAGTTTCAACAAGTACACGACTAGTACATATCACTGCTAGTACATAAATGAGTATACTTGACAAGAATACACAAAGAATTCAGAAACAGCCTAAAGATGCCATACAGGTGTGACGTGATAATTATATTTATTCAAATTCGGGCACTGGGCAATTCTAAATTGCACATGAATATCGTCAGTGTTATTATCAACAAACTATCACAATTTCAGAAAGTCCAATTCTGGTTAGTGATGAAAGCCAAACCGAATCTTTAAAACATAGCAGTAATGTCGGATGTAAAACATAAAACAGTTCTATTAAAGTAGAAAATTTCGGTATGGCCTTGTAGACTGTAGTAAATGTAGGTCCAGTGTTGTGTTTTGAGGGCAATCCAAATTTTACATGGAATGTACATTACGTTTAGAGAATACTTAATCAGTGCCTAAACAAAACAACAGTTTCATTTTAAAAAATCATCAACATAACTTATTATTTTTATAAAGCATTTAATATGTAAATGCTTGAAGAAAGCTACTTATATATATATATAAAGTCTGAAACATATCCCGAGTACATAAAATATAAAATAATTAACATTTTGACTAGCAAAAAACACCCAGGCCTAATATAGATCGTAACTTGTGCTGCGAAAAATCACACTTCTTGGCACTGAAAATTAATAAAAACGATCATAAAACATCACAGAATTGCAACACAACACTTCCTCGATACTAAATCAGCCTCAAAAAATTAAAAACTTATCTATTCACGAACATAATTATAACACAAATATATTTCGGTACACGTAAGTAGTTGAACAAATCGAGTATGCATGTTTTTTTCGTATATGCAGTGACATATGTTTTAATTGATTCTTATTATTCGTCAGGGAAACAATAAAGCTTTAATCGTTTATTATAAAACAAATATTTGGTTAGGATTCGTAATTCTCATAATAAATGATTTTCATTGGTTAGTTTAGTCACATGACCACAATGTGCCACTGCCAACATGAGAATATTTGCAACTAGTTTCTTTAATCAACGCCCAGCTAAGACATGCTTATAAAACAGAGTTTTATCATGGTGAAACATTTCGATATCCTTAGCGCCACTTAAGCTTAAGTATCGCTTTGCTGGAACCTAGTTCATTCCTAGTTGGTGAACCCGGCCCCAAGTGTTTTATGCAATGCCACATATCTTAAAATTAGCCTCCTAATAAAGTAACCACCAGTAAATGGATGTAGCAAAATCCCCAGGGTAAGCACGTCGCTATCCTAGTGCAAAGTAGCAATCACGTTGACACGTAGATCTTAGCATCCGTTTATATTTCATGAAAGTGTTTACAGTATCTTAAACATGTAATTTAAGGAATTACCAAGCACGTAGTAAGCTCTTTCTATCAAGTAAAATAATTAATTTCTGAATTGATGCGTGCAGTACGACACAGACTCTTCGAACTACACAATACAAAATTGACTTGAAAGATTTTTCAGGACATGAATATTAGTTTCCGGTGACACAAATTAACGCAATGGATTTTATTTAAATTTTATCAGTGTGTTATGAATACTTACCTTTCCAGGAAAAAAAGAGATGTTTTTAATTAAAATAATATTCCCTACAAAATTTAGCGGCACGTAAATTTTATATGTTTGATGCGCTGCCTGGTATTGCAGGTATAGAGCAGGAACTGTTGATGTTGCCTGGCGCCACGTTCGGTAGAGAACAAAGTTGTTGAGGGTCGTACGGCGAATGGCCTAAAACGATCTCTGGATCCGCAATCTAATTGAGGAGAATTTAGTTTGATGATTAATTAATTTAATTAAATTCTGTATAAAACCCTTATCTAAGGGACGACATTGTCGGCCACTTCGCACACCGATGCTAACACTGGATTTACTCTACTTGTTGGAGGAAGGCCCCGTAAAAGCAATACTTTTAACGCTGAAAAGTACAGCGATGATTAAATCTGCATTAGGGTGCATTGCCCAATGATACTCAGGAGAGTATAAGTCAATAAAAGTCGCCTATTCAAATATGTGACAGTTTTATTGACTGAAGGGTACAAACAAATGTCACTCTGCAAAACAATATGTACCCTTTTAATGCGGACCGGCACTCCTGACCTGCATGTGGTCGTAGCTGCGAAGTAAGGCGAGGGCCTCAAGAATAGTTATGTGAATAACGCGCCATCGTACATGTGAAGTCCTGGAATATTGCCTCAGGATGCAAGTCAGGCCTCCCCTAGGCTAAAGATAAGTTAAAATGTTCTGCTCCTGCGTTAAATTATTGTTTTAAATGATAGCCTAAATTGTAGTGCAGAGTGGAGTAACGCGGGAGCTTACCGCTTGTCCTATTGGGCCGATCGAATGCTGAGCCCGGACTCACTTAAAATGGCCACAGCCTTGCCGAGCTCAGTGAGACTGCCGCCAAATGCAAAACATGAAAAAACTTAACTGCTAAATTTACATGTTTAAAAGAATGCAAACTGAACATAATTATTATTACTGACTAGAAACACATTGGTGAAATACTCGTGGACGTCGAAGCCCCTGATATGGCTGAGAATGTGACGTCACGAGTATGTCACCGCACTGAAAGGCTGATATTAAATGAAATAATGTCTTACCCGGCTGATTCTCAATGAATGAAGATATTTGCACTCTTAAAACTAACATATGCATGTGGTAATAGTGAAATATCGCGAATAACAGGGTTAAGTGTTGGTATTTCACTTCCTGTGATGTCAGGTGTATTTCACTATTGTGGGCATGACTTTGCCCTATCTTCTGTGGGGTTTCCTTAACCCTCTATGTAAGAATGGGCGGCTTCCCTACTTAACTATGGTGCAATATCTGGCAAAACTTGCTGTTTTGCATCTCATTAAATGATGCTGCTAGGGAGCCGTTCGCCACTTTGCATTTTATTCGGGAATATTATTCCCCACCTTTTGAACGCTCTTGGGGCCATGTAGCACACTGGGTTCGGTCACAAGGCCTGCCGACATCGCGCACATCAGAAAGGCATAGGAGAAAACGGCGCCACTTCTCCTGTGTTCCCTCCAATGACTGTTGCATCTAATGGTTGTGACTTCATGGAAAACACCATTTTAGGCCACATATAAATTTTTTCCGTGAGTTACCCCTTTCTTGTAACAAATTAAAAAATATGGTGGCCCACGGACCACAGGTTGCAGAGCTGCAAGAAAATTCTAGACACACCATTCATGTCGACCTGCACTGGACCATGACCTAATGTCGATCGGTCGGGTGCGACTGTTGTGGTTGATGCGCCTGTGGTGGTACAAGCGGCAGAAGGGTTATGTGGACTTCCAGAATACATCATGTTTTATGTATTGTACATAAAAGGGAAAAATACACAGTGCTATTTAATGTGTGTTTCATACTGTATTAGGTCACGTATCATTAACATTGCAAGGTATTTTCATTTATGGCGTGGTGTCGGTACAATAGTGTCACCGACGTCATGTCACATCTTTAGTCATGGTTTGACGGGCGTAAGGATAGGTCCCATACCTCGCGGCTCAGGGGTGAAGCATTCCTTGCAATGATCAGTAACATACTATAGACTTTAATTTCATCTGGATCGCTTTTCTTAACTTCGTGCACCTCTGATATGCCTTCCATCTCGAGCAGACTCGCTGTCCCCCAGCGTAACATTACTTTAACATTTTTCTTTCACTGTGCCTGCACCGTTTTGCAGCTTCAGCCAATGCGGGGCTTCAAGCCGCATGCCCATCAATTTGAATTGTGTGCCATCTCATTGTCGATATTGAATAATTAGACGTTTATTCAAAGTATTTTGTTGCATATAATTAATTTCTTCAGATACCTGCAAGTGTGTGTAATCACAAAAGATTAGGAAATAATTTATGTGTGATTCTGTTGGAAGTTATAACAGTGTGTCAAAGGTGTGTTGGAAAGTCACAATAGCCCAGCTCTAAGTATTTTTATAATTGACAAAGTTTATTGCAGTATATGAATGTTGTTTTCGGAGGCCACAATACCCCAGCTCGAGCGTTTTTTTGTAATTTAATAACAGTCTGCAACAAATCACATAACATCACTGCTACCAGACACCAGGGGAACACAGCGGTCATTTTAGCCCAGGCTTTTTGGCCACGGCCCAAATAAAGGAATACCAATCTCTTTCGGACTTACTTTGTGCATTATAAAACCTTACAAATACTTATTTTAGAAACATAAGTTTACAATAGATTGGTGGTGATATTTCGACAAACACTTAAAATACTAATAATGGACCAACTAATTTTAACATAACTATTGGGAATTATGATTGTGTCAAAGACTTAATTTTCAGTTTTGTTGTTTCTGTTTTTGTTAAGTATCTCAATTGATGGGCAAGTGATGTAAAACGTGTTCTGACTAAGGCAGTAAGGCATACAAATATGGCAATGCAAGGTCTTGTTCATGAGCAGTAAAAACGTAAAAACTGAGGTTAATAATGTACAACTGTGGCTAGAACTGTGTGTGTAATTTGTATCGTAGACATAAATAAACTAGTAAAAACAACAGTAGCAAACAACCATGTTAACATTCTGTAATTTTAACATTAAACATATTCAAATCATCAAGGTAATGAAAATAATTGCATTAATATTTAAAATATTTCCTTTGCAAGTATAAAAACTGTCAAATCAGATAAAAATTTGGAAAACACAATTAAACATTAATATAAAAACACATTAACAAAATTACATATTAACACATTAGAATCATTAAATAATCAAACCAAACATTTTAAATGGTTAAATTACTAACCAATTACATATTAAATTCATTTAAATATAAAAATCGTCACAAATGCATACACATTAAAATCATTTAACAATAATATCATTAGAACATTTATCACAAAACAAAACAAATCAGAACAATTATGTTCTTTATCCAAATAACACCAAAGTTAAAGTTATTAATAAGAAGAACACTTAAAAACACAAACATATTAAACTAACCTGAGAGTGGAATTCTAGATCTATCCTATGTAAATATCTTTATTCATATTAACAGCACTTAAATCCATAAATTGGGCATACAACTCTAAATAACTTCTTAACACACTTAAACACAGACTTTTATTCAATCCATAAGTAACAATACCCATTCTTCACACCCAAAAGACTGGCACTACTCCTCTATAATTTTTTCTTCTAATATCATATATTTTTTTCTTTTTCCTGAGCAGTTTTAAGTAAACTATCCTCTCTTTCATATTGAATTGTCACTTCAGCAATAAAAATTGATGGCAAGGTAGTGGAGCAAAGTGGTGTTAATTAAGGTTGGATGCGAGACAGGTAAATGTTCCGTAGATTCTCACAAACTCTTCTACTTGTAGATGACAGGCGCCAGGTATTTTAAGCAAAATACCAACTAGCTCATGTAGAGCAGACTCTTCACCTCTCTGGGTCGTGTGCCGAAAACCTACGGGCGGTGCCCTCCTGGTGCTCCTACCATCGTGATTGATATGAAAACAGTTACATTACTGAAACCCTGCGCAGTGAGATCTAGGGTGTCTCACACACACATAATTAGTTGTACATAGATAAAAACACTGAAAGATAATACACAACACTGATATATAACCCTTAATGATTTGCGCAAAAGGTGGAGGACCGCACCCCTATGGCCCATAGGCAACCCGAATGAGAATGCACTACATTTTACATTAAATCATTGGGTTTTATTAATAGCTCCTCCAGGAAGCAACTTATACACGTTGCCAGGCTTAAACCCCTGGCAGAGTGACACTGTACAACGGGCTAAAGGCGACAAAGAATATGCATGAAAACTTAAGCCTTCACTGGCGATGCTATTCCAAGGGAAGGGAGGAGTGGAGAATCTTGGGCAGCTACGAAGTACACAAAGGTTCCGGTTAATTAATGTCTATTGCTGTGAAGTGATATGTGACAAAGATGAAGTACCGTCCAAACTCGGCGTGCCGGCCGTGGGCTATTTTCTTACACACACAAGCTTTCATAAAACATATCCACGTTAATTGAAACACGACAATTATTACAAAAAAAAATTACTCTTGGCATAGGAACCTTTTAACAAACATGTTGCACTTTGTGAAACTAAATGAGGGCGAAACACATGACAATGACAAATTACAGAAAATGGAAAACACTGTAATTAAAGCCAGTGGGGAATCAGAATATTGTAGGGCTCCTTAACATGCAGTATCATGGACGAGGGTCCTTGAGCATCTCTTAATTAAAACTTATTTCACATACACCCAATCTTGCAGGCTATTCTTTTAAGACGAGTGTGTGCATAGACACTTGTGGCTTGTTCTGCACTTACACTTTCGTACCTGCTCACGTCACAAGCGCTCTCTTCGGCCCCTGCGGCCGCACTTGTAACTGAGGTCTTCGTGGTTCGACCGCTGCAGTGCACTCTCCAACCGGTGCGCACGAACGCCTGGTAGAGTTCTGGTAGCTGCAGCGGATGCCGGCGACGGTGTGTAAACGGGTAGGGGAAGCGGATTACGCCAAATGTCCCCCTCCCCCCGCGAATCCGTTTGCAGCCGGCGACTCACTCGCAGCAGGAGCATTTCCTCTGCTCCCTGCGGCGAGGACACAGCATGTAGGTCTCCCTACATGCTGGCAGTCTGTTGTTTCTTGGGGGCTGTGTGCGAACATGCACTCTCCGGAGTGTTGTGGCACTACCACAGGTGGTACATTCCCACGCAGGTGCTCTTCGGCTATTGGGACGTAGGAGATGTAGCGGGCTGGCCAACGCACCACTCTCGCTGTCCTCACTGCTTACTCCTCCACTCTCTTCACTGCTGCAGTCCTGTCGTGTCCAGTTGCGACCCAGTAGTAGCATTCCAGTAGGTCAGGTCCTTCCCCGAATATCTGGTGCGCTGGCTTCCTATAGGCTTACAGGTTGTGTCGCCAGAGTGGGATCTGGTTATTCCCCTTCCCCGCCCTCTTCTGACAGTACCGGTGCTGTATTCAGCTCTTCTTGTTCGACGATGTGGCTCGACGGCCCATCCCCATCGGACCTGTCGACATCGGCAACCGGGCTTACCCCTGTCGACACCTCCGTGTTGGGACGGCTCTTGACCGTGGGGGGGGGGGGGGCTGACATGTACTGTGCCGTGTTAGCAGGTGAAGCCAATTTATAGTGTGGATTTAGACAGTTTTTACCAGCAAAAAAGGTCATGTGATCAACAGTAGCAAAAACATTGTATCGGCATATCTTTCACGTGTATTTTTACAAGTATTAAAATTGACACAAATTAACATACAACTGTTTTCGACCTAAACGATAATTCACATAAAGCGTGAGTGTGTTTGTCTCAGATAACTAGGTATACATTTTGCCATTAAATATGTAAATTTATGAATTATTTACGTTTACATGGACGTGTTGTATGCGGTGTTTTGGTTGATTTTCTTCCCATTCCCTATATATTTGCCTTGAAAATATTCCAGGAAATATATTTCTGACCTTTTAAAAGTTATGATAAAACTTTAACCATACTAAAATCGAAAATAATACGCTATTGAAGTCGTCTGCGAGTGTGTTAGAAGTGAAGCAGCCATGCGAGATAGAGAGAGAGAGACAACTTTTGTTTACAATGAAATTCAACAGCCTTGCAAGTGCTATATGAGCTCACTAGTTGATCTGAATTTTCTCTAAATTTGTGTTATTCTTGCATTTGTGAAATGTGAATTTGGCATGTAAACACACCTTAAAACTATAACCTATTTTTGATTTATTCGGAAACCAACAAAAACTAATATTAATGTATGAAAATGCGTATGAGCCGGGCCATACGAGTCCAGTGTTTATAATATTTGTATATACTGTGGATATATTCCTGAAAGACATCGCACAATTATTGTGCGTATAGGGATATGTTATCTGCGTAAGTTTGTAAATTAACAATTGCAGTGTGTTTAATTTTGCAAGTGCGGTTGTGATTACTAACATGCCGTGAATTTAAGGTCTAACCTGTAAGTTGCGGACTCGTTAGAGGTACAGGCACTTTTATAAAACTGCAGATATGTATTTTTCTAAATGCCGATTTGCTAGTTCAGTGTAGGAGTTTATGGAATTAATTGGTTAGTAATGGCAAATCACCTCATAAACCAATTCAAGGCTACTCCTTATAAAAACTCCACCCTTACAATTTTTTCTCTCCCCAAATCAGCAGAGCTGCATTGACAACAAGAAATCAGCTGTTTATCAATACAAGAATGTAGGCCTACAACCAAATCAGTTCTCATATTTTTAACAGCTACTGAATATAGCCTACATGATTTGCGATTTCCATGGTTTCTCGAACTCACTCCATGCAATTCCTGGAGTAACTCAATAAAGACAATTTGACAAATTCTTTACTTGTATTCCGTTCATTGTGTTCTTGGTTTACCATTCTCTAATGAAACTGCTGTCGATAAGATGTTAGGTTAAATAAATGAAGTTTACTTGTGTGTTTAGATGGTTATGTATTTAACGGCAGGCTGTAATCATTACAGTAAATTACATGTTTATACATTTTATTGTTTTCCAAAGGTAGTCCAAATAAATAAAACTTAGATAAAGTCAGTATTTTCCTATAACTACCCATCTGCAAAATAGGAAAACATCACATGATTTTATTTCAACTCTATTTCACCCTTCTAAAGATTTTAAAAATTCTAAATTTGAGGGCAACTAATTGGGACTTACGCTTATTTTAATATTGATGATGAATAATGGATATTTAGATGAAAATGTTAAAAGTTTTAAAAGCCTACTTCAAAATGAAAAATGGGCTGATGATTATCCATTAACTAAACCAAACATTGCCTGGAACAGTTTTATTAATACATTTCTTTGTTATTTTAATCATATCTTTCTGGTCAAATCTGTAAAATGTAGCGGATGTTAAAATGGATTAGTAAAGGTATGAAAATATCAGGACAGAAGTTTAAAAAATGAGTAAAATGCAAAGAACCGAGGGGGGGAAAAACAAAAATTATACTGTAAGCAATACGAAAAGTTATATAACAAGTTACTCGGAGTAGCAAAACAGAAATACAATGGGGAAAAACAAGCCTCCTCCTCAAATAAAACAAAAGCAATGTGTAACATTATTAATAATGAATTGAAACCTGGGCAAGGACATGTTAACCTATCCTTGAAAGTTGGTGATATTAAAATCGTCAATAGCAAGGAAATATTTAATAGTGTTAATGACTATTTCACAAACATCCCACTAAAATAGCAAAATGAAGACAGAGCTACAAATATTAGCCCTGCACACATACCCCAATGACCTAACACTAGGAATGCTAACACACTGTTTTTCACACCTATCTCTGAAGAAGACATCATAAATGTAATTTTAAAATTTCAAGAGTAAAACTTCCTGTGGAATAGATGAGGTACCTATGACTTTGCTAAAAAAAAGTGTCCTTATTTAATAAAACTGCCTTTGACATACATTTTCAATGGATGTCTTGCCCAGGGAATTTTTCCTGATAGACTCAAATATGCAAGAGTAGTACCAATACATTAAACAAATGACAAGACTTTGATGAATAACTATAGGCCTATTGCTCGTCTTACGTCCTTTTAAAAATTTTTAGAGAAATTGATAGCAAATAAACTGACACAATTCTTAATAAAAAAAAACAAGGTTATTTCATTGCATTAGTATGGCCTTGTAGAAGGCAGATCCACAGAACAAGCTATTTACAGTTTTACTGAAAAAATATTAACTTCTTTTTATAAAAGATATTTCACAACAGGTATATATTCGCAACCTTTCAAAAGCTTTCGATTCTGTCGAACACAACATTTTATTGCAAAAAGTTGAACAGTGTGGAGTAAGAGGAGTAACCAATAATATGTTTAAATCATATCTTGAAGACAGAAAACAGATCACCTCCATAAGATATTATGACAAAAATCACATTACAGATGTAATGTGCAATACCAAAATTACTCGAGTAGGTGTGCCACAGGGATCAATACTGGGACCAATTTTATTCTTAATATTTATTAATGATTTTCCAGAATAAATAACCAACGTCTCAGCTATAACGTTTGCGGATGACACACACCGTTGGTAACTAGTTCAATTAATGTTGGTTGGATGTATGTGGGATACAAAAAAAAGTGTGCTTTGTGAAACAGCGAATACTTTAGCCACTACACCACCATGGCATCCATCATGTTAAGAAGGGAAGAGTTGAGAGAGGTTTGGTGGCTTGCAACAACCAAGGTATTGAGAGTCAATGAGGGTGAAATATGGCAGATATGGAGCAGCATTGAAATGCAAGGGTGGGGAAAATGGGAAAACCATTGAAAACATGCCAACCAGCAGCATCAATCAGCACAATACCTATATGTGAAAATCTGTGATTAACCTTACAGGGGAACCAACATGGATCACATTGGTGAATGGCAAGTGTCCTACCACTATGTCCACCGCAGCCCCTCCTCCCCTTGGGAAGGGAGGAGAGGAACCTCATTTCTTCAGCGATAATGCTTTTTCTTATGCAGCATGGTTCTGAGATATTGAAACTGAAAAGTTTATAATGTATTCAGAGGAAAATTTCACACTAAAAATAATTATTGCACAAGTTGGTAGGTACCAACAAAGAAATTTTGTCACAAGTGTGTCTGTGGACCATCTTGGCAGTGGTTGGAACATGTGCACTTGTTATCGATATAATTGTGGTGCATGCATCTTTCACCCATTGTAGTTCAACAATGTATCATAATCTAATTAACTACTCAAAGTAACCTAAAATGCTGGCAAATAAGTTTTCACACATTTTAACCTAACCATAGGGTGGTTCCTCTATATTCCCTAAAAGTGTAATTATAGAAATAATATCCTATTGTTGTTTTCTCTCCCAATGTGAAATTTTTTATCATGTTGCACTGAATTAAAATTGTGGCTACTGACTGACTATGCCCTTGGTACTAAATTGCACTCTTGAAGAAAGATGTAACAAATTTTTTGAAGATATAGGGAATAAAATTATCCAGCACTGTCCCCTGTCCCTCCTCCCTTTTTTTTCTTCTGAAAAATTTCTAAGATACTTGATTGTCCAATGCAAACAATTGAGGAAAAATTTTTATTTCTATGTATTAGCTATGCACCAAGAGTAACTTAACCCTGTCCAACATTGTAGATACAAAAAATAAAATTATACCCTACAATAAGGGATAACTAAGTATAAAACAGTATCATAACAGTGTACTAATGTAATGTAGAGAAAGTGAATAACCAAAACAGGATTTGAATTTATTTACCAGAAACCATTTACTATTTATATTGACAAATATGTATAAAGGAGTTGAAGTCATATTGGAAACAAACTTTTTGAGTCATTGTTAGGAATTTAAATGTAAATGCCAGCAAATAATTATCTCTTCGTGGCTCAGGAACATTCGAACTTTGCATTCCAGAAATTCAGCTAGGGTGCTGGTCTCTGTTTTGTTGCACTCATTACTGATACACAACCTGAAAAACATTACACGACGACGGTAGTACGCTTGTTATACTTTATTTAATTATTTAATGAAAAAATAGTTATCCTTAAATCCTGATATACGAACACTATATCTAAAACACGTGCTTATTGGCGCACATAACCCAATACTGGTCCGTGGTACCCACACTCTCATCGGTAGTTTTAAGAGGAAATTATTTGATTGCACAACAAACACAAGCCAATAATAAACTAGTAAAACTTCACATGTGAATTGTAATATTTATTTATATATTTATTTATCTTCTTCTTTGTTCAACACGAAATGCTTCGAATATAACCTTTCATTCAATGTCATTTTAATGTAAACACAATGTTTTGGGTTACTGTCAAGATGGCGGCAAGTGTCCATAATTTATCCGCTTATTTCCAGCGATTTCACCGGTGTCGCAACATGCCATCTCCTATATACTCCTAACTCCATGTTCCGGACCTCCTGTGTCCTCTGCTGATATACCTTCCTGAGGTACTGCATCACCACCCATCGATGTATGGTCACCAGGGGCTCATCAGCCCCGGTGTGGTATTTTCTCCTCGCTGATGGTTCCGGCTCCTCTCGCTCTATATACATTTCGGGAGTTCCTTCTCCCCTCAACCCTGCGTCGTCACCAACCCTATCAGATGCGGCGACCTGCACATTCGCGGCACTGGGGTGACACACCCCTGGTGAACTCCATGTCGTTCGGCATCGATATCCCACCTGAACTCGTAGGTATGACCTCTCCTTCAGGTCCTGGACCACTTTCTGCTCCACTATCTCTCCTGACGTGCACATCCTGAGTGTGGCCGTCTCGGCTGATTTGGAGCTCAACCCCATTGCTCTCGGGAGGGCTCTCAATTGCTGCCCGAATATCGTCACAGTGGATCCTTAGCGAATTGTGGCCCATCCTGACCAGGTATGTGGTCGGGCCCAAGGTATTTACTACTCGATGAGGCACCGTCTGGCATTGTTCCAGGCCTGTGCATAAGTTCTTGTGAGCCACGGATTGCGGATGAGCTCGGACGTATACAGTCTGTCCTATCATTAGTGCTGTTGGTGGTCGTTTGGTGTCTGACAACCAGCGATTCGCGTATCTCATCTGCCGATCCCGTTGTTCGCTATAATAATTTTGTGCCTCTCGCCTCGCGCACCACTTGTTTCTGTCTCACTACTCTCTCTCTCTCTCTCTCTCTCTCTCTCTCTCTCTCTGATAATTTCTCTCGCTCAGCATTGTGATATTCCTTTCTGGCAGGACTTGTGCTGGGGTTTGTCCAATCGCAGTATTTACTCTTCGCCTGAACGTGAAGATTGCGGTGGACAGGTGTTCGGCCCAGGTGTTGTGGTGCTCACCCACACTGAGACGGAGTTGCACCTTTAACTCCTGGTTGCGTCTCTCTGTGGTGTTCACACGGGGATGGTAAATAGTCGTTTTTATGTTCCGCTTTCCACAGCTCATACAAAGTTCGGGCCATCTTTTCCTGGAAAATTGGGATCCATTGTCCATAAGTAACTATCTCGGATATCCCCAGTATGTGAAAAATTCGGTTTCCATGCATTTCGCAATCTGCCTGGTCCTAGGCCTGTTTACTGGGTAAGATTCGATCAATCTCGAAAAGCTGTCTATTACTACTAATATGAATCGCCTTCCAACGGTTGACTTCGGATAAGGCCCCATGAGATCTTAACAGACCGTTCCAAATGGTCGTTTAGGCTGCCTTAGCTGTTCTTAATTTCTATCAGACCGCCAAAATTTGAACAAATTATATTTCTGGCATCTGCATACCCAATTACTGACATGATGAGTGACACTGGGCCAAGAAAACTGTTCCAAAATGTTCTTAACCATCTGCTTGGCTCCCGGGTATCCTGTGTTTTTTGCTTCCATGAGCATCTTCAAAAACTTTCTCCCTGTGACTAGGTGGTACGTACAGTCTCAATTTCGTATCATCTCGAGGTGAGCATGTCTCGAAACTACCTTCTACACATCACCATCCATCCACGTGTTCTTTTCCGCAATACTCCTTGTTCTCTCTCGCAAAGTCGCATGTTTCCTGCGCTATCACTATGTCGCGGTACAAATCTACTATCAGTTGGTCATTCTCTCTTACCATTATCCTGTTTGTGTTTGTCTATGTAACCAGTCTATGTAAATGCTTACATTGAAGAGGGGGTGGGGGGTAATACCTCCTCCCTTTCAACATCGTCTGTTACCTTTACCTTCGCTTCTGGTGTCCGTGACAACGTGTCCGCTAGCTCGTTCTCCTTTCCCAGTATGTGTTCCATAGCAAAATCGTAAGCTTGAGTCAAAAGTGCCCATCTCGTAAGTTGCTCCTGGCTTCCCTCATGTTGTTTAGCCATACTAGGCAGCGATTATCGATTCGCAATGTGAACCTACGATATTCTACCTACTGCCTATACTTTCGTATCGCGCATATCACATTAAGACATTCTCTTTCGTTGTTGTCATATCTGCGTTCGGTACTTCGCAATTTTGCAATCGCGAAGTCGATTACCCTTCTCTCACCTGTGTCGCCATACTGGTAGAGCACGGCGCCTACCTCCTCCTGGCTGGCATCGCTCTGCAGGTAAAGGTGTCTCGATGGATCGTACCATATTAAAGCGGGACATTCTTGTAATTTTTCTTTGATCTGCAAAAAGGCTGTTTCTTGTTCGCTGCCTCACACGTACCACTTTGTGGAGATAGCAGGTCCGTGAGGGGTGCTGCAATATCTGCAAGGTCCTATACATGTTCCCATAACCAATTTACTAGACTGAAGAATTTACATAGTTGTTTACGTGTACATGGTGGTGCCTGACTCTCAATCAGTCTCAGGTGTTCGGGGTTCAGTCGGTTTCCTTGCTTGTTCACTATGTGGCCTAGAAACTCTTAGATCGCTCTTGCCCAGCCGGAATTTCTGAATGGCACACGTTAATTCATTTATCTCAAATCTCTCGAGTACAAGTGACAGGTGTATTTGATGTTCCTCCCACGTGTCTGATCATATGACGACGTCGTCGATGTAGGCGAGTGTGAATTCGCCTATCATACCATCGAGGACCCGTACCATCGTACTCTGGAATGTTGTGGGGGCGCACTTTAGCCCAAAAGGCATGGCGCAGAACTGATATCGTCGGCTGTGCGGCGGTAAAGGCAGTCTTTTCACAGCCCTCCTGGCATACTGGTATTTGCTCGCAAATCGAGCGATGACATGATCCTAGCCCTTCCGAGTGAACTAAGTGCATCTTTGACTCTTATATACTGCGGTATAGTACTACATGTCACCTGATTGATGGGTCTGAAGTCCACGCAGAACCTCCAGGTACCATTCTTTTTTGGCATGAGAGTTATGGCCGAGTTATACTGTCTCCTAGTCAGTTCAATAACCCCATCTGCAAGTATCTCAGATATCTGCTGTTTTATTATTTCAGCTAGGTAAGGCAAGTAGCTGTGGGGGCTACTGAAGATAGTTTCTTCCTGGGTCAACGGGATAGTGTGTTCTGCCACTGTTGTCCTGTGTAATTCATCATGGTTCGCAAAATCAAGTTTATGTTCGTCTACCAAGCGCTGAAAAGCAGCTCAGTGCACTGTGGGCATGTCATGTTCTAATTCTGTTAGATTTACTTTAGGCACATGTTCATGGCTATGGTAACTACATTATAAACTGTTAGTCTTTCCTTTGCTCCAAAGTGGGTGCGATGTTCGGCTGGTTCAACTATTGTTCTTTGCTCTGAGAGCCACGGTACTCCTAAAATAATATCTTCATTGATTTCACTAGTAATTACTGCTGTAGTTATGGTTTCCAAATCTCATATTTTGATAGTAACGGTGGCTTGGCTGACTACTGTATTAGTAAATTCCCCGTTAGCAAGACGATCACCTTTCTGGTGAGGTTAGGCCATGTTTGTTGAGGAAACAAGGGTGACATGTGTGATGCAGCTGTGTCGACAAGGGCATGACCCAAATTACCATTAAAATAGACAATTACACGAATACATTTTGCACCCTGGCTACTGACATTGGTAATTAGGGCATGTTATAGCATTACCACTGTACTGGTGCTGCGGGTAGGGGTAAAGTCTGGGGTAACTGGCTCTAACCCTACAACCCGATTCCCCGCTGGTCTTCGTTGCTGTCCAGTTGTTGGTGGGCGTTCCACTGATGTTGTTCTGCTGTCTCCCACCCGGGTTTCCTGGGTAATCGGCGTGCCAATGGAGCTACTGTCCTAGGCAGTACCGGCACGGCATTGGAGGCAGTCTCATACGGTCTCACCGAATCGAACTGTTCGCGTCACATAACATATTCACATTTGGCCTGTTCCTGCCACCTCATGCACGGGGTTGAAACTGTTCACTTGGTTAACTCGTGGCTGTTCTGGCTGTCGCAGTTGAAAGTTCTGTATGATTATCCTGTTGTTATCGCAGCTGAAGTTCCTGAACTCATGAGGTCCTTGCTGCGATCAGGCACCTCCCGATTCGCATCGTGTAACACTCATGTTTCGTTCGAGGATGATGGCAGCACGCATGAACTCTGTGAGTTCAATTTTTACTAGTGGTATTAAGACTAGTCTGTACTCTGGTAATGCTATCTCTGCTATCACTTCGAGGACTTCCCGTTCACTCAATCCAGGGCGGAATTTCGTACCAGGTGTGTTTTCATGTAGACGAATGTTGTTAATGTTTCGCCCTCTTGTTGTTTTTGGAGCGTGAGTTTGCTTTGAGCTTGTATTGAGGTGAAAGTACCTCCGAAGCGGGACTGAAATGCGTGAATGAACACTCCCCAAGTGAGTCCGTAATGGTTCATCGATCGCCACCATTTCCGTGCATCTCCTTCTAACTGTTTCCCAACACATCCGGGCCATTCCTTTTCCAACACTCCGTACCTCTGCAGGGGCGTCGTGCAATCTTGTACAAAGTCGGATGGAATCTCATTCAGTTGGCCGGAAAAGGTTGGCAGTGTCTGGAACTTTATACGCGTTGGTCGGCATGGTAGGTCAGTGCGATTGGCAACACTGGGCGTAGCCATTGTGGCTCTGTTTACATCTATTGGTAAATTTGGAAAAGGCATTGAGGTAGGAAACTGGTTCAGTTTGGTTGGCAATACTGCTGGAAAATGTGGAGTGTATGTAGGCGGGGAATAGTATGGTTACAGGTGCGGAACATAGTGTGTACTAGGTATTGGCGGCAAAGATTGGTACTGGTGGGTAGTCACACTCAGTGGTTGTGACTCGGGTACAATCGCCCTGGGCGGTACTGTGGATGTGTCCTGTACATTGGGTACATTAGCAGGTGTGGCTTCCTCTTTGACCACGCTCTCTCCACACTTGAACTTTCCCACAGTGTTTATTTGCCGTTCTGTCTCCGTTTGACA
This sequence comes from Dryococelus australis, assembly GCA_029891345.1. NCBI lineage: Eukaryota > Metazoa > Arthropoda > Insecta > Phasmatodea > Phasmatidae > Dryococelus > Dryococelus australis. Next base: position 84,770,807 of record CM057009.1, on the reverse strand, counting down.
CTGTTGGTGGACCCTAATGTTGCATTAGCCAAAGCTGCTTATTCTTCCATCAGAATTCCTCATACATCCGTTACGGTCGCACATATTTATTCTTTGCAACTCGCCAAAGAATGTGTCCTAATTATACGTGTTCTGCTTGTGGGTTAAGGGTTGTGTACTGCACTGCTTACAAGAAAACATTAGCCCTTTAATTGTTTGCAACTCGTTTCCGTTCAAACACTCCATGTGATAATAGTTACTACACTGTTGACATTTTAATAAGAATGTGTACTAATATGGGCAGAGAAGGTCATGGCAACAATGTGTTGTTTGGTTGCCCGAAATATCAATGTTGACTTTCGTTTCCAAAGTTTTTAGTTCACTGTTCACTTGTTCTTCTCTTTCGTGGTTGTTCCCGACACGGATGCTTGTGCTGGATTGCCAGGCACACTTACAGTACGTAGTGTCACACCCGTAATTGGCAAAAAGTCCCTTGGTTGTAGTCGCAAGCACTGAGAACTGAGAAACTCGACAGAGTCACTACTGGTCAGGCCAGCCCTCATGTTTTTATACAAGTCCACATGGTCGCCAGAGAGTTGTCGCAAATGTACAGCCCAGCGCGAGTGTTGTCACTGTGCGGCTGTCCTGCTCTGCATGGTGCGAGGCAGGGGTCAACACACAGTGGGCATGCACAACTGTTTGGCGTGGGAGCGGATATAGTGAGGAGGAGGCAATATTCTTTTCAGCCTTCTCTCATTTATTTTCCTCCTGTGTCCTTCTCGAGCACGCGCGATCATGGTGGAGGGGGAGGAATTGAAACCCCATTGTCTGCTCCGCATCTGAGTGGCACGTGCTGGATGATGTCACAGTGCACCAAGATGGCCACTATCCCTTTTTCTGCTATCTCCCTCATGGTTGTTGCAATAGCAGTATCGTTGCAGATTCCTAGTGCTGTTACCTTAAGCCACGTGTGTCGACTTTCCGGAGTAATGAGACGTCGCAATGATGTGCCATGGATCCAGATGTGCACAGTAGATGTTGTTCATGCCTCCTTGGTGTTGGCGTAGGTTAGGGAAAGGAAGAAAGGACAGTTTCTGATTGTAAAGAATTGCGGAAAATTTTGAGAAAATTTCAAGGCGGTTTTGAAAAGCAATTTTGGCGGTAGAACACACCCCTAAGATGGGAAAGCGATTTGAAGGGAAGGTAGTGGAGCAAAGTGGTGTTCATTAAGGTTGGGAGCGGGACAGGTATATGTTCCATAGATTCTCACTAACTATTCTGCTTGTAGATGATAGGCACCAGGTATTTTGAAGCGAATTACCAACTAGCTACAATTATTACAAAAACAATTACTCTTGGCATACGAACCCTTCAATAAACATGTTGCACTCTGTGAAACAAATCAGGGTGAAACATGTGAAAATGACCAATGATAGACAATGGAAATATTTGTAATTAAAGCCCACGGGAGCATAAAAATATTGTAGGGCTCCTTAACTTGCAGTTTCTTGAATGGGCATCCTTGAGAATTTCTTAATTTAACCTTATTTCACATACGCCCAATTTTGCAGGATCTTCATATAAGACACATGCACAGAGGCGCACGTGGCTTGCTCGGCACTTGCACTTTGCTACCTGCTCATGTCATGAGCGCACTCTTCGGCCTTACGTCCTCACTCTTAACTGAGATCTTCGTGGTTCGACAACTGAAGTGCACTCTCCAACCGGTGAGCACGAGCGCCCTGTAGAGTGTTGGCAGCTGCAGCAGCTGCTGGCGACAGCGGCAAATGGGCTAGGGGGAAGCAGATGGCATCAAAAGCTCTCTCTCTGTGGCCAGAACACTAAGTCTGGTTTGTATCTTTGGCCAGCCACTTCGAGGGTGGTTTCTTAAGACACTGTCACATTTTCATAACACTTCATCAACTCCTGGGCTACCATTTTACATAACTCATTATGTCTTTGTATTAGGTCTTCCTTAGTTTTAGTGCAAGCACATTAAATGTGACCAGTAGTTCCCTCTCGATTGGTTAACTGGCGCCCACCAGATATAATAAGTTATGTTCGAGACCCTGTGACTACTCCACTAGCAGCAAATCAGCATACTTGCACTTGGGTTTAACAGCACCTATACCCTGATAGGCATCGATTGGTGCCCTTCCGTGAGGCTAAATGCAGCTGCCCCATGGGTGACCAAACTGCAAAATCGGACTTTCAGTGAGGTCGCCAATTTCCGGTTCGTCAATTGGCACCTTCCATGTGGCTGAACCACGCTGCCACGTAGGTGACCAGAAAATGGAACCACCATTTTATGACGTTGGCGAAGTGGAGTGTGAGACGGCCATTATCGTGTGGTGTTGTGTTCCAGGAACTCTAACGGAAAATATTTTTCACTCCCTCCACTGTTCCACATAATTTCCCGGTCGTCCACGCCGAGTGCAGCAGGAAGGAGCTGACCATGTGCTCACCTGACTCCCACCAGCTGTGACAACAACCATCATAAACATTGTCCACGGTAATGGGAAAAACACACGAACAGGTGGGCGGAACCCCCCTCCCCAACCTTGATGATAGCCGCGTAACCGAGCGACAGAATTATGCAACCGCGCAAGTGACGATTTTTACGATGGAGTCTTGATGAGAAATCACAAGTGGAAGCTGCAGCAAGCAATCACATGTAAAAGATACGGCAAAGTGACAGACAGAGACCCATTTGCGAAGTACGAACATTTAGCCAACATCGGCAGATGCCTTTCAGGCACAATTTGCCGGCCTGTTTCTCATAGCCGCAGGTCATAACATTTAACATTCATCACAAGAGGTAACTCTCGTGATGTATGGATATGTGGCCTAAACGAGTGTGTCCCGTGAAGTCACGACCCTTAGATGCAACAGCCAATGGAGGGAACATTGGGATAAGCGGCACCGCATAATCCCATAGCTTTCTCATGTGCACAATTTCGACAGACCCTGTGGCCGAATCCGGAATGCGACGTGGCTCCAAGTAGTGTCAAAAGACTGGGAATCACATACCCGTAGGAAGTGTAAAGTGGCGAGTGGCTCCCTAGCTGCATTATTTAATAGGAGCATTCTAAGTCAATTTTAGCGGTGATTGCACCACAATTAACTAGGGAAACCACCCATACCAGTATAGAGAGTAGATAACATACCATAGAAGACAGGGCATAGCTCCGCCCCTAGTTACGAAATCCATGTGTCATCACATCCATATGCATTCCTGTAATTATAACCATTACGACACATGCCGATTTTAATATATTAATTATAAGAGTTTGCATGTAATAATCTATTGAGAATCAGCCACCTGAGGCATAATTTTATTTAATATCATCCTCAAATGTGGTGACATACTCGTGACATCACATTCTTTGCCATATCTGGGGCTCCGACGTTCACGAGTATATAACCAATGTGTTTTAGTTTATTAATCATAATTATGTACAATGTCAGTTTCATTTATCATGTTAGTTATTAAGTTATGTTTTTTCATGTTTTCATTTTTGGCGCCGGATTGCCGGACGTGCGGCGAACGCGATGCCATGTTGTTAGTCAGAATTCAGCACTACAAAACAACCGGCAGGACAGACGATAAGCTCAGTGTATCCCCCTCGGCAATTCGATCTAGGCTGCATTTTCTTTCATCGCAATATTTAACATAATTCAGGAACATTTAAGTACTCTTAATTAAAATAGGGGATGTCTCCCTGCATCCTGAAGTAGCATACCAGGACTTCACACGCGAGGTACGTTTTTACGTGACACTAACTTAAGCCCTAGGGCTTACTTTGCACAGTAGTGACCATCGGCAATTCCAGAGTGCTGGGTCTTCTTAACCAAGGGTATGCATTTTCATGTGCCGCAACATTTCATTGTAAATTTACGGTAACAGAACAGTCATACCATAATTAGATGTGCTTTATTGTAGTAACTCTCCAGAGTTCATCGGGTGCTGCGCCCTCATAGCAGAATCTACTTTAAAGTGTATTTCAGTGTATGTTTTGTATTTATGGGGCCTGATCCCCAAAAGCAGGGTAATTTCAGTGATAATTTAGGCATGCGAAGTGGCCGACAGCTTCGCCCCAAAGGAAATATTTCGCATTCAATATAATTTAACCGACAATTAAACTAGCTCTCCTTCATTCTGACTGTGTATTCAGAGTCGCTGAAGGCCGTCAGCCGTACGACCCCATTCAACATATTGTTCTCTCTACCGAACGTGGCGCCGGGCACATCACCAGTTCCTGTTCTCCACCCGCTTCCAGGCAGGACACGAACACATCCCAGCACCTCTGGAGGCACAATGCGTCAAGCTTCGGGGATGAGAGTATGCCTGTCTCAGTACTCATAATGCCAAAATGCAGAGAAAACACCATCTTGGGTATATCGTGGCTTACTGAACAAGGTGACGTGAAAAATTTCAGTGACCATATCCACTTCAGCAAGACACAGAGAAAAACAGTGTACCAATTAAGATACCACAAACCCACATTACTAGAAGACGTTGAATTGCAAGATTACGACCAAACTGTGAAAAAGAGTTTTCAAAGCGCAGGACAAACCGACCTGAACGAGCGCACAAGGCAGCATGTGACAAGTGTAAACAATGCCGAACAAGACAGCTACACCAAATCTTGGCACAACACACAACCACCACCGAAACTACTGCAGCTTAGAGAAATGGTGTACATCTGTGAACATACACAGTCGGCAGGAAACAAAAACTTCTGCGCTGGACTAGCAGCACAGTGTAGCAGGCCATATCTTGTTATGAGTCAACAAGGGAATACCAAATACATGGTAAAAGTGAGCGCAAAGAAGGAAGTTAAATTACACAGTGATGACATCCGAGCTACAGGAGAGGTAGTACAACACGTCACACCCACCCTGCCTGGCGTCTCAACACCCAATAGGGATCGAACGGATTCCAAAGAAGCAGCTGAAAATCTCAACACAAACAACCCACAAAAATGCCACTCAAAACACAGTAAGGTATGCCAACTTTACGCCGGATGCCCGACGTCCCAATGCCCAATAGGGATGTGTTGAAAGGAAACACAGTCCCAACTGTACCCAAGATAACCACAAGTGCAGTGCAACAGCAGATTTTTCCTTTTCGTTTGTCGATGCCTGACATCTCGATGCCCAAAAGGGGAACAGATGACGAGACAACTGAAGTATGGAGTAGTCTGCCAACGGCTTCAGAACTGCATACAGAAACTCCCCAACACGCCAGTACTAGAGTGTCCAGAACCCCAAGCGGAAGCTTCACTCTGAGGGTGTCAGTTGACCCGATGTCTAGCACCCAGCCGCACGACACGGTCTCGATCTCAGCTACTTTAGGCGTTCGGCAGTTTTCAAATGCGGTGTGTGTGTGCCACCAGTCAGTACGACAGTTCAACCAGAAGTAAAGCAACCGACTAACGTTATCACGACTGCTCCTTTACCTGGCATCCTGGCACCCAAAAAGGAAGCAACGTCATGCATTGAAGAAATTTGGAAGGTCGCGACAAGTAGAGCGGATCACGTGCCATTTGCTACAAACAACACAGTTATGATAGAGCAAGCTTTTCCTGCATTGACACCTGGCGTCTCAACGCCCGATATGGGATCGGTAGCGGAACAAGAGGAAGTGGGCAGTCGGCCCAAAACAGCACGTGAGAGGAGATCACAGTTGGATAGTGGCAGAAACAGCAATTACGCCTCTGGTATCCCGCTGCATCGACCACAGAGCTGCCGGCACGTTCCACAACACTACAGGCGTTGTCAGGTCAGCACCACAACATATTGGCAGAAACAACAAAACAGCATGGTGGCCACACAGCTACAAAGGAGCAGAGAAACACATCACTACCAGTTACTGCCATGCCCATGGCGCAGACTCCATTGCTGCGGGATGTCATTATTCGGCTTGGGAGGAGCGTTTCACGTTGTCTGCATCTTGTACACAAACCCTTGTCAACCCAAGTGCTATCTAATTGGAAGTGGCATAAATTACTTGACACAGAGAGCTGGCTGCACCATGCTAATCCAAAGGCCAACAGCTGCATTTAAGAACATGTGAGTCAGTGAACTACCTTTTAACGCCACAAGGCAAAATATGTTTTATCAAGTGTTTTATGCACTGCCTTGTACCTTAAAATTAGCCTCCTAATTAAATAACCACCTGTAAATGGATATAGCAAAATACCCAGTGTAAACACGTAGCTATTTTAGTGCAAAATAGCATCCATGTGGACACGTAGATCTTAGCCATCCGTTTATATTTCACGAAAGTGTTTACAGTATCTTTCTTAAACACACAATTAAAACAATTAATAAGCACATTGTGAGCTCTTTCTATAAAGTTAAATAATTAATTGCTAACATTTCTGAATTGATGCGTGCAGTACAATGCGGAATCTTAGAACTGCACAACCCAAAAGTTACTTCAAAGATTTTTCAGAACATGAATATTAATTTGTGGTGGCACAAATTAATGCAATGCATTTTATTTTCATATTATCATTTTTTAATGAAAATAAAATTCCTTATAAAATTTAGCAGCAGGTAAATTGTATATATTTAATGTTGATTCATGTCACTTAAACCTTGGTCGACAAGTGACTTTTACCATGCTAGATCAGTCGTGCTACAATAGGGACTCAGTTTCCTTTCTTGCTGGATACCAGTGTCGGTCTTGTAGGTTGTCTACTAGTTTTATAATCGGATGTACTAGGTCGGGCAATGTGCCTCACATCAACACTGGCCCTCTGAGGCAAGGTAGACTTACCAGAGCTCGGTGGGGTGTTCTTAGTCGGTGACATTGCAGTGCTGCAGGTGGGTCGTGTGGAGACCTGGGTTCCACTGGTCTTAATGGATGTCAGGCTGTGGTAGTTGTCCGCGTGGTAGTGGTGGTTCCACTCTGCGCTGGTTCAGCTGCCGATGTGTGGGTTGACCCTCCTGAGCTTGGTATCACTCCCACTGACTATGGCTGGACCACTGGATGTACCTCGTAGCTGGTTCGCACTGGGTTGGAGTAGAACATGTAGGTAATGACAGGAGAAGCCGGTCTCCCCGCTTGATGGGCGGCTTGCACCTGCCCCCTAAGAGTAGCGGCTCCCAACACAACTAGGTTTGCAGCAAAGACCTGCTTGGCCGCACTGAACTCTGCCTTCTTATCTGCTCTTTGAGTTCTGTGCCTGCTGTTGAATGGCATAGGCTTATAATGCACTAGATTTCCTATAAACAACAAGCAATCAACAATCCCTAACTTGGCGTGCAAAGCCGACAATGGCTGTCGGTGTGCACCCTGACTTCCTAACAGTGCAAGCACCTGGAGTCGTGAGTCATAGACTGCCTCCCTGCCATTGCTGGGAGTGACCACAGACGTGGGTTCTCCAATCCCAAGCAGCTCTCTCTGCCAGCACCTTGGCTAGGCCATCCGGTCAGCTGTACAACTTAGGTTGACTGTCTCGCCTCCATGGGGTGTGTCCAAGTGGTGGAGGCTCTACCATTCTGAACATCGAGGTAAACAGAATGGGTGGCCGCCAAAAGATAAGGTGTGTGTATAACTGATAGACCCCTGAAGGGGGACTGACATTCTGCTCTAGGTTAAAAGCTCTGCCACTTGCTTGCCCCTTGGCGCTCGAATAGTGGTGGTAGATAGGCTATGTTACTATAACATAGAACTCTTGGCTACATTTAAGATTAAGAATTTATTAAGCAATAAATACTTTAGGTGACTCTTATGTGCTACAAATAAGCCTGTGCTGCATAATTAACCTATGCATATAATGGGTGAAGGTGACATGTTCCTATGCTACTTAGATGGAAGGGAAAATATTAACTTACTGGTCGCAACTAACACTAATGGGGTTTGCTTAGAAGAGGCCCTAACCTTAAACAGAGGAGCCACTACCAGCAAGTAGTGGCGGCTGAAGACCCAAGAGGTGTCACCAACTGAAGTGTTAAGTCGTGTTCGATGTCTTCAGGTAGACGAAGCTTCTGGTGACTGCAATTACCAATTGGTGTTGAAGCCTCTGGTAGGTGGTGGCTGCAGCCACCGGAAATCTGGAAGTTTTTGGAGAGGACCTCGAGGGACTATGGTGAGCAGAGAAGCCCAGCACAAGAAGTGTTAATGCGAGCTACTGGAGATGATAACTGCCTTATTTATGGCTCATCTTGAATGCGCTGTGAGCCCGGAGTGGGAGGTGTGACGTGCTCTTGTGATGACTGCATAGAGTACACGGGGTGGGAGAACTATCCTCTTGCGCTCGTGATGTCGTCTCAGGCGCTCGGCAGTGCTCAGCCATCTTCGGTGGTGTGGCGACACTGTGTACAGGGTACGTCAGAGGGCTGGCAATTTGTGCGGCCGATTAAAATATCTTTCGTTTACAGTGAATTCAAAGTGTGTTTTTGTATAACCCACTCTGTGCATTCGTAGCACGTCGTGCTTGGTTTGCTCCTTCACAGGATTAATACTCATAGTAGATAGAGAAGGGCAGTTCAGGAACAGTCCGGGAAACCAAGTATCTGCCATGTCTCTGACAAGAACACTTACTGCTAGACATCTGTGGTAGTTGTTTCCTGTAGTTGGTATAAACACGTAGGATGAGCTGTAGTCGTTTGTAGTATATTGGTGTAAGCGGCACATGCCAATGTTTTGTGTTTAACAGGGAAAGTACGCAGCGCAATTAAATGTACGTTTCATCCTGTATTATGTTACATATAATTCACTTAATTATTTTTTCAAGGGATTTTCTGTTATGGCGTGGCATTGGTACCATGGCATCACTGATGCCATGTAACATCTTTAGTCTTGGTTTGGTGGGTGTAAGGGCAGGCCCCATACCTCGCAGATCGGAGGTGAAGCATTTCTTTGCGATGGTCAGTAACATACAATTGATTTTAATTTTATGTGAAATGCTTTTCTCAACTTCGTGCACCTCCTAATATGCCTCCGATTCAGAGAAGATTCGCTGCCTCTCCGGCATAACGATACTTTAACATTTTTCTTTCACGGTGCCTACGTCATTTTACAGCTTCAACCAGTGCGGGGCTTCAAGTCACATGGTCGTCAATTTAAATTGTGTACCATCTCATTGTTAATACTGAATAATCAGACATTTAGTCAAAGTATTTTGTTGCGTGTAATTTACTTCTTCAGATACGTGCATGTGTGTGCAAACACGTAAGTTTTTGCAATAACTGACTAGTGATTCTGTTGGAACTTATTGCAATGTGTCAAAGGCATGTTGGGAAGCCACAATAGCCCAGCTCTATGTATTTTTTGTAATTTATGAACGTGTATTGCAGTGTTTCAAAGATGTGTTGGGAAGCCACGGTAATCCAGCTTTACATATTTTTGTAATTGATGAAAGTTTATTGCAGTATAAGAATGGCGCATTGGGGAACCACAATAGCCCAGCTTGAGTGATTTTTTTTTGTAATTTCAAAACAGTCTGCAACAAATCATGTAACATCACTGTAACCAGACTCCAGGGAAACCCGGAGGTCATTCTAGCCTGGGCTTTTCGACCATGGCCAACCTCAAGAGTCTCGTGTTAACCCGAGCGGATTCCCTCTGAATTGGTTAGCTGGCACCCACCATATATAATAACTGACTTTCCAGACCCTATGACCACCCCGCTAGCAGAAAATCTTCATACCTGCACTTGTGTTTAACAGCGCCGACACCCTGCTAGGTGTCCAATTCTTGCCAACTATTATTTACATATATGGAAATGGTGTTGCACAATTCAAGATGTTTTTCTGGGTTCTGGTATAAAACCTCTGCTAAAGCTTTGTATAGGATATATATTATTTTTTCATTTGTTTTTATTATTTTTAATGTCTTCATTTACTTTTATATATTGTAGTTGGACTAATCCCATTGTAGGTATTTTGCTCAATGAATCTGGGAGGGTGTATAACTTGCCTTTGACTAATTGTGATGGAAATTGTATTCTACCAATGAAATAGTCATTTTATGTATGCGAATGTTGTGCTCGGCCATGCTTTTTAAATAACTGCGACTGGCATGGTCAGTTTCAATTAAACATTTTCTGCCGTATGAATATTGTCTGAAGTAATTGCAAAAATACTTAATAGCTCCTAGCTTTCTCTCTCTGTTGCAAACCATTTTGTTTCATTGTGACAACTTGTTGGATGCCAATGCGATCGTGTGTCTTTTCTTAAGACTGTCCCTATCGCTGTTCGCAACACATCACATGATAAAATGGTTTGTTTTCGTTAAAGCTTTTTAGAATAGGTGCCTGTATTAATTCTAAAAATGTGGTGTGTTCATGTTTTCCCCAATTATACTCGGTGTTATTCTTTGTTATATATATTAAAGGTTCAGCTTAATGACGTAATTTGGTATATATATTCTAAGGTAAGACGTCATGCCCAAAAAAAGTTTTAATTTTTTTTTATGTTTGCGGGTGGTATCATTTGTTGGATCATTTCAATTTTCTCTGGGTCACTACTGATACCCTCGGGCGTAATGTAGTGTCCTAATATTTTAATATCTTGCTGGACGAATGCACACTTTTTTGCATTACTTTTTACATTAATTTCTCTTAACATTTCAGATTTTTTCGTATGTTTGGAATGCGATCTTTGAAATTACCGCCTAAAATGAGCATGTCCTTAATATACGCAATCACAGTATTCCATCTTAATGGTCCTAGTAAGATATCTATGAATTTCTGGAAATATTGCGAAGTTGCTATACCCATGAGCATTCTCCTATACTGATAGCATTCACCATATATGGAATAAGATTCTAACTTATGTCTATTCTTTTCCGTATCAGGGATAGTATAAAACCCAGTGAATACATCTATAAATGTGATAATTAAATATATTACAAAATTCAAAATACATCACATCTTCTAGGAAGTGGGTATTGCAGAAGTCACATCATTTATTTGTTGTACTAGTTGTTCCTGTATTTTGGGACTAATGAGATATTGCCTAGTATGAATTGGCTTTTCTGTAATCAATTCTAGTTTTATTTGAAACTGTTTTTTTCTGTTAATTAAAAAATATTGTTAGTAAACCTATCTTGGTATTCATGCATAACTTCTTCAAGCTGTTTCTTTTGATGTTCATCTAGGTATTCCTTTATTTTTGAAATTATTGCTTGGACTGTATCTGATTCCAGTGCTTCAATCCTGTTTATACAATATTCTATAATACTTGTCTGCTGGGTTTCTGTGACAGATGTAAGTAGTGGTACCTGCAATATCTATTGTATTTGAGTTGTTGCTATTTATAAACACAATACAGTAAAAGCCTGATATAACACAGCTGTTGGTGGACATAACTCAGACCCACGTTATAGCTTTCCGCTGTATTCTGGGAGTGACAGAGTACAGTAGCAAAATAAAAACCAGTGTTCTAATGGGGCGTGGCACCTATCTGTCAAACACGTAGCAAGTGTAATTTACTTCAGTAACTCGTGAAATGTTTAGCCCCCTGCTATCAGAACTTTATTTATTTTATTTGCATCTCGACTTGACAGCACCTAAGGGAGGGAAACGGAATAAGAGAAACACACTGAGATGAAAGGGTCATATACATTCAAGAGAGAATAGCTAAAAAAATACCGCATTTCCAGGCAAAGGATGTACGTATTCCACCAAGGGTGGTGTTCACTGCACGTTGTTTGTTACGTGGGTTGGAGAAGGGGGTTCACCACCTCCCCCCCCCCCCTTTCAGGGCCTGGTAGGAAGTGAGGTGAAAAGAAGCAAACGTCCAAATAAAACTAAACAGAGGTTGAAGCAAGCTTGCCCTGGAGAAGGGCTCTATCAGTGCCTCACGTGTTGTGAAACATGTTGCTTGCTCATCTGATTTGCGTTTTCAAAAAAAAAAAAAAAAAAAAAAAAAAAAAAAAAAAAAAAAAAAAAAAAATTATTTGTGGCATGCAAAAAAAGGCAGCTTTTCTGCATTAAGCCTTGTCCACAATTGCTTGTCTGCTCGGCATTTTTTTTCTTTCGAAAATGGGAAGACACACCATCCTAATACATACATACATCCTAAATTTAATGATTACATAGAGCTATACCCCGTAGGAGATTAATTTTACACCTGTAAATGACAGAAGCACGAATTTTGAGGCACACCTCAAATTTCAGAATTTTTTTTTTCGAAAATGGGAAGACATACCATGCCGGTATATATACATTATAATCAAAGTGTCTACATCAGAATTATGATGATTATGTAGTGCTATATCCTGCATGATATTAATTATAGGCCTGTAAATGATTTGCAAGCACGAATTTCGACGTACACATAAAATTTAGTAAGTTTTTACGAAAATGGGTAGACCTACTCTTATAGCTGCTATATACATGTTATAATTAGAGCGTATACAGCATTATTATAACATAATAAATTACAATCACAATACACCACAAGGGTGTAGTCCCTAAAATCCCCCTGAAGGGGATAATTGGTCACTTTCAATGGTCGCAGTTAGTATGCAGTAAGTATTTTTGACTGTATCAGTATAGTAAGCAATAAGTATTTTTGCGTGCACCACATGGCTATGCTGGGACTCACTATACCTTAGTTTGCAGCAGAGTGGCGTTCCGCTTGCTGGGACCCTCTCCAGCTGGTAAATATTGAAGTTAGTATAAAGATAACTCAGAATCCAAATGTAACTTGAGAAAGATAGCACCTCCCATTATATTACACACTGATCCAACACCCAGATAAGATGGAATGGTTGCCACACACTCACTTTTTGGCCCGTTTACAACCAAATGGCAGAACAGGTATAATAGTATCACATAAAATAGGACAACTATGAATTCTTCCGTCAAATCTTCGCACCACGCCAACAGAACTAGGGGTGGGTTATGTCCTGTATTTCATCAGAAATCCGGGGCTAACTCATAGCCCCTACGAGGTTTTGTTTATTTCATAACGAACACAGGCTGAAACCCTACCCCCAAAATATTCGAGAAGATGAGTTAATACTTTGGGGTAGTGTTGAGATGTGTTTAGACGTGAGCATCAAATAGTGAAATAATAATAAATATATTAAATTTTAATGACCCTTGATGTTATATAATGAAATGAGAAATTTTCTAAGTTGGAATTTTCTTATCTGATGTGATGTTGGATGCAGCAGAATTTTCCATTTATGGAGTCAACTGATAAGATGTATTCTTATGGAGAAAGGTCAAGGTGTCTTATCCCGTTAGTGAACAAAGTGAGCTATGCAAAACTGCTTATCTCTTGAACTATGTACTCTGTAACATATATACTCTGATAAGAGAATATATACAGACATGTCTTCATAACCACTGGCCAGTGTTATATCAGACTTGAAGGATATAAGATTACATTTTGTAATAAAATAGGTGGTGCTAACTTTCTCTAGTTACATTTTGATGCTGATGTCCTTCAAGTCAGATATAATACTGGCCAGTGGTTGCGAAGACATGTCTGTATATATTCTCTTATCAGAGTTGCAACGTTGCAGAGTACAGAGTACATAGCTCAAGAGATAAGCTTTTAAAACACATTAACTGATATAAGGTTATCACAGTTCATATGCTACAAAGTCTAAGAGTTTGATAACTATATGAAATATATGACTGTAATGGCCAAATTTAATTCTAATCCTGGCAGCAGCCCATTGATTTAGGGCTGCTGCCATGAGGCTTCAGCACTTGAATCTTTAATGAAACTGCCTGTATATGGCAAACCCCTTTATTATACATTAAATCTCATATGCTCACATACATATATAATAACATATTGAATACATATCAAAGATTATAAACCAATTCTACATAACCTAATATTCTCATATTACCACAAGTACCTGTTAACATTCCATACATATAAATTTGATCACCAACATTAAATTTCATTTTCTTTCATGAATACATAAATTTTGCAAATGAACTAATAACAGCATTACTACTTATAACACCTTCATTAACTGGGAATGTTTTCCAACAAATTATATCTCGAGAATATATTTCACTAATGTCTTTTGGTTCTGGGTCTTTAGAATTATTTGCTCATCTAAAGAAACAGAACTCTAAGAAACGAGAACCATCTTTTGCTGTAACATCCTGTAGTTCAAATCTGAATGACAATAAAATATAACTTTCTTATATGTCCACAACTCATACAGTCCATTCAGCATTATCTTTGTTAATGCCCTTTTCAATAGAATGTATATTGCAAAATACCTTCCTTGGAAAATAAGAACTTCCACCTCTACGAAACCTGTTAACGTACATCTTGACCAAAACTGCCAAAATAGTTGTAATGTCTGGAAAACAAGACCATACTAAATTACAAAATTGAATACAGAAAAACATACAATGTTGGCTGTAATGAATCAGTAAAATAGATTTTGGCTCTTAAAGGAGGGAGAACGCATGCACCCGCTCGCTCCACCTCATCCATCAATGCTTCCGAATCACGACCACCCGTCGTCAGACCACATGCCTACCTGACAGCACACCTTCCACTTATTTATTTATTCAGGCCAGTGGACATAAATTTCCTCGTGGTATATCCGAATCTGTGGTATAATGGGTTGCGGTATTCAAGGCTCCCACTCTATTATGATTCATGAATGGAATAATGTTACAAGCTTTGATGGAATCAATCACGCAGGTACTTACATAACAATGTTATTTAAATATGCTTCTAAGAATATGTATACATCTAAATATAGACATATAAATAAACTTTATATTCCCATATTTATATGTAGGCTACACACACACACACTCTCTCTCTCACATACACATTTATATTAATTTTGTACTCCTATATTTATATGTACATACTTATTTATATATATTAAAATTAATTTTATGTTCAAATATTTACATATAAACATTTAAATTAATTTTACACTCATATTTATATACTTATACATAGTCATGTGTACGATAAATTGAAAGAATTTAATATTTAAATACTCATATACCTATACAAATAAATTATATTGAATTTAATTTTATATTGTCATATTTATATAACTATACCTATATATAATTATGTATAAATTAAAAATAATTTCATGTTAACATTTTTATATACCTATACCAATCCTTATAAATTAAATTGAAAATAACTTTATAGTTACATATTTATATACCTATACATATTTATATACTATACAGAATTATATTTATATTCCTGTCTTATATAAATACACAATTATGTATAATCCTGTTATATATAATAGATCCCACGTGTTTTTTTTCTGGGGTGAACGAGTATTTGGATTTTCTCAGAGTGATCCCATACCGTGAAGATGAATTGCGAATATGAAGGGCTGCCTTTTGACATTGACGATCATAGAGCCGTGAACCTGCATCATTGCTATTTGGTTGTCGCCAATGTTGAGACTATGATTGAGTTTTCGCCAAAGTATACATATTCACATTTTATGCATTTTCGTTTCAGTATCATTCTAGACTTGGTACAGTATGGACATATAGCATATTCCAATATGACATTTCAGTGTGAATTCTGTCCGAAGCTGTTTTCTCGGCGTGATAATTTAGAAAGACATTCTAAAATCTGCAGTATTGGTTTTCCAATGCCAACACAACCACCACTGTCGCCGCCAGAAGGTTGCAGTGGTAACATACAGAATTCAAACAAGATTTTACTCTACCCATATGCATTCATGCTGGGGATGAAGATATTTTCCACGAATCGCGACATGGAAGCCTATTTCCGAATACAGTGAGGTGCATCATCGCAGGGCCATCGGGTTGTGGCAAGACATGCTTCCTACTGAGCCTGCTGGAAGAAGAGAACAGACTTCGCTTTGAGAATGTGCACCTATATTCAAAATTGCTCCAGCAACCGAAATACAGGCGATTGGCATGTGTACTGCAGGCTGTGGAAGGTATGAAATATTTCCCATGCAGTGAAAATGAAGCAGTCATTTCTCCGAGCGAAGCACTGTGAAAATTGATATTTTTTTGTATTCAATGGCATTGCCTGCGAGAAACAAACTTGCATTCAAGAATACTTCAGCATGGCTCAACACACGAATGTGGACTGTGTGCACCTATGCCAGACTTATTTGTGCATTCCCAAACAACTGCCTCACAACACAAACATGTTGGTGCTGTTTCGCATGGACAATACGAATTTCCGCCATGATTACGATGATCATGTTAATACAGACACGAGTATCAGATTTCAAAGATATGTGTGCCTTGTGCTGGAAAGAGAAACATGGATTTTTGACGATTGTTAAGGACTGTCTGCTACATAGGGGAAGGTACAGGCATGGGTTCAATCAGTTCATCCACTGGGAACCATCAAGTGATGTCGTCAATACCTCCTGCTACATCGATGGGCACCATTTCTGCAGACAATTATGACACCACAGTTAATGCTAAAGTTGGAATGGGTACAGTCCAGTCGGTTTGTCAAGCTCTACATACTGATGAACATTTAACTCCTGTTACAAAGAAAAGTAAACTTGATATTGAGGATGATGCCATCGGGTGAGACACGAGATAAACGATGATACAAATTACTTACTGATGAGGGCGCCAGTGGTGTTTCCCAGTTACCACACTGTTGAGACTCAGGGTTCTCAGGGATGCTGCTGGTTCTGTGTGTCCGTCTCACCACTCAACACTTTACCAATACTAAACATTGTCATACTATACTGAGAGGTTAGCTGGGCTGGTACTGACTCTACATAAACACTCACAATTTACACTGGTAAAAGAGGGTTTATTGTACCAACATACAATCCGTGCCTTTATTAGTTAGTGATTACTTCGGGCATGTGTAGCTAGTTCTGGTGAGTGAACACTCGGCACATAACCTAGCGACACGATTCCTACAGGATGATTTCCCCGTGGTGTCAGAAGACAACCTCTTCTAGGTGAGGGTCCTACAGCAACTATGAAGGATTGCAGGGTTTACCCAGAGGTGGGACATGGGGATGGTATGGATACAACATATTACAACTGTACACATAACCCTGACAAATCAATGATACACTACACGCTTTACCCTTAAATATTGCCACCCGTCGGGACTCGTCTCCTAGAAACATGAAGTGGAGCGACGGTCTAAACACAAAGCACAAACTAGTATAGATAAAAAATCGCCATACAAAATACCCTTGACAAATAACACATCACAACTTAGAAGATATTCCGCCACAGGTAACCGCAACTCGTTGGGACGGAGCAGGCTAGTGCAGGATATATATATTACAAGACAAAACATTTAGGACAATGAAAAAGATGAAAAGTGGGCACACACACAAAATGGGTATATAAACACACAACTGTGTGAAACTACTCTTAAATGGTGCGGCGGCCAGATGACCGCATGGTCAAAACAAAACAAATAATGCAGAACTCTTCATAAATATGCCCATAAATATACTGGAGAAACAACAGCGTATAGCAGAGACGAGCATAAATAGCTCTTAAAACGTGGTAATTACAGAGTTACAGGCCTAATGGTATACAACCACGTGGCTAGACATGAAATTGGCACCAAACACATTAACAGTAATAAAATACTTAAAATCTCCATAAATTAATCTTGTCCTTAATATTTCACGTCAGAATAAATATGCAGTTAGATAAATTCACTCATCACATAACTAGATGGTATCACATACAGTCTCGTACGGCAGCGTGGCCTCATGGTCGGAACACACATTCTCTAGTCGTTTATAATCACAAAAGTCAACAAGGGCTGTAAATAATTAGGTTATCTAGACTAGCATTATGCTGGGGACAAATTAACAATACGTATGCGGGCAAAGGTGAATTGGTATGCTGATGAAAACTATGGTAACCTACATCAATGCAATAAAAATGTGAGTGCATACGGACAGTGTCTTACCTCTACACCACCACTTGGACAACTGTAACAAGGCAAGCTCGCACGGCTGTAACATGGCTGCCTACGGGGTTCACACGAGCGGAAATTATATGCACGCCTTATAAAATATTAAATTATTAAATGCAATAGCACAAAAGCAATAGTAAACAATATTACACGTACCATTTAAATTAGCATTTTTCTGTTAACTTTATGTCTTTTAAATGTGTCTTCATGTGAATTACGGTCTTGTAATTTTTTGGCGCATAATTCAAATTAAAAACAAACACAGACATAACCCGTACATTAATAAGACATTTGTACAAAACTTGACCCTTGAAAAATAAATAATTTAGACAAAACACTAATTATGACTGCACTGGAAGTCGGGACTGTTCTCTTATTAAACACATTATACCATTACATGTGTTTAATTGGTGAGCGCCATTATGGGCTGATGGTCATCGGCTTTTTGGCCGGAGACAAAGATGCAGCAGGAAGTGAAGACGATCATATAGACAGCATTGATGATGACTATGATGACAGTGCTAGTGTTGAAGATGACAATTATTCCCTTGATGGATCCACACATTTCCCCAATGGTATCCTTCGACAAGTGATGTGAAGAAGGCAGAATACAACGAGTTTACTGACGATATGTATACCGAAGATCCCCACAAACTTTTAGACAGACTTAAATATTTGCTCGATATGCAACAACGTGAAGATAACTCGACCATGAAAGAGATGGTTTTTGATCATAAGAGTAGTTAAGGATCAGGGTTATATCAGATGATGTGATGAACTGCTTTCTTCTGAAAATTTACAAAATAATAATAAATTATAGTAAAATTATTTGTTTATTTATTTTTGTGTGTTGTATTATCCTGTTGGCCTTTAGTTTTTAATAACACCAATATGTAAATAAAACACTTAATAAATTTAATATGTAGTCGAAGTCGTGCATCATGCATGTAGCTATACTATTGATTGTAAAAAAATATTGTTTAAAAATAGGATGGAAAATTGTAGGCTTTTACGTCTGTATAACTGTAAGTGCCAAAAGTTTTCTTGGCAGTTAACTAGGACATTAAACATAGTAGTCAGTAATATAGTATGCATTGAATTTTATGCATCTTTTCTAGAGTTTTTGTTTTCAACATAATTTAAAGTCATGGGGTCAAGTTCACTATCGTATGCAGCTAATATGGTGGTAGTAGTCTGTAAAGTAATATGCTTGCAGACTTTTATGTATTTTTCTCGAGTTTCGGTTTTCAAGGTCATTCTAGGTCATGGGGTTAAGGTCGTGGTCATTGGCTTTCAATATGGCAGATGGGCGATGACTACAAAGGTGGTGGCCGCTTACCAAGATAGTCGTCGCCTACTAAGATGGCTGAATAAGTATTGCTGAGGGGAGTGGGGGCGAGGGGGTCAGTCGTCTACTGATGGAATGAATGTGACTAATGGCAGTGCTGGGGAGACCTTCAAAAAATGTAATTTAAAATTTTTAAATATTTGTTAGTAATTAAACTTTAATAATTTTTTTAGTTTTGAATTTTCAAGGTCAAGGTCAATGGTCCCGATCCGTCACCTGGCTCCAAGGTCAGCAGAGTTGCTGATCCCTCTCAGCTGTTCCGAGAAAATTTGGGATTTTCTGAGGATCCTTTCGATAATTCTTAAATAATTTTTTTACATTTTTTAAAAGGATTCTTTTTGGAATTTTTGAAGTTTTTGGGGCTCAAAGGTCTTCGAGGTCAAGGTCAGGGGTAAAAGGTCAACGACATCCAAGATGGCGGCCAGTTGATGTAACAACACGGCGGCTCCCACTGCTCCGGCTCCAATTCCTTTGTGCGTGAAGGAACATTTCCCTACTATTTGCGTGTAACTGTAACTGTTCTTTGGAAGTCTTTCCGATTTCATCGTACTTCAAGTTTCTATCTTGTTCTACTCTTCAGTGATATTGTCATGTAAATGTCAAGATGAGTCAGGGTTTCCAGGGTAACTGTTCTTTTAGTAAAGGGGGTTGAGATGGTGGCGCTCCACCACTGCCTTTAGTTTTCATAATGAATGCTTGGACCTCAGCACTTCTAGATGACAGAGTTCTTCACAGAGATTAAAAATTAATGTCAACAACTAGTATGGAAAGAAGAACCGAATACTGAAATAAAAGAAAGGTTTGATAAACAATTTAGATTAACTGATGAGTTAATAAGCGAGGTTGGGAAGCACGAGTTCTTCACCACAGAGGTAAAAGAAGTTGTAGAGGTACAAAAAAGTGATAATGTAGAGTTGAGTACCGAATGTACAAGTAATTTAGTAGTAAATGTTGAAAGTAAAGAGGCTGTAAAGGAAGTGGAGATTGAAGAAAATAAGGATGTAAGTGAATTTGTACCAGAAATAAATTAAGTACATCACTGCGAAGCAGTAATATTACAGTATAATTAATTCAATGTTGTGCAGAATGCCAAGAAAAATGAAGTGTGTGTAATTGTACACACTTTTCCTTTCATGCCATGAATAGAACTAAGGGCTGTATCAGTTTTAATGTGAGGCTGTATTTCAAGTGTTATCTGTACTACGTGGTACTTTCGAATTCTCAGGCTTCACAGCGAGGTGAAACAACTTCTGAGATTAAGCTTTTTCATGTTTCCTATGCAGACTTGTCAACTTTTAAAGTTTCCAATTAGTAAAATGGATAAAAATTATTAAAACAAACGTAAACTGCCCACGGCAATTCCACATACACTAATTTTTCTTAACACTCACAATTAATTTCAAGTAATAAAATTTCCATGATTTTACAATGAAAATTTTATATAATCTAACATTTTAGTGTTTCAGACCAGAAACTATGATTTCCACTAGAGAAGACTTATGTATCATGGAAATGTGTTTGCTTAGCATGACATGCAAAGCAAAAATATACTTATTCCTTGCCTTGGCTGAAATATAAATTAATGTAAGATAACTTTCATGCTTTGCTTATATTCACATTTGTAGTATTAATGTGCTTACCATAAAAGTATTAAAAATTCACTTTGTATACATAATTCCTATTCTGCAATGATTTAAATTTAAAAATTATAACATTTAAAACTTGGATATCAAAAATGTACAATACTCACAAGTCAATTTTCAAAATAATAAAACTTACAAAATTTTATTTATAAAAAACAAGCATTACGTTTTTTCTGGATTAAGCCGAAGTCAGATAGGGGAAATGTGGGAATTGTTTATCGCCAGATGCAAAACGACAATAGCAATTTTTCCGTTACCTGGAGAAAGATAAATTTATTATTCTGTTTGTTGTTTTGCATTGGTCATTTTCACAGACTGTACACACACAAAACAAGTAAAAATAAAAACCTGCACAGCTGCAAATGTATCATTGTGAAACAGCTGCTCGGTCTATGAAGAAAGAAATAAATGTTTTGTAAACAAATACTATGATCAACGTAGGTTACCATTCTACCCATATCTTGTTAGGAAAAGATATACTGCTGCAGCTCCATTAATTTTATTGCCAGTGGATTGGATGGGGTTGGGAGAGACTTTAATTTAACATATTTCGTGAGATGATGGTGTTTTATACCTCTTCTTGTGAGAATCGGCTCTCACAACCTCAATGTTAAAAGCCGTCAAAATCTCTTCACTCACTTTTTCTTACAAGACTACCATATTTAATGAAATACTGTTTTAATGGAAGAGACTAAAATTTGCTTGTATGAAAGAAACATTCAAATTATTACAAAGTTGTAACTTTACTGAAGGAAAACGCTATAAATAGGTGGGTAGTACTAATTCAAATATTGAACACACTTAAGACGTAAATATATTTGGCGAAGTTAATTTTCCATACAATAAACATGTTATTTTTACACTACAAAACAGAGTTGAAATGGTTTTCTAGGCCATGTACATTTAAAACAAACATTTTATAACAGTTTCAAAATACGCTATTTACAATACACACTGACTTACTGTTCGTAATTCCTATTTGCAACTCCTGAATACATGTTGTTCTTCGCAATCCATACTATGTGTTTCTCTGCCATCAATACATATTAATTAGCTGAATCATTAAATAAATACGAAAATTCACCGGCTTTCCGAAACCAGTAAGTTATAGAACCAAAATAAACAGTGCTGCTTCATGACAATTGTGAAAATGGCAGACCAAGCCATGCATCAAATAATTGTATCGATATGTACATTGCAATACTTGATACATCACAGTATCGAGACATCGAAGAATCGAATGTCCCGTTTCTAGTAAATATTTACTCTAAAATTTTTCCCAGTATTGGAATTCGTAAAAAATCAAGGCATTTTCGTAAAACCGTAAAAAGGGTATGATTTCCATAAATTTTACGGAAAAATAGCTAAAGTTGGCAAGTCTGTTCATGCCATCAGCAGTTTTGTATTTTGAAGCCTCGCAGTGATGTAATGTTTAGCCAATAGGATGTCGCGAGCCCCAGCCGAATGTATAATTTTAGATTTTTATTCAAGAGTGGGGAGTGTAGCGCATGGCGAGCTGCAGGAACACAGGCCCTGAGCTCACTGCGTGAACCACAGTGCAGAGATGTCGTGGTGACACCAGTACGATTACAACCACCGACAAGACTACAGGTCGAGCCGACGACTTCGGGTCGCAGAGTATTTGTTGAACTTTATAAATGTAACAATTTGGAAGAAGTCTGTGGTGTCGTGAAGTGTGGGATGCTGATAGGTATCAAGGGGGAAGGTTTCTTTTTCCTTCCAGTTGCCTTCTTAATTTTTCCCTTGAGACAAGATGTATAATTTAACTTTCTGTAATTACTACTGTGACTCTGTAACCTGCGAGTGTTTAACAAGAAGGAAGACTGGTCGTATGATGTCATGCTGAGTTAAATGTAAATGTTTTGGACCTTCAACAATAAATAGAGTCAGATTCCGACATGGCTATTTCCTCTTGTTATTTCTCAACAACCAGGTGGACCAACTTTTTGTGCTCAAATCGGCTGATGCTAGCCGAACCCGAACATAAGTGCTGAAGATCTATAACCTGTATTGTAACATAGCGAGCTGATGCTATGTTACTACATGGCTGCCTGAACGTGTGGTCAGAGACTGCAACAACACCTACACAATGTATTGTAACATGGAAGAAGGCTATGTTACAACCTCTTAAAAAAACTCCAGATGCACCCAATATTTTCACCTGAAACATGGGTGCAACCTGTTTGTTGAAACTGCTTGTGCCAATGTCAAATGCTCTGAGCAGTAGGAGGTGCAGTGCTATACTCTCACTGAAAATCATGCTGCACAGTTGTCGCAGACATTAAAATTGTTGAACTGTACAATGCAAAAGGACTTCTATTGTTGTATCATCATCCTGATGCATACTCAAGGGAGCTCGCATGCTAGTTACCATTTACACACCAGGGAGACCCCTAGCTGCAACCTAGCAAAACATTTTAATCCTCTTAGCAGTGAACGGACATGTTTGCTGACATATAGAACCCATGCATGGCTCAGCCAAGCACAGAGTCAGCACCCACGTGATTCAGACTCCATTGGGTTGGGGTGGAGCATATACAGGATTTGTAATAGTTATAACCAAAACCTTGTCAGATGCGTACTTCACTCTTTACCACGTGGGTCTCTGCTCCTTAGTTTAACAGATATAGCATTTTCAAATTGGATGAATGTTTTTGAAACATGATGTATTAATGCAGATGACCAAGATGATTTACCGGATTTCCCTCCACTAGTGAGAATATAATTCCATCAAACCTCATCTCATATGCCAGAAGTGTATCACACGACCATATAAATAAGTTGGAAGAAGCAGACATTCAAGAAGTACTAAACATTGACAACAACGTACCTGTAATACATTCCTTGAGTGACTCAGAAATTACACTAATTGTGTTAAGTAAAGATAAGAATGTTGACTGCAGTAATGATGCCAATCCAGAAGAGTGATTAAATCTCCATTGGTGTTATGGCAAAATTATGTGACCAATTAATTAGTGGACTTGAACAATATGTATTTATTAAATGAGCAAGAGGTAATTGCAGTTTACTCGATTGAAGCGCACTTGCTTACGCAGAACAAATGTTGCTGAAACAGACAACATATTAGAAACACACAAAATATAATCCTCTCATCACGGTGGTTCATCTTTGAAAAATCCTGTTCCAGTAATGACATTGAACGCCAGACTGCAACCTGTTGATGGTGACGATGACGAACTTCTCTTGTCAACAAAATGGTGAAGAACCATGTTATGCACCTTTAGTTTACTAAAGCTGCAAGAAGTTATATGTATATCCATAATTCCAAAATTAGGAATGCCACTGGTCTCAAAGATTTTTGATAAAGGATTGTGCACCAGGATGTCAGGTACAGGCACTATTAACACAAATCAAAAAATGGCAACAGTTCCAATAAAATTTTTTTAATGAAATAGTTACATATCTTAAACAAACAGGAATTCCAGTTATACTTTACCAGCATTTCTGCAAGTATTAATACGTAATTTGGTTAGTGTTTTCCTCTGTACCACATTGAAATTAACTATAAAAACTTGGCTGAATATTTCACAATTACAAAAATTTTCTTGCTCATATTTAATTTTTTTGAATATTAATTATTTTAGACATTTTAGTTTATTAATTGATATGGTTTTAAGCAAATTTTAAATCTTTTTATAATGTCACTAAGACTAAATTACATTACTTAATAAACCTATAATCATAATCAATACTGGAATTAAAATTATATTGTTTACTGACATTTCACCTTTGAAAAGTAAGGTCTACTCTATTATTCCCAGTACAATTCGGACATTGTAAAGAATGAGCAAGTTTATATTAGGATTCCGATTCACAATAATCCTTCAGTAAACTATTATTAACTGTCGTACAGCACTGTAACAAGACCTAGGGTACAAATTGATCTCAATTAGAGTTATATTAAACATGACCTTATAAAATAAGGGATCATGAGAATAAACTTATAAAGTAATCAATTACATGTTGTGCACTATGCTACTGGTTTTAGTCACAAATTTTAAAGTGATAATAAGATCCACTTTCACTGGGATGATTTTTCGTTGTTAATAAATTTAATGACATTCTTAAATTTCATGAATAGTTTTATATGTTTTTATTGGTGGTACTCTGCACATTTATATGTAAATAAGCTGATGTATTTACAAATGTATAACTTATGTACTGTTTAGACTGTGTCTCAAAGTAAAGGATAAAAATAATGCATGGCCATTTTTAAACCAAAAGTTTCAAAGCACGCTAGAATATAATAACATGGTAGGCATCAGTGAGCAAGTGTTCCCATTGGGTCCCACGCTGGCAATATTATAGGGTCTTGCTCAAAGACTTCTAACACTTTTTCAGGAACAAATTTACGGTCAACCACAACTTCAAATACAAACTCTTCAAACCAGTTCTTGGTCATGACAAGATAACCTTTGTCACCACGATCATCACCCCATGAATTCTCCACACGAAATTTCACTGGCTGATCATCCTGAAATCAAATTTAAAGCATGTTAATTTTGGGTTTTTATTGCAATGTTTAATTTTGCCATAATACAGCATGTTTTCCAATCATAAAAAAAAAGGGCTGAAAAATTTAGCAGTGATAAATATAAATATGTAATATAATGATATTTGGGAAATAACAAATTAAAAGACACAGAAATAGTCTACTGGAAATAAACTTATTTTTGGAGGCACAAAAAAAAGTCACAATTTTTTTTTTAGAAATATGACATTAAAAAAATTTAGGCTATCAATAGCTGTAGAAAAAAAACTAAACAGAGGTGTAGTTGCAATATACTGGCTGCTGGCTGGACCAACTTCCCCAGGCCTGCCGAACTAGTGTGACAACTTGCAAGTAAGGGAGCTGGTCCACCCAGTGAAAAATTGCAATTGCACGTCTGCAAAATTTTTTTTTTCTTCAGACACTGTACACACGTGTGTGTGCACACTGTATCTGCGCATGCATGTCTGTGTGCATGTGCCCACGTGAATGTGTTGCAATATGCAAGTACTACTCTATGGTATTCGGAAATATATTTTCTTTTTTAATTTAAAAAAAAAAAAAAAAAAAACCTGTACGACATCAATAGCAATTTTTTTTTTTTACTCATATAGAGGTTATCCCAAACTAATGTTTACACTCTTTGAATATGAATAACATAGAAACTATTAAAGATAATCTGATTGGGAATGATTATATTTGATGCTATAGGGGCAACATAGGGTGTGGGTGAATGTTTGTAACAGTTATAAATGTTCAAAACATCAGTCGCAAGACATTGTTGTTGTTCTGTTCTACAGCATTTCAGACAAACAGTAGCTACAGTTTCCATAGGATGTAGGAGTAGATTCACAGGTGGTTACAATTGCGTCTTTTAATGCATCCAGTTTATGGCTGTGTTGAGGACATGGCTGTGTGTTTTGTGTGAATATGTCTACGTTAACTGGTAATATTTTCTTTGAGAGCACTGTAGTTTTATACCAGATCAGTTATCTCAAAATTTTTTTTTTTAAGTTTAATTAGCACATTATATGTATGCTATTGTCATTCTTCAACATTAATACGCCCCTTAGATCTCAGAGTTTTATTTTTAATAGGGACTTTTTTATCACCAGG
Organism: Dryococelus australis; assembly: GCA_029891345.1. NCBI lineage: Eukaryota > Metazoa > Arthropoda > Insecta > Phasmatodea > Phasmatidae > Dryococelus > Dryococelus australis. The sequence continues at coordinate 84,744,304 of CM057009.1, read as the reverse complement.
ATCAGGAAAGAAATCGCACACATAATTTTTCTGCTATAATTTTATTAATGATACGTCTGTGAAAGGACCAGTAGGATATAAATGGCATACATGATACATCAAGATTTCTGGCGAACCTTAAATCAATACAGGCCTAGCATTGTTGGAGTAGTTTTTGTATAAGACAAATTGAACTCGCTGAGCACAATGTTGGATGAGCAGTCTTGCGAGACATTAACATAGATGTCTCTGACGATCATAATAGGTGTAGTGAGATATGGCTTGTATTCGGGCATTACCTTAATGATATTTTTCGAATACTTTAGCAACAATCGTAACATAGTTTAATTAATGCTGATGCTGTGCCTGGATGGATGTACACACAGCCGAGTATGACTTTGTAGACACCACTGACCATAACGTTTATGAGACAGACATCACCAACAACTGGATCTGTGATCTGCAAACTCATCTTGGTAATGACAACACTGTTAATGCTGTGGCAATCAGTGAAGCTATTGATGTTGTGATATATGGCAACTCTTGGTGATGCGACTAGACGATGATGATACCACCTGCGCTTAGCGGTGTTACAATATGATTTTAGATCAAAGCCAGACATCTGAACTGGCTTGGAATCATCCATCCACGTCTTGCTGACGGCCAAGTAATCAGATCGGCTGATGATGGAATCGGTAGAGATGTCTTCTGAGTGCGCTGCAAAATTCTGTGCATTAATGGTGCAGATAAGTATACGGCAACGCTGATCGGGAATATAATCACAAAACTCTTTTACTTGTGCAATTAGTGTCGGCAACAAATATTGGGCCAGTTGCTGGTAATCATCTCATATTTCTCTGATTGCAGGTGAGATACCTGACCGAATCCATGCACTAGCTGCTGCCCAATGTGTCTTCATAATCGGCGATTGCACACAATCAATGTCTATAATCTCTAGCTTTGATGCAAAAGCGATTACATCATCCACTTCCATGGGCTCAGCCGCCCCAGCAGCAGATGTACTCACGCCGTCGTTGACGTGCTCGGATGGCTTGAGTTTTTTACGTTCCCGGTACCGTTTCTCTCAATCATATGGGGTATCATGGGTATCACTGGATTACTTTTGAAATGTGCTTTCCAACTGTATACAATTTCTGTATTTCAACTTGGTTTTTTGAAGAGTACAGGCCAACATTGTGTTACGTTTTCTTACTTTTTTACATTAAACTCATACAATTTCACCACAAACAAGCCACACAAATGTTTTTATTCATGAAATCAAGTGATCTTAACGAGAGCTGTTGATTGAAACTTAAACAAGCATCATAGCTTCTCCTGGTCACACGTTATACTATGCGGAAGTTATGAGACGTGGCAAAAAAAAACTCAAAAACATAACATATTCTTTTATCCTTTGGCAATCAACTGGTGCAATTGAATTTTGAATGTAGATGATAGAATCGGAGCTGCAATGCCACAAACTGAATCCCTCGATTTTGTTATCACTGGATTTTCTGGATTGCCACCCACTATGGTGGCAAATTTGAAGATGTATTCACGTCAAAAAAAATCTCTAATTGCAATAAATCTGAAGATCTGGGCAGCGAATCAACACTTCCTCATTGGCCTAGTAACCTCCTAATAAATGTTTCATCCAGGAATGAACAATGTTTCTTAATGGTAATGTGACTACACCGTCCTGCTGGATAAAGTAATCATCTGAGTAGAGTTGATAAATGGCTGGCACACTGTTTTCACGCAACATGGTATGATAACTAATGGAACAGTGATGGGTGAAAGTTATCATACTACACTTTCAAAACAAAAAAATTGCTACCACTCCCACTGCAAGAAAACCATGGTCCATGCTGGCAAGACAGTGGCACAATAACTCAGTTAATACAAAGTTACTACTAATAAATTGATAAAATAATATCAATATAATAAAAAAAATTACAGGCATTTTTACTTGAGTCGCAGGTGTAAGGGATTTGATAAAATAAAAGAATATATTCTGAGTAGACTCACAACCTTTATATTCAGAAAAGTAAACAATTTATCCAATCATATTTTTAATACTTTTGCTAAAAGAGATCACAAATCAATTCCGATTGGAGTTAGGTAATTATGATAATTAGACAGGTCAGCATTCAATAAAAAATAATTCTTCAAACTGTAGTGCAACCATTTTAATGAGGCAAAAATAATTTACTTTAAAATAGACAAAGATAAAATGTGAAGTTCACATCTGTTTTTTGGCCTTTTCCATGCCTATCCGGGCATCATCGCGATCTGCGCATGTCATCGTGCTGCGTGCGGTCAATACTTGCTCCCATTCCCAGACACAGAGAAGGGCAGAAGGTGAAAAATGGACAGCTTCATGTCCCCATTGAATGGTACCAATGGACAGGAACTTGAAAGCAGAAGGAATGAAGAGAAGAAGTGATGAAAGACAAAATTAAATAACTACGGAAAAAACCTTCTGAAGACAAACTGGGGTAAAAAAAATCCACAAAAATTAGCAACATGGTCTAGTTTGCAGAGAAGTCTAAATGTAAAATGTCATAACTCACCCATTCTGGAGGGTAGAAACCAGAAACTAGCAGTGGTGCATTCTAGCACCCGGTAAGTCACTCCACAATAATAAATTTTAAAAATAACTACATCTTCAACGTTATAACCAAAGAAAACTGGCTACATAGTAGTCAGTTCTGAGTAAAGTGGCAACTACATTCTTGCTTGCCGAGACTACTGAATACAGCTATTGACCAAAAACACATGCAGCTGTCCTCTCGTACTGGTGACGAATGCCCGCAGCAAAACGCATAGTGCACGGAGGTGAACTTGCCCACTAGCGCCGGTGGAGATGACACAAACTAAATTGCTAATACCAAAATTCCCGATAGATGGCGTGGAGATGAACAAATGCCACTCTGGATACTACCAACGCTCAAGTTGATGGCAGCACAAAGACCAGATTTTTTGTCGAGAAACATTGAACACAGCTAAAATTTATTGTGGACTGAAGCAGCGCTTTTATTGTGGACTGAAGCAGCGCTTGCTGAGGTCATAGACTGCTGAAATTATACTCTAAATTGTGACAAACAGTTGCACCAGTGCTGTGCGCATCACCTAGCAGGTGTGACTGAGTCACTGAACTCTGCGCGAACACTGTTAGCCGTTCTGCCTGGATATTGGCAAAAAAAAAAAAAAAAAAAAAAAAAAAAAAAAAAAAAAAAAGAGAGAGAGAGGCAAGTATCATCAAAACGTTAAGTAAAATATTCCAAAAAACTAGTTGCAGTTAATCAAGTACAATTCCAAATACATATGAACTACACAAAAAATTCAAATCACTGTAACAAGAAAAAAAATATCCAGCTGATCACCAGTAAAGATCCCATTTCACTAAATTCATCTCAAAAATGAATATAAACCAAAACAAAAAATTTAAATAGTGCATAACAAACTTTTTACTGTGTGCTATTTGGAATCTCTTGCCTAACTAGAGATCAGAGTTACCTATGAACTAAACTGAACTAAGTTCGAATGTGTGCATACAAGACTGAAATATAAGACTTTCAAAACTACAATAACAGCCTGAAAATTGGAATAACAGAATGTTGCCCTAAACCTTACCTGAAATACAGACACTATTAATTGTGCAAAATATCACAATATACCAAATTAGGTGAAATCAAAAAAAAAAAACATTGTACCCTAAAATTTTCCAAAAATTTCACAATGGCAAGCATTAAAGAAGATAAGCCCCACAAGTCCTCTGGCAGACATACATCACATTGTTAAGCCAGGAAGACTAACTGCTTGCTCTACCATAATGTGGGGATTTTCATCAGCACAGTTGTGGTTAACTGTTCCATTCAATTTCAAGGCTACCTCATCAGACCAAACAATCACAACAATAAAATGTTCGTTGTCGTCATACATGTTCAACCTACTCACAAAATTTGACACGCCTATCTGGGTTGTCCTGATTCAAAGAATTAAGTAATGCGGGAATGCAGGGCCTCCATTTTACGTGCTTTAAAATATGACAGTTTATTTACTGACACCCAACTCATGCGCAGTTTGTTGTATGGACTCGACTTCCCAGGGTAATGTGTGAATATGTGCAGCACAACCGCACATTTCTTTCATTCTCTTTCGTTTCCTTCCTGCCGCAAAATAACTTGTCAAGTAATGATGTCATTTTTACACATGACTGTGGCACAGTATCAAATTCTGCACTCCATTGCCTATGTACCTCAATCATGTTTTCACAATTCCAACAACACTTTGAAATTCACTTAAGCTGCTCGAAAGAAAACTGTTTCACCTCTGCCATTTCCTCTACAATTTTAGAGCTGTTACTCGTGGCTGCAAATTGAACTGACAGTAGCAGAATGGTTACACATTTTCGCACACCTTATAGAGTCAAATAAAAACAGTCCCATAATACTGTTTTTAATAGCTTCTCTGCTAATAATATACAAAGGGTGTAAGCATTAATTTGGAACACCTGATACATGTGTTGTTAAAGATTATTCAGTATAAAAAAATAACTAAAAAAACTTTTAAACCAAGCTTTTATTTATAAATGCACTAAAAAGAGAAAAATAATTATAGTAGTTACACAACTTGTAGAACTTATAAGATATGGCCGAACAGCCGTAATAAACTTTACTAGAAATCAATATGTTTGTATCAATTTATATTTAGTATATAAATGCTTGACGCGAAGAGTTAAAAGCCTTACGCAAGATATGTGCTTACTATGTTTATGCAACGGAGATATATGTTGTATATTGTGAATAGTTAAGAGCCTTATGCAAGACACACACTTACTACGCTTATGCAAATGAGGTATGCATTCTATATTGCGCCAACCACAGGGTTATGATCAAACACATGGAGTGGTGTATATGAGCCCAACATGATGATGCCCCAGACTAATATGCTACTTTAGCCTCACTGTACCTACTCTCTCATTCTCATCATCAGGAATCAGCGCAAACACTGACCCTGGATTTGTCCATTAACAGGACCCAGCCCCACTGTTTCCTGGTCCATGCTCTATGTTTTCTGCACCATGCTAATCAGGTAGTTTTGTGTGCAGCAGTCAATGGGATGTATCTTGCAGACATCCAGGCATACTTAAACAGTATACCCGGAAATGCTCATTCCTATGGCGGCTGCCCTGAGGTCCTTAGAAAGGTCTGCTGCTGTGATCCAACTGCATCATTTTACAGTGGAAGTAAAATAGTAATCTTCTGGTCATGACAGAAATATGCAGTTTTACAGACAGCAACATTACAATATAAAGTAAAATCCTAACAAACTACAACATAAAATAAAGTGAAGTATATAAGGCGAATTTTTGTGCAAATGGGCTGAAATAGAATTCTTAAAGTGAGTTAGCAATTGTTAATTTTAAATATGTCAGAAACTATCAAGCCCTTGGGTAGTTGCAGCGGAAATGTGGAGGATAGGGATACACCGTCCCTCCCCTAAAACAGTGGGGAGAGTCAATATAGGTATTTGTCCAGACGCGTGTCTGGTTAACTAAGGCTGGGACACGGTCGTCATGGCTTTAGTTGCACTTAGGTCAGAGGTGTGTGTAAGTTTTCAGTAGGGAACGCTTCTGGCTGGATATGGCTATCGGGCACGTAGCCTTGCGCAGGGGAACAAAGTTCTCTAAGTTTTTGATGACTATCCCTTATGCTTATACCCGCTCTTACTGACCACGTTCTTAGTTACAGTTGGCGACTGGCTGGAGGTGTTACTGTTACTTGACTTACTGACATCTTGATGGTGAGTGGTGGCTGGCTGTAGATGGTCGATGGTGGTGTAGTCTGAGAGGGCGGAAGCGAGGACACTGGGCTCGACAACAGGAAACTTACGGTTCCACCTTGATGCAGCTGAACTCCAAAATGTGGCTTTGGAGATTCCAAGGCATCCCTCTGTCTCGTTAACCACACCACTCAGAACAGGGTGGTAAGCAGTGTGTGTACGAGTAGGGGGAGAGACAATGGTATACACACATACTCGCGATGAAGGTATATCCAATAACCTAAGTAAGCAGGCGCGGTCTCATTCCACCTGTCATTCCACTGTAGGGGGAGCTAAACCAATCCACTGCTTGGCAGCAAGATGAGCAATCCTTTGCTTCTCCCTCCTTGCGCAGTGTTTCACCTTGTATGGCATAGAGTGGAAATGGCTGCTGAAAATGGCAGGTTGAGCACCATGGACACAAAGAGAAACCCTAGCATAGTTTCTGCCAAGTAACGGCTTGGTAGCACGAGCCTGGTGCCTCAGAAGACCTCCACTCTAGCAGGCAGATCAGAGGCATTTGGAGCCGTGGGGGCCACTACTGCTATTACTGGGTGTTTTTTCTCAGCCAAGGCCAGGCCATAGCTCCTGAGCAAAAATTCCCTGCCAGCACCTAGGAGCTTGGTGGGGATAGAACTCTGGTGTACTGTCTCTCCTGGGTTGAAAAGTATTCCTAGTGGTTGGGGCTCTCTATTCTATTCATCTAGCAACTGGGTGTTCAGTGGGAATACAATAGATGGCCATCTAATGGGTGTGTATCAGACTGGGGCCTCCTGAAGGGGTGTCCCCAGTCATAACTAGTTTGTAATAAAATCTCCCGTCTCCGGTTGGTAGCATACGACTCGTTCTCCTAGCAGCTGACTTGGAAGTACTCTAGAAATGAGACTCACAGTTGAAAGAAACAAAGCTGTGTTAATTAATTGCTTAGTAAAAACAGTGACGTGTTAGCTCCTGCCCAGCAGACGGGTGGCTGGAAGTAACCTATGTTAGCCAGGTTTAGGCGACCTGGTCCTAGGCTATTTGGGAAAGTTAATAAAAAACTGTCAAAGATTAATTAATATAAAAGTGAATTATCTAGAACGTGGGGTGTCTGTAAGAGACTGTGAAGGGTGGTGTGTGGAATGTCTAGTTACCAAAGAAGAGCTTCTGGCAACTGTTGTCGATTGACGTCACTGGAGCATCTGGTCGCGGGTGCTGCAGAACTCTAACGGTGACGGCAAGGCTGGCAGCTTCTGGTGGCTGCTGAAGACTGTTGAGCTGTTGGTGGCAGCTTCGCTGCTGAAGATATTGCAGTAGCCGGAGGCCCCAGCACTGGAAGTGGTGGAACGAGTTTGAAGAACTGGCGTGGTCCGCCGCGCATGGACTTATATAGTAAGGGTTGAAGGTGCCATGGTGGCCATGGAGGGCGGGGGCGTGTGACGTCCCTCTGGTGCGAGGCCAGAGTGGGGGTAGCAACTCTCAAGTCATCTCTCTGCCTTTGCTCATCTTCGGTGGCGCTTGGCCATGCCCTGAGGCAGCTGATGGCTTGCAGGCTCTCAGCGACCGGCAGGGGGGGGGAGGTCACTGACTTGTGCAACCCCTCATATCCACATGTCCGGCTGCCCTCCAGGATTGTGGCAGACTGCAACATTCGTGTACGGGATGGTGAGGGGTTCGACTCACTCGTGGGTAGAAGTAGGTATACTTGGTTTGAAGTGAGATGAGTCGCAATCATAATTGATAGTTGTATAAGTGGCACACATCAATACACCCCCCCCCCCCTTTGTTGCGATGAAGACTCATCGTGAAGGTTCGGCGGAGAAGGGCATAGGCCCCCTCATCTTGAAGTTCTAGGCGGGAGTCGTGAAGAGAGGAAAAAAAATTTGAAGTCAGGTCGGCAGGATCCTTAGTGTTGGGCTGCTTGACCACTCTATCGTCGCTTACTCTGTGCTCTGGGGTGCTGGAGAACTTGTGGCGCCACACCGGCCATAGTTCTGTCTCTTTCTCTGTGGGGCATCGTAGAGGCACTGTGGGAACATCTATACGTGATACGCTAGTAGATATTACCAGCACTGTGGTGAGCGTCTCTAAGTAATACTATGCAATTTATGTGGGCTTTTGGCTACTAATTATACGGAACCGTGTCGCTGGTGAGGTGTGAAACGTCTGATTTTTTTCACTAGTTTAATCATTTACAGCGTAATGACTGCTGTATTTACGAGTTCAGTTTGCACATAGTCGAGTGTCTAAATAACTGTATCTCATTTACCTCACCGGTTCCTACACTTCCCCCCACTTGACAGCTGGGTAGGCATTTACACTGGATACACACTTTATTTAATCTAGCCTAATTAGGAGTGTCTCTGCCTATCTCAATGTCTTTGAATGGTCAGCTATATTAAATGTCACTACTAGTTACAGGTCTGTAACGAGTCCTGTTCTGATCTAACGTAGTGGTTTACGACTACATGTGTATTCAAGTTTCATCGCACTTCACTTGCTTTTACCGGAAATGATGGTGAAGGCACAGCTATAAGGGACATTGTGGCAGTGAGAGGGAGTGACACACGAGGGTCCTGCACCTCGACTGCATGGGTTCCTACCCGTAGGGCAGGACGTTTCTCTGCTGGCGCGGGACATGGGAGTTGCGGCAGGGGACCGTTCTCTTTGCCTGCGGATGCATCCCGTCATGGGGCTGGGTCATTGGAGGCATCAATGGCCTCGATGTCCAGGTCCTACGATGAGGCAGTGGGAGGGAGAGGGCTCTCGACCTCCACTGCGGGTGTTGCTCCAGTTGAGGGATAGTGAGAGGCATCGATGGTCTTGATGCCTGCCGTGGCAGCGCAAGGGAGCTGCGGATCACAGCTCTTAACCTTGGCTACAGGTGGTGAGTTTCATCGTAGGGCCGGGTAGTTGGATTCGTCAACGGTTTCGACGTCCAGGTCCTGTGGCGAGGCAGTGTGAGGTAGAGGAGTCTGGATGTCGACTGGGGGAGTTGCACCAGGTGTCGGGTAGTAGGAGGCATTGATGGTCTCGATGCCTTTTGGTGGCTGATTGAGCGAGAGGTAGAAAAGGCCTCTCATCCTCAATGGGCGCCGATGGGTTGCGGGCTCAATATGAGTTCGCTGTCCAGTGGTCTAGTGGCGGCCACTGGGCTTTCGTCTGGAGCATATTCCGGTGGTCTAGTGGCGGGTAGCACTTCCTCGCCGAAGCTCGAGATCACCTTCGGAGAAGGTGGAATGGCCTTGATCTCGGGCTTCGGAGTTGTACCAGATGGAGGGGTAGGCGCTCGTCCTGGGTCCGTGGCGTGCTCGCCTGTTGACGGCCAAGTGGAGGGTTCGGTAGCGCTTCGGGCATTAGAAACTGACTTCGTAGAAGTTGGCACATCCTAGATTTCTGGCTCGGGAGTTGTACCAGGTGGGAGGGAAGGTGCTCGGATTGCTTCCATCTCCTTCACCGTTGGTGGTTCGGATCCCTTGGCTAATCCGACTTCATCTGCGGGGTGTTTGGCTGTATCTTCTGTCTCTGGGACTTCGCCAAGACACTTCAGTGCAGCTAAGGGTGGGCAGGTCTGATGGTGACTCGGTGGCCATAGCTGGTTGGCGTCGAGGGCAGCAATTTGACAGAGACTGCTCCTCGGCGGTGTTGCGTTTCTATTCTCCCGGTTGGAGAATAGGATGGCTCTCTGTCAGGTTACAGGGTTTGGGGCTTGGGCCATTTCGCTTGGCATTGGCTCAACTTCGGGAGCTGCTATTGATGGCACAGGGCCTCGTTTTGAAGGTCGAGGGCCACGAAAGCTCTTGGTCTGGAGCCTCTTCATCCTGAGGCCGCACGTGTCGTCGGGCTCTTTGGGCCTGGCTTCTGGTCTTCATTGGGGAAGTTAGGGCCGGCTGATCCATGTCTACCTGCAACTGTTGGAGACGGATCAGGGTACGGGGAGGGGTAGCATTCAGCTGGCTACCTTCCCAGTTAATCAAGGTTCCTCCATCTCTCCCCAGTTGCTTACGGCGTTGTCCATAGTCAAGGATGCACTGTTGCTGAAGCAGCAATGGTTGTTGCCCCAAAATTATAGATTCCTCAATATGGGGAGCAACTAGAAAGTTAACTTGGGACGTATGGCGATGTACCCCAATCGTTAACTTTATTCCCCCTTCAACCTGAAGGAGTAGATTCGGTTGCGCGAGTCTGACTTTGCTTTTTTTTTTGACAGGGATCAGTCTGGCTCGTTGGTAGGACGTGAGTGGGTCGCTCCTTATAAAATTACCCATAGCGGGGAGGGGAAGTCAAGATCTGGGTTTCAGGCGGGGAACCACCTTAAGAAGAAGGATGTTCCATTTGTTTGGGATACCAAGCAGGAAAGTGCTTTTCAAAATCTGAAGCAGGTATTGCTGTCACCTCCTGTTCTTCATTTACTTGACATCTCGAAGCGTTGAGGAGGCCAAACTATTCATAAGACAAAAAGTGCACGTTTACCAACGTCTTTTCCCAACAGTGAAAAAAGAAGAAAATTGCGTATACTCCATAGCTCGAATGCTATTACCGAAGATGCATACTTTTCAAACAGCCCCGAAGCCGCAGTCAATAGAATAACGGAATATTATTTACAATGTAAAATGTGCCTTTTTATTTTTCAGGTCCGTTCTCGTAAAGGGAACATCTGCATCCTTATTTTGTTAGACACCATTTCCAAATTTGTAATCCTACTTCCGCTAAGGAACATGAAGTTAGCTACAATTGTGCGGGTACTTTGCGAACAGGTGTGGGAAGTGTTCTGTGCCCCAGCCGAGATTTTGACTGACAATGCTAGGTACTTTACTTCAAAGCTGTTTAGTAATATATGCTTTCGATGGGTGATCAAACACTTCACTTTCAGTCCATATTTTCCTAAAGGGAATTAAGAGAAATGATTCAATATGGACCTTAAACCTGTTTGACCATTTTCTATAATCATGATCATACCTATTGGGATGAAGATCTGGACTTTTTCAATGTGGGCTTCAATAGTGCCTTGCATGGCTCTACAGGTGTTCCTCCATCTTTGCCCTTTCTTGGGCAGTCCTTGACTCGTCCATTGCCCAATCCTTAGAACATTCAACCCTTTCCCTCTCCTTTGTCTGAGGCTGACCAGGACAAGTTGCTGGAAGAGGTCTGCCAGCGGTTAGAGTCTGCCAAGAAGGCTGTTAATGATAGATTAAATGCTTCACACATGCCTTCTCCTTTTATCCCAGGTGATCGTGTGCTTGTGAATTCTTTTCGGCTGGCAAACTTGGCCAATGATCTGTCAGGAAAGTGGATTCCCAAGTAATAAGGCCCTTACGGGGTTAGCAAGTACTTGGGCCCCAACTCGGTAAAATTGGTGTTCCCTTCCTCTGGCAAACTTTATCATAAAGCACATGTTGCACATTAAAAAAAGTATATTTCTAGATCATAGTGTGTGCCTACTGTCCTTTGATATCTGTTTTATTTTTATTGTTTGTAATGCTACATATCTTTTGGTCCTTTTCCCTTTTCCTCTCTTGAACTGTTACATTTGGTTCATTTTTCTTTTTCTGTCTGTACCTGTCTTCGTCCCGAGTTGCGCTGCAGAGGCCTTCTGGTCATCACCTGCAGAGTCTTCAGTCTTGATGAACGATGTCTTCGCCGCCTACTGTGCTGCACGCAACCCTACCTGGCTGCAATTTACGAGTAGTTCCGGCCCCCACCGCCATGGACTTGTGCTGCCCGAGTTGTTCTTGCAATATCAACAAACATACACGTTCAAACACTTTGCCATGGGAGACAGTCCATTTGGACATTTTTGGTTATGAATTCAAAATGCACGATATACTTTCTACTCTGCTCAACATTCATGTTCCGCGCCTGTTTACATTTCTGGCAGGCTTCAGAGGACCTCATGAAGGTAGGCACATCGCTTCTCAAAGTCAGCCATGAGAAATAATGTGCGATCTTTTGGAATGTCTTACCGATACCCTGATGCCCACCGAAAACTGAAACATGGAAATAACTGACCATAATTTTTTGCAACGACAGCAGAACCACAATCTTACGGGCCTTCCACGGCTGCCCGGTGTAATAAAGAAAATCTTTGTCGACTATATAGGGAATATCCTTACCCGCATTTACATCCTCCACAATGTGTGAACAGAAATCGTTCTCTTTTTGGGCTTGGCGCAGCTTGATAAAAAAAATTCAGGAAAATCCTGTATAAGGTTAATGGACGCCTTAAGAGACTCCCTACATTTCACCTCAAATTTGTCTGCATCATACATCCTCTAAAGGGCGGCGTAGGGGTGGGTGCGTGTTTATTGTGACCACTCATGTCGTGTCCCATCATTTTCCAAGTGTATTTACAGGAGTCAACTGGGATAACATGCATCAAGTGAATTTCTGAAACCTCGAGAGGCGTAATACTCATCATCATAGTTTTCCCAGCTGCTAGGGATGATTAAGAACTTAACTCAAGGCCAGATTATCCATATACAGATCATGTTCATCATGCTCTATGTACGATCTAAGCCGAAGATGCAGACCAATGTCTCCTTTTTGTAGATTCCCAAATTGTGTTCACCTCCGTCAAGGTCCGGCTACTGAATGCCATGGGCTCTAAACCACGCTCAGTCCTCTGGCTCAGGAGAGCTTCTAAAGACAGGGTCAACACATCAATCTGAACCAATAAAAACCCAGTGGCGTCCAAAAGCCATAAACATATAAACTTCCAAGACCAATGCTGTCTCTGGCATAGACCATGACTCTGAACAAGACATACGAGATCCAAAGTGTTGCCATACCAAATGTCCATATATCTGTTCACTACGGATATTGCACCTATTGCTCGAAGTGTGGAGTGATAATGGCAGAACTGTTGTTGACATTTTCTGTGATGGTCATTCCTGTACTAGTGTTTACATTTGTGCACATGTTGACATTTCCCTGTGTACTTCTTGGTATGCTACACCGCGCTTGCCGAGGTAATGGGCGTAACGTCGTCTCCTTGCCTCTCTTCCCTGCAGGTGGGCGGGCTATACGCAGGTCGTCAGGGTTCCCTTACGTGACACGTCTTGGTCCCAACTTCACTAAAAAAGTAGAGTTCCCCAATTTTTCTACCACTCTTACTGGCCCTGTCCACCTAGGTGCCAGTCCTGCACAATATTTCTTTGTTCAGGCTGATGGTGGATTTTCCCTCATATACACAAACATCCCGGCCCTAGCTCCGGGGGTGACTTCCTTAATTTCAGGTACCCATGTATTACAATATCTCTCCTGGTTTTCCCTGGCCTCCAGATGAATCTGTTGCTGGTGTACGATGGCTTCCGCAGGTGGTACTGGGGGGTTTTCTCTTGGTTCTCCAGGCGCGTGCAACTCACGAACCTGTACCATTTCTGCTGGAGTTTTCCCGGTGGCTGTATTTACCCGGTTCCGAATGCAAAACATTACTTCAGGAATTAACTCTGCCCATCTAGTATGATCTCTGCCTAGCCAAATTCTCAATTTAATCTTTATATCTTGATTCCGATGCTCGGTTGGGTTCGTTCGGGGGTAGTAAGCTGGGGTGCAGTATTCTATCCACTTTTATCACACAAACTGGGTGCCATTATCGGTCAGCAAAAATTCTAGATAACCCCATCTCAGAAAAAATTTGGTCTGCATTATCTGTGCCGTGTATGCGCATACGTTACTTACAGAAAATGCTTCGGTCCACCTTGTAAACAAATCAGTAACAACAATCAAAAAACTTCTTTCCGCTCGTGGTGCGGGGATATGGACCCATGATATCCAGTGCTACAGTTTTGGACAGCTCAATTGGCAGCCTTGGTTGCTGTGGAGCATTGCCATCGGTTCTCTGCGGCTTCCGGGTAATGCACATTACACAACTTTGCACATATTTACGTACATTAATTCTGGGCCAATGAAAAAAAATTTGTCTGTTCCTGCGTGTCTGCTCGGTAACTAGATGCCCATGTTCTACATATTTTTCTTTCGGGACGTATATCCGCCATCTGGCGTGATTACCGTGGGGAGGGGGGTTTCCACCTGGATCTCGCGGTCTACTACTCACCAGTGTTCAGAGTACCACATGGCATAGTGTTGATGGCGTTGTGCAGCATCTGGGGAATTTTCCTGCGCTGTGTGGACTTCCTTTAATACGTCACGGACGTTCAGCAAGACAAACGTTGGTGTGCCTACTGTCGGGGTGGTATGGCAGGGTGGTAGCGCCTCTTCCCATTCGCATCGTCAGTTACAGTTAGGTTCTTCGGACAGTGGTTCCTGGACAGTGCGTCTGCGAGCTCATTGGTTTTTCCCACTACGTGTTCTACCTTGAAATAAAATTGTTGGTGTAGCAAGGCCCAGCGGGCATGTTTACTTTTCCCGTTATGCATGCTCTCTAACCACACAACACAACGGTTGTCTGTTCTTAACGTAAACTGTCTTCTTAACAGATATGGCCGTTATTTCCTCAGAGCATGCACAATTGCTAAATATTCCTGCTCATTAACATGGTATTTGCATTCTGCCTAGCCAAATTTTGAACTGTGGTAATTCAGGGTGTGTTTTTCCCAGTGTTCTCCCACTTGATATAACACAGCACTAATATCTTGCTGGCTCACTTCTGTCTGAACAAAGGGCAATTCTGGTCTAAACCTGGCTAGTGGTTTGCAATTCTGAAACGTGAGCTTGATTTCACAGAATGCCTGGTCGGCTTGAGGTGTCCACACAAATCTACGTTTTTCACACAACACAGTCAATGGTGCAGTTATCACAGAAAAATTTGGGATGAACTCCCTTAACCAATTTATCAAGCCAAAAAATTTTCTAACTTGTTTACGTAACTTGGGTGTGGGTTTGTTTTGAATTTCTTGTATGTGGTGTTGTTCTGGTTCATGTCCGTTACCTGTTACAAATGTCCCAAAAACTCCACCTTACTCATACCCAACTTACACTTGTCAACTTTGTACGTAAGCTTGTTGCGTTCGAGTCTTCGAACGCAAGGCTCAAGTGGTGCAAATGCTCCTCCCAACTCTTCGACCATACAAGTAAATCAAGATAGGCCATCACAAAGCCTCCTATGTATCCATCTAGTACGTTTACCATTAAATTCTGAAAAGGGGCAGGGGCACATTTTAATCCAAACTGCATTGCAACAAACTGAAATCTACGCCCATCTGACATGGTGAAGGCTGTTTTCTTTCTGTCTTATTGGCAGACAGGCACTTGCCAGTATTTGGATTTTAAATTTAGTGAAGTGAATACAGCAGCTGGCCCTAGTGTTGGGAAAGTGTCATTGATAGTGATTACTGGAGGTGGCATGTTTACAGTGATCTTGTCAAGTGGACAAAAATCAACACAAAACCTCCATCCA
The DNA here is from genome assembly GCA_029891345.1 of Dryococelus australis. Lineage (NCBI taxonomy): Eukaryota > Metazoa > Arthropoda > Insecta > Phasmatodea > Phasmatidae > Dryococelus > Dryococelus australis. Next base: position 84,729,162 of record CM057009.1, on the reverse strand, counting down.
CAGTCCTTTTTGGGGACAGTGTAATGCCAAAGTTATAGAGACTTTGCGTGGGTTCAATCACATTAGCATTCACCATCTCATACACCTGCTGATTGATGACACGCTGGAAGAAAATACCTGGGTCCTCGTGTGTTGTGATGGTGTGCTAGATGATGTCGGTGAGCTGCAGCTTCCCATCAGTGTGGAACACACTGGCGTACTGGTCCAGCAGGTGTTGCAGAAGTTGATGCTGTGCGGGCACCTCGTGCATGAACTCAGCAAGCGGCACGGCATGTGTTGTCGGTGGCATTACTCCCACGCCGTACAGCATCCACCTTCCACGTCTCCCCACGTGCAGACGGTCGAGATGCGGTTCAATTACAGCTTGGATGTCAATTAGCCACGGCAATCCCAGAATAATATAGTCGCACAAGTCCAGCACAATGTAAACATCACATTTTGTACAGAGTTCACGTATCCCTACCGTCACGTGCATTACACTTATTGCCTCACCTTGTTGATGAGTGGTGGTTAAATTGCAGACGTCGCGTCGGAACTCTTGTTGTTATTGCCTGGATTAGGCCCTCACACACATAATTATGGCTTACGGCAGTGCCAATTACGGTGATCACATGCTTTCCTTCCAGTTCAACATTGACTCTTAATGCACGTACAGTACTGTCACTAACCTGGAACACTTTGGCACCTTCATTAGGCGGATTCATACGCTCTGGTGGTGAGATTGGTGCAGGTGCTGTTTTGCCAACCTCCCTATCTAGTTTCCTGACCTGTTGCCTTGGTAATAAGGCCCGCTGTTATTTCGCGAAAGTTCGACCCCTGACCGCGGTTGTTTTGCACTGGTGTGAATCGTGGCGATGGTCTTGTTACATTGGACATCATGGCAAGTGTTGACATATGGTGATTTTGTCTCGGGGATTAGTAGTCCTGTCCCGCACGCACATTCCTTTCGTAGAGGCACGCCTCTCTCGTAAACTGTTCTACACTTGCACGCGTGGCTCGCTTTAGGTACAGACTAATATCAGGTGTCACCAATGCCACAATGATCTCGAGCACTCCGCGAATTGACTGACCTGGATGTAATCGTTTATACTGACCCAATTTCCTCTGTATGAACTCTTTGATGCCCTCTCTGTTTCGCTGTTGTTCATGATACATCTTAGCCTGCGCACGTATGGCATCACCATCGGTATTGAACCTGCCCAACAAGCGTTCACAGACTTCCTCCCAGGTAACTAGGTAATCGCAGAATAGCTTCCACCACATGGCAGTGGTTCCCCTTAGTCTGTTGGCAGTGACCTCAGTCCAATCATCCCTATGCACTCTATGCTGGTGGAGTTTATCTTCGCACACCGCAAGATAAGTACCCCGGTCTTCTGAATCATGTCCCGCAAAAGCTGGCAAAAGTACATTTCTATCGGGTCCCGTCAAACCTTGTGGCGTGTACGTAACAAATACTGGTAGCAGCATGGGCTTTACCTGTTTTTTTTTTGGCTATTTTGTATAATGTTTCCACCATGATTTGTGCGTCTGTTCTGTTTTGTGTTATTAAAGCTACGTCGTTGGATACATATTATAAGGTAATTTGGAATATCCGTAAAAAATACATATATTACATAAATATCTTTTAATTTTTTTCTGAAAATTAGGTAATTTCAAGCAAAAATTAGTCTAAATTGTTAAGGACATTATGTGATGAAAATAAGTATGAAATTACACTACTGTGATTGAAACCAGTACCTAGCTAATGTATTAAAACATGAGAAAAAAAGTTTAAGCAATCTGATTGGCTAAAGAAGAATGTTCATTTTAATATACAAATGATAACTAACGCAACAAAATGACTTCAAAAAGGACTTTTACAAGCTGATGAATAACTCTCTTTTTGGTAAAATAAATGTGAAAATTTAATTGCTAAACAAAACAGTGAAAGAAGGAACATACAAAATTAGAACTTTGCAGCTATACATGTGAATAAAATAAGGGTGACATTTAATAAACCTATATATTTCGGTATGTCGATATTAGATCTATCTAGAAAGTTGATGTATGATTTTCACTATAATAGGCTGAAACATACATATGGAGATAAAATTAAATTATGCATAGTTAAAATGTATAATTTAAAGATGAAGTTGACAATAAACCTTAATAAATTTACATTGTTAAATTAACTGAATAATAGCGAGGATTAAGATGGAATTATATAGGAACAAAATTGGAAATAAGGTACCTTAGTGTAACGGTTATTATAGAATGTATAATATGATAAGTTATTTGTAATGTAGCAATACATAAATACATATAACTTTATTATTAAATACATTTTCACCTAGCATTTTTACTCTCCATGTAAGAAACTCTTCTACATAGGTTGTCGATTAGGCGATTTCTATATTTACAAAGTTCCTTTATTTCATAACAGAAACCAATAGTATCTTCTGAAACCGCCTTTTTCTATATTGTTTCTTTTCCATTCAAGGCGTAATGTATGCAACTGAATATGAACTGAAAATGTTAATATTATTGCAAAGTCCTACCTGGAATCTATTTTACAATAATATTTTATATAACTTCTCATGTATACAAAATCACATCTTTAGATCCGTATAGAAATACACACACTGGCGAGTTGCACACTCTAGCATGAGTCGTGTGACAGTGCGATTCTAAGCAAAATGAAGGTCATTTTTCTAGGAAAATCAATAAAAATCCAAGGTAAATACATTTGTTTAAGTTTTTTTTACAATTTTTTTGTAATTTTTTGGGGGGTTACAGGTTTTTTATGAGGGGGGAAATTGGCCAAGAGTAGGTAGTTCAGATTTTTCTACAACATAATCAAATTTATTGTTTATCTCATTAACTTTATTATAAAAAAAACTCTTATAAACAGCATATTTTCCATCAGTTGCTTCTACTATTTTGTTAATTCTTTGATTATGAAGTGAAATTCAGTCAATTGTCTAAAAGAAAACTTTACTGAGTTGTGTTTATAAGGAAGAAATTACAGTATTGTATCTTAAACCTGTATATGCTTTAAAGATGATTATTCAGAATATATTTTGGATCAATATTTTGTAAATAATAATTTAAAACCCCAAAGATATTAATTATGGTTTCCCAAATACATTCATTTAGTAACAGAAAAATTATGTTTGAAAACTTAAGTCATCCATAGAATAAATTGATGATTATTAAACATAAATGCCTACATATAATTGAATTAAAGTTATGAATACAATAAAAATTGCATTAAGTATTGTTTTTAAAGTTATTAATTTATTTACTAAGGAAGTTTCCTCTGGATGAATCAAAGTAAAAAGCAGCAATATTTTATTTATAAAAACCAACCCATTTGGTGTCAGGATATGATGAAACGTCTAAGTTAACCGTAGCACATTCAATTTTATACATTTTATTTGGCAATTCATCAGTCATATAAACACACTTGAAATATTTAATTTGTTATGTTTTTGCATAATTTCTATATCAATATTAGATAAAGGTGATAAATTTAAATTTTATTCGGGCTTCCTCTATTGAAACAAAACCTTCACAAAATTTATATTCCATTCGAAATTTATGTCTTCGTTGCTCTTCTAATTCTTTATTATTCCATTTAGTTTGTTTAACTGAATTATATGTAGCACTTGTACCATCATCTAAAATACAGTGTGTTACTAAAATTTCAATTTTATCTAATTTGAATATTATCTAATACACTCTTAGTTATTTCTTTCAATATCTGTTATAAGTATAATTGACCACCATTTCAGACGTCTCTGACTAATCAAACAATGCGAAACAATATAAGTTCTGTTACAAACATCTTGTGGAAATAAGTTAAAGGGAGGGTTTTATGATGCACCGTTTTGAACAGAGGCTTAAGGTGACTGGGACTCCTAATTATAGTGGGCTCCAAACCACTTGAACATTTGAACATGAATATCGCCTTCGAAAAATAAAGAAAGGTAGTGTGCAGTGAGACTTCAAACACAGCATCTAAAGTAAATTATTATTGTTCAAATGAATCCCTCAAACAGATATCCTAGTAAAAGGAATATGTTTTCAGGTGCTCCCAACGACTGTGAAAAGTTATACTTAAACTAAATTCAAAGTCCCTGTGAGATGCATTTTATAAAATAGTCCTCGCAACACCTAATGCTTGCTACCAAGAAAGTATTGTGAGCACGTCATGAGAAGGTATTTAAAAGTTTCTCTGCCACAATGAATCTCAAACACTGAACTCCAAGTAATTGCTAAATGCAGTCCTCGCAACAACTTATTCTTGCTACACAGGGTGTATTCTGAGAAGTCCTTGGTAAGTATTTAAATGTTAATATTTCTCTAGCAAAATGAACTTCAAACAGAAAAGTCCTCGTAGCACACAATGGGGTCTTCTCGGCAACCCTTAAATGCTACACTAACACTGACTTCCAAGCCCTCACAAAATGCATTTCGTATGATAGTCCTCTGAACAACATACCTTGGCTACACAGAGGGTATTCTGAGTAAGTTTTAGGAAGGTATAATAAGTGTTTCTCTAGCACAATGAACTTAAAACACTGGAGTCCTCATAGCATGTAGTGGGGTTTAAAGTCTTCTCAGCAACCTTTAAATGATACACTGACATGGAGCTGAAAGTCCTCACGAAATGCAGTCCATATGATAATCCTCGCAACAACTTATCCTTGCTATACAGGGTGTATTCTGGAAAAGTCCTCAGAAAGAATTGAAATGTGTCTGTAGAAAAATGATTACACATTGAAGTCCTCGTAGCACACAGTGAGGTTAAAAGTCCTCTCAGCAACCCTTAAATACTACACGAACACTGAACTGAAAGACCTCACGAAATGCAATTCGTATGATAGTCCTCGCAAAAACTGAACCTTGTAGCTTTGAGCGTATTCTTAATATGGCCTCTGAACCTATTGACCTGTTTCTCTACCAAAATGAACACAAAAAACAGAATTCGTTCTCCACATGAAGTGTATTTTGAATTGTTCTGAGGAACTGTCATAAACCACACTAAAATGCTTTATTTTTTTAACATTGCATTGTTTAATTTAAAGGGATACATTTTTTTTTTAAGCAAATCCTATGTATGTGTGCGCGCGCGCGTGTCTATATATATATATATATATATATATATATATATATATATATATATATATATATATATATATATATATATAAAACACACACATACAATAGTTAAATCTGCACTGAAATACAGTTTTCATTATGTTCTTATAAAACAAACATTAATATCCTCCAAGTACTTTTTTTTTGCAGGTGGTTTTATATTCTATACAATCAATAATACAATGCAATTTAATAACAAAAATACTTATATTCTAGCATCTCTAGAATACTGGAACTAGTGTTTAATAATATTTATGCACAAAACTCAAATTTCACTGCAAAAAAGGAACTACCAGAGGACGTGACTTAAAAGCTGTCTTTTCCCCAAGTTCCTCGAGATTAATTCCATTTTAATAAGAGGTGAAATATTTCCATATGTTTTATTAAAGCTAAGCTTTACATGATATAATAATTCCTTTCTTGCCAATAAAGACATTTACATGGTTTAGCCAACTGTCATTACTATTAAAGTACTTGTTAAATATAAATCCACTGAATCTGTAGTTATTATAACAATTCTTCAAAAATTTGTTACAAAATTTTCAAAATAAGTTAACTGCAATCAGCTTAAGGGGATAGTTATATGTTGCGAAATAGGAGGGAAAATTAATAATGTGTAGGGCCATTGATTATTTTGCAAATAGCTTGGAGCACACAGATGATTTAAATACCACATATACACATCTGCTGTTGTTATACCTCCCTTGGCTGCTAGCGCCATTTCTGCATTTGACCAAGCCACTCAGGATTCCGTAACTACTATCTACGTAATTTGTACACAAACAGTTATCACGGTCCAGAACATGCTTTAGCCAATCAAAAAAGCTGGACGACCGCAAAGTGCTTTGGCACTTCCTGGCGGATAATCACTGCACTACTCACGTGAAACTCCATGAACATTACGAGGACTTCATCAGAATAACTTCAAATTATGCCAGTGAGCTGGTGAAATCGTCTAGACCTCAGAACCAAGTGATTTCCTTCCGAGGACCTGACCGAGGTCCTCGCAACGCTCGAGGTCTTCACAGCACCGTCGAAAATTCATACGTTCATCCTCGCAAGCTACCTTAAACATGCACACATGCATATGCGCACACACATACAGAGTTAACTCCTGATTTTCCGGGGTAATAACTAAGGGTTCACGGGTAACCAATATTCACGGTTAAAGCCAAAGAGGGGGAAAATGTTTACTTTAGGCCTACATACTGTACATGTAGGTTATGTAAACGAATAACATATTCATTTAAGAATTCTATTTTTTACTGCCAGTGTGTGGCAACATCATAAATGACATTAACATCATCACATACACAAAACCCTGTATCAGACGATGTGTGAACAATTGCATGAAAATTTCACGTTAGTTATTTTGACAACCTACATTTGTACAATGGAAATAGCAGAAATGTGCGGACAGGAAGATAATAGACAAAATGACTATGTATTTTATTTTAAATTCTTACAAAACAGCTGTTATTGGTGTAACAAATTAAACATTGTTGTACAATAATGTGTAGGTGTTTAAACAAAATAAAACAAAGTATGCGATAGTTTAGCTTTGTTTGTCTTCTTCATAGGCTGCAGCTAGTGTTTGCTATTAACGTCGCCAAGTGCATGCTTCATATTAATTGAAGAGGCCGCACATCTATTACAGAGTATTTCTCAAATATTTCTTCATTAATTTGACGTAATATATATCAAACTGAAGTTGTTTTCAGCCTGTACGAGATGAAAAATTTACTTTTAAAAGGACATGATAGAAATACTTTTGCAAGACAGCAGCAAAATAGAAAACTGTACTGCCATCTGTTGGCCAATGCACACAGCTCAGTATGGAAACCATGCCCCCAAGAAATGACTTATTTTTCATGTGTAAAAAGAAAATATATGAATGAATTCTCTGAGTTAAAAATTTTCCTCACGCTCTATAAATATTTCAATGTGAAGTGATTCTGTTTGCTAATCATTTGGATTTGGACTGCAATGGCCAAGCCATTCCAAGGCCAGTTCGCCATTGTCTGTTTTGTCCTGACTCCCCTCCTACTTCAAAAAAGCGAAAATAAATGTAATTTTTTATTTAAACTTTGCGTTGTTTGTGATGGAATCATTTTGCGGCAAATAACATTTATGTTTATGTGATATTTTGTCATCCTCTGCACTCAGTGCCAAGGTCAATTCATAGATAGCATCTGTGTGTACTAACTATTGTAAACTACACAATATCGCGTTTTTGTAAAGCAGACGCCAGTTTTAAACATGATGTACTTTATAATTATGAATGAAAATGTGCCGATGATTTCCTGAAGTCCTACAGTTAAACACGTATGTAAATATAGTACCCAAACACTTTTAATATTAAAATTAATCAGTACCGCATCATTTGACTGCAACCTGGTAATTAACAGCATGCACATAGATTATTAATAGCAGCGGCACATGACTGGCTGCAGCTGCTCAATACATGACTTTGAACTGGTGGCTCCACAGTTAAGCCGCAACCCAATTAAATCATCCAGTAAATCTGAAGTTTATATATATATAGTGTTGGCAATGATGTATTTCTCTGGACCATAGTAATTACTGTGCTGAAAGTTCAGTGTTCAAAAGACTGTTAATTCCAAACTATGTAAAATAAAATGAGTGCAGATGAGAACTGTCACTTTATTCTTCAGCCGTGGCATGAGTGAAGTCGTAAACAAAACGACAATAGCAACCATATCAACACAATCAAAAGTCTCAACATTAAACATACTGCCCACCTTGTTACAATCAGGCAACAATGATACATTACATAAAATTTAACCCATGCATAATATAAAGCATAGCGTAGCAACAATCAGTCAAGAAGAAAACTAACAATTCACTGCAATGAAATGTTACATTGTCAGTGTCAAGCCTTTACATCAGAGGTTGCATATGGGTCAACAGTGTTTATAGGCAATAAACCCAGCTTAACTAATGGTTGCAGAAGCACACTAGTAGCAGTTTTCACACTTGCCACTCAAGGAACACCATCAGAATCAGGATACAAAGTTACAATCCGGGCAAGACCCCACTAGGAGGCACATTGTCTTCCTTGATTATCACTAGGTCTCCAACCTAGGATGGAGCTGTCTTTGCCCACTTGATGTGCTGTTGAAGAGTATAGAAATATTTCTTCTGCCAGCACTTCAAGCAAGTGAGGTTCAGGTGTGTAATATATGACTCTGGCAGAGCTGTAATTGACTGTAAAATGAGGACGTGAGCTGGTGTGATTACATCCACTTCAGAGGGGTCAGAGCTGAGCTCTCACAGAAGACGAGAGTTCAAGAAACCTTCCATGCTAATCAGTAAGTGGACATCTCTTCACAGACAATACTTGCTGACCAGTGACCTTGGCAAGATAGGTCTTAACAGATTTCATACCAGTTTCCCATAGGTCCCCCAAAACGGGATGCAGCTGGTGGGTTTAAATGTCGCATAAAATGGAGCTGACTGTATCATTGTGATTGGTGGTACGTACAAATTGGTACAGTTCAGCCAATTCTCTAGATGCCCCAACAAAGTTGTTCTCACAGTCGCTATACATATGATTGGGTCTCCCTCGTCTTGAAATGAAGCGCTGAAAGGCAGCCAAGAACATAGGGGTGGACAAATCAGACACCAGCTACAAATGTAAGGCTTTAGTGGCTATACACACAAACAAACAGTTTGTATGACTTGGTGGACTTGCACTCTCATGCTAGAGTCATGGTAATGTGAAAGGGACCACTGTAATCAACTACAGTGTGTTGAAATGCTTACCCATTGCTGGAGAAAAGGGAATGGGCTTGGTACAGAAGCACTTACACAATTTTGTAAAATTATGATTAATTACTGACCATGCTGACAAGATCCAGAACTGTTGAGTATGGCCTGCATAGCATGAGAACCTGGATGAAGATGAAGGTAATAATAATGATTAATTATCAATGCAATAAGAGCATAGTACTTAGATAGAAGTACCGTATACTGCACTTGGTATGGGAAGTTTGCACGAGACAGCCTTCCGCCCACCCTGAAAAGTCCTACAGGATCCAAAAAAAGGTTCAAGCACAGAATCGATGTTGAACACAGTTGTCCCCTTTCTACTGCTGCTATATCTGCTGCAAACAATGACAGTGTATTGGAGACAGACATGAAGACGACTCTATTGTCATGGGTACTACCATTCTCTGCTCTCTGGGCAATTGACAATTGTGCACAAACCTAAGACAATAAGCAGTAACTCGCTACAGATTCCCTCAGATTGAGTAATGAGTAACTAGGTCCCAGGAAATCCTTGTTGTACAACTCACCATGCCAGATTTTATTTTACAGGCAACACACTCATTCTCACACTGACCAATGCTTGGAGTATCTTGTGGTTCTATGCACGAATATGTTAGGCAATGAGGCCCAGACCACCAAATAGCATGATTTATTAGTTGAGATGGCAACAAACCACAGGAGGCACAATCTGTAGGATTTTCTTATGAAACAACAAGTTTCCAACAATTTACAGAAATCAACTCATGTATCTGATTCACACGGTTCGCTAAAAAGGTCTTCAATTTATGAGGTGATGATACAACCCAACGCAAACCACAGTGGTCTGATCATGCAAACACACTACTTATCAGGACTGTGTTATTGTAGACCAATTTGACAAAGTCCAACAAATTTGCTACCATAATAGCAGCACATGGTTCCAACCAAGGGATAGAGTCTTTTCACTGGTGCCACCCTGGATTTTCCCATTAGCAACAACATACTAATGCACCCATCTGGATACACTGACCCAAGGTACACCACTGCTGCAAAGTCAATGCAATTCATGAACAACTTGCAGAATTTCGGGAATACTGCGAAACAACTGTAGGCATGACAGTAGTGGTAGGTCTTGTTTGAAGTTTTCCATCTTGTGCAGAATATCTGGCAGGAGCTCATCATCCCAGTCAGTCCCACTGAGCCCCAACTGTTGCACAAGTGTCTTAGCAAAATGGAGAACAGGTGCCAACCATCCAAGTGGGTTGAAAATCCTAGCAATCTCGAAAAGTAATCTGAGGTAGTACTCCAATGCAATTCCAGCACCTTAGCAACAGAAGGGTTGTCTTTATTGAAGGACATCAGCTGGGAGGGCTGCAATTTATCCGAGACAGCCATGCTAGTACTTCCTGACGAGAACTGAAAAACTTCCTGTATTGAAATCCACCAGCATACAACAGTGCTATCAACTCTTTTTGCAACACAATGGCTTCAGTCACACTGGCTGCCCCTGTAATATCATCTACATACACATTTGATTGCAAGATGTGAGCAGCCATAGGAAATATGTGTTGCTCATCTTCTGCAAGCTGTTTAGTGTATTGATGGCTATATATAGGGATGAGGATGCTCCATACGTCAGTGTGTGTAAATGATAATCCCTAAGGAGTTTGTCTGGGGAGTTAGGCCATATTATTCGCTGATAATCTTGATGTTCACTCTCACCCAGTATCTGCTTTTACATCTGCTTAATGTAAGCTGTGAAAACTACTACTGGAATACAAAGCTGTAGTAAAATATCATTGATATCTCTCTTAAGTTTGGGTCCAGTCAGCAGCATGTCAATAGGACTGACATCATGTTGTGTCTTAGCAGATCCATTGAAGAAAACACAAAGCCTTATGGTTGTACTGTCTGCCTTGATTACTACATGATGCGGCAGATATTACACAAATTTCAAGTTTTCTTGTGGGTTGTCTACCAGTTTCATATGGCCACACCGCAAGTAATCTTCCATAAAAACTACATACTCTGCATGCATTTGTGGTTGCTTGCAAAGGTGTTGTTCCAAACTCCTTAAGCAGCGTATGGCATAATCTCTTGACTCACCTATTTCAGGTTACAGATGATGGAATGGCAAAGATATAACACAACTACTTGATGGTCGTAAACGATGGGTTGTTTAAAAAAATGACTCGCACATTTTACCTTCTGGGGATACAAAGTTCGCAGGAATATGATCTACTGCCCAAAACCTCTCTACCAACATTTACAATGATGGTTACTGTGGGCTAGATACAATGTCACTGAAGGTTCTGATGATGCCCAATGTACTTTCCTAGTCTGGTCCATCAATACCCAACCAAAAATAGTGTTTAAGGCCATTGGGGTGTAAGAACCTGTAACAATTTTGTTGCCTTTAAAAATGTAAGGTAACAGGTCAGCCCTGATCAATACATCAATGGGTGCAAGGGTGGCAAACAGGAGGTCAGCCAGTTGTAGATGTGCAACACGTTCCCAGTTGATAGTACACACTGGAAGTATTGGCAATTCACCGGTGGCGTTTTGTTTTCCTATTGGTTTTATGCGCCAATTCAATTACTCCCATTGCTGTGTAGAGGGAGGTCTCAGAAAACCCATGAATAGGAAGATATGCCATTCTACAAACTAGACCCAAGCATAAAACACAGTCCTTTGTTATGAATCTCGACTGGCTAGCAGATTTGAGAAGTGCTTGCACTGTGTGGTAAGCACCAATACTATCTTGCACATCTACCATAGCTGTGGACAATAGCACACTTTGAGGATCATGCCCTGCACAAGTTTGGGTAGCAACAAAGGTAACAGATGGGGAATGGTTTACAGACTCAGAAGTTACAGGATTATCCTTGGGAGGACCTCTATGTGCAAGTTGCCAAGTACAGTCTCACTGAAATGAAGTAAAGTATGATGTCTAGCCTGGCATGATGAACAGCTGACTTTTGATTGACATTGTTTTGCCTAATGAGAAGCTGCCAGGCAGTTCAGGCAGAGCCTCAGACTCCTGACAACATGATAGCACTTTTATTGCTAAGTAGTCTAAAAACTGTGGACATTTATACAGCTTATGTTCACCACTACACAGATTACATTTACAACAAACAGCGAAGTGTTACGCGTCTGAGGATGCAAAGCAGGAGACTGTGGGAACAAGGTCTGATACACCAGCTTCAAGGCAGCAGGTAAGGACATGGATTCTGAAGCCCGATGATGAGCCTCCAAGAATGATAAAAACTGACTGAATGTAGGCAATTTATTTGCATCACCACTAATATGCAATTCCCACTGTTGCCGTTAATGGCTATCTAACTTCCTTTCCAAAAGATACATTAACAGTGAGACCCAAGTAGCAATATTTAAATTTAATGACCATAATGTTGCCACATGCTCTGTCAATAATGATACAAAGGTGGTGACAGTGGCTGGACTTGACAAAGAAAGAGTTGAGGTTTGCACCAACGCATCTAAATGATGATATATTATGAGCCTTTCGTTATTGAATTTCTTGTCGAGTAACTGCCAAGCAACAACAAAATTATCTGCTGTTATTGGTAGAGCTTGGATCAGTGACAATGATCTAGCAGACAGCTTTTCAACATTGCTTAAATTTTCATTACTTACCACAAGTGTAGAGAACAAATTGGTTAAGTTAATCCATTCAGTCGGCTTTCCAGTAAATGAGGGTAAATGGACTATAGGAAAAAAAAAAGAAGAGATTTGTGGCAAGACGAAATGGTGACCACACTTTCATCCTTCTTAGGCTAATCCTGGATGGTCACTAGAGCTAACATTACCACATAATAGACATCACAAAAGTAGTCTAACCGCTTGTTTGGAAGCTATTATCAAAATCTTCCTTATATTTGATGAATAACTCCAAGGATAAATTATCATCTTCAAATCCAGCTCGTATCTATGGCAAATCCCAACATGTTGCAATAAATACCTGTTTTTGATATGGATTGTTTACAACTTTTTCAGCTAATGATGCTGCCCTCAATTAATTCTCGGCACGCTGCAGCTGCCTTGTCAACTCTTTGAGCTTGTCATCCCTTATAAACCTAACAAAAGCAACCAACCAACGTCCAAATATTGATAGTCTGAACAAGTTTGAAACATCAATCATAACTGAATGGAACAAAAGTTGCTTAGCAAAACTTTTCGCTAATTAATTTAAACAGTAATATTAAACGAGAATAACGCCATAAACCACAAACACAATGCAAACCAAATACAAATGACGTGAAACCACAGTTGATATCATTCAATTAAAATTGGCATAAACCGCTCCACAAAGACACAAACAACAACACTCGTTTTACCCAGCCCAAGGGGACAAATGTTGCATTGGCAATGACACATTTTTCCAGAGGACCATAGTCATTACTATGCTGAAAGTTTAGTGTTCAAAAGAGTGATTATTCCACTACTAAAATAAAATGAGTACAGGCACGAACAATTTTATTCTTCAGCTGCGCCATCTTGGCGAACACTGAGCGCCATCATAAATAAAACACCAACACTAGCAACCATCAACACAGTCAATCAGTCCATCCATCCAAGCATACATGCATCCATTTATGCATGCATGCATCCATACACACACTTGCATGCACTCCTGCACACACACACACAAATTAGCATAAACAATAATTACAGCAGACATTAAATAATGCTTTTTGGAGAAAATCGTAATGCTGCAAGAGGTCGTGAATGTATTGATAACTTATGGTTATAAGACATTCACAGTAACATACTTGCCTATATTTGAAATCAATCTTATATAATAAATATTTTGTATTGTCAACAACATGAAAGTATAAGTTATTTTATTAAATTTAACTTTCACTTACATATCGTCAATAGAGTATAATATTTACTTCATAATCAAAATAAATTGAAGATAATAATGGCAGTGTTGTGTTGGCAATGAGTAGTAAGAAATTGTTTGCATGTAAAATGTTACTAAATTCAGTTTTGGCATGCTTTTTGTAAAAATCTCCAACTGAAAATGTTACATTTTCACATAGCACAGGTAGAAACATATTTCACTGTCACTTATTAAAATTATTTAAATATTTGTTATATTCAACTTAAAATGTGATGTGTATGTTGTTCTTGTCTCCTTGCTTTTTTTCATGAATGAATAATATTTAGGAAGATTAAGTCTTATTTTTATTTATTCTGAACCTATTGTTCTTCATATTTACATTTCTCAGCGCTTGTAGCAGGTCAATTGAAATTTAACATTTTTGGTTTTACCACATTTTACACCTATATCATAAATAATGGTGTCTGGATTAATTATCTATGATGTAACTGTGATTTTAATGTTAAAGACTTTTAATGATGGGACTAATATTGCTGTTAGTTTTTTCTTCCAGAAAAAAATTTAATATACTATCCAATAGATTTTGTATATGTGCTTTCAACTTCAATTAGTCAACTAACAAAGTTGTATTAAAAGTTTTTTTAATGGAGATGTAAAAATATTTCAATGTATGTCATTTCAACTGGATGAATGAATTGAAGTTCAAACAAAATGGCTGTTTTTCCAAGGCCTTACATTGGTTATGTACGTGAAGGCGCATGTTGTACATACGAGGTTGGTTTTTAACCCTGAACATCATTTACAACTATAGCAATTATTTAAAGGCTACTATAACTTACTAGACGTTTCAGTGAACTAAATATTAGCCAAAGCTCCAATAAATTGCTCAGAGAACTAAAGCTCAATCAGAAATAAATAAAAACATAATAAAAAGAACTGGAAAAAAAAATGAGCAGAATAAAAGCTCAAGTGCAAGTATGCGAGCACAAGATTGTTTAAAATGTTAGTCACCATCTTGTTTGTCACCATTAAGCTAACATGATAAAATAAGTGCACATGAGTGTTCTCTCTTTTTTGTTGAATTGTATGCTCATTTCTTTTAAGATGTTCCGGTTAAAGCTTGCCTTTTATAAGTAACCTAACCCGGTAACCAGTAACCTAACTAGAGATTAAATACCTTTTGTTGAGTTTTCCCCCCACAGTTAAACATAGTTGAAACACAATATTAACATGTTATGTGTGTTATGTACTATACCATAAAACCTATAATTTTAATAACCTGTAAAATAATTACCAATCACACAGTTATCAATACAGACATAGTTAAGTCATAAAACAGACCTAAATATAGTAGAAAATCGTAAATATTTATGTTATGCTTGACGCATGCTGCTTATACTGCTATGTAAATACGATTATGACTCATCGCCATGTCATGTCAAGTATTTCTACTTCCACCCTCACGAGAGTCGATCCCATAAACCTGTACATGGACCTACCGGGCAACCGAAAATGTGGCTTTCAAGGTTGTGTAACCAGCGAGAACGCCGCCTCCCCCCAACCCCGTGCCGAGTGCCACAAGCTGTCAGCCACCTTGGGGCACAGCCAAGCACCGCCTATCATTTCTGAAGCAAAGTGATGACTAGAGGATTCTCTCCTCTGACGCCGGCCTCACAGCAGAGGGAAGTCACACCCCCCCCCCCGTGGCCCTCCACTACACCCTGCAGTTCTGACTATGTAAGTCCATGTGCGGCCGGGCTTGCGAGTCTATATTCTTCCAATGTTAGAACTCACTCCATCACTTACACGCTGAGGCCTTCTACAATTGAAAACTCTTCGGCAGTTACCAGATGCTGCCACCACCAGTGACTTCAAGGGCCTGCAGGAGCCACCAAAGGTTGCCATCATTGACGTCAACCATAACCAACAGCGGCTGCTACCACTGCAGTCACCAGAGGCTTCTGCAGCCACAGCTACCAGAGGCTCTGTTGATGTCAACCACCACCAGTTGCCAGAAGCTCTTCTATTGGTAACACAGACATTAAACATAACCTGCTACTAGAGTAGTGGTCTTCGACTTCAGCCGCCTACTACAGGCAGCTGAAGTCTAGATAGCTCATTTGTTTTTATAATTTACCAGTCTTTTATATAAAGTTCCTGACTAGCCTAGAACCAGGTCACCTACACCTGGATTATGTAGGTTTACTTCCAGCAACCCGACTTGGTAGGAGATAGCACGAGTCACGTGTATTTATTTTGACTTCAATAAACACATATTTGTTCTTCCAAGCCATGAGTCTTATTCCAGAGTTATCTTGAATATGCCTGCTAGGAAGATACAAGTTGTGCACTATCAAACAAGATCTGAGAATATACTACGAAATAGCTACGACTGGAGACCCCGTTCAGGAGGCTCCAGTCTTGTAACACACCCATTAGACGGCCGCCTGTTGAGTCCTCACCCGAGCACCTACGTGCCGGATGGATAAAACAGAGGAGCAACAACCACTAAGAATATTTCCAACCTTGGAGAGACAGTACATCTGAGTTGTATCCCTACCGGAGCACCTAGGTGCTGGCGAGGGGTATTTGCCTTGGGTGATACGGCCTGGCCTTGGTTGGGAACTCATACCCAGTAGAAGCAGATGTGGCCCCTACGGCTACAATGCCTCTGGTTCACCTGCTAAGGTGGGGGACCTTCTGAGGCACCGGCCTTGTGGTACCAGCCTCTACTGGGCATACGCTAATCAAGGGTTTTCTCTCGCTTCTGCAGTGCTTGACCCGTTCCCTTCACCAGCAGTTACCACTCTATGCCATTTAAGGCTAATCTCGGCTCGGCTCAAGGAGGGAGGAGCAAAGGATTGCCCATGACCACAACCCAGCCAAGCAGCGGGTTGTAGTAGCTCAACCCACAGTGGAACGTGACCGCGCCACCTTAATTAGGCAACATGAGAGATGGTCCTCTCCCGTGTGCAACTACTTTCTAGTCACATCATTACTAACCCGTATGCATCCAGAGTATTACCCCGTCTTAAGTGGTACGGTACACGGGACTGAGTGACACCTAGGAATCGCCAACCCCAGGGTTGGAGTATTGTGCCGTTTGTCAGTTTTTGAAATGGAGTTTGAATCAAAATAAGAAATTATGAAGCTCAAAATTTGTATTCAGCCTAGACTAAATTTTATATCGAAAGAAAGTAATGTTGCTAAAAATATATATATTTATATACTGGGGCCCCTAGTAAAAATCAGAAAAGTCATTAAAAGAAAGTCTCTTTTTTAAAAAGGAAAAGAATAAAATAAGAATTTCTTGTTATATATATATATATAGACACACACAAGCATTCATATATACATATATATATATGAAAGTAACTTAATCTTCTTGTATTTTATGGTTCTATGTGGATGTTGTTATATGTTGAATTTTATTGGTGCAAGTAAACTGCCTGCCAACCTGAATGCCTAAACCTTTTAATTTTTTTTGCTAACCTATCCGAGATTTATCTGAAGGTTACTGTAAATGTTTTGTAATTAAATAAGACACACAACCATCTTAATGATCAAAATAGTAAAACAACACTTTTACACATATTTATATCTAGTTGTATCTATGTATAATTGCAGTGCGAAGAAGTAGGTGCTTCCAATTTTGTGAGGCTTGGCCATTTTGTTGTTCTCTTGATATCTAAGAAGAGCACCCTACATACCAAGCAGATAATCTAGTTTGATCCCAATTATTCTTGCACAAGGTGGTGCAGTATGGAGGTGGCCAGCTGGAACCTACAGTACCGTGTTAGCCGACATGGTGCCCTCAACTCCACTGCACCTGACTGCACCAGCGGATCCAGCCAGCAGACGACCACTACCCTCTAGTCGGCCGAAGATTCTCTTGGTAAGCCAGGTACCTCTAACATCTCCTGCCAAACTACTGCTGTGATTCAACATACCGTAAATAAGAAGGTGATTGAGCAACCCAGACTTGCCAACCCATTGATGATAAACTTTATCCTGGCACGTAGGACGACGTGTCCAGTAAAGGTTTCTAATAGGAAACTACCACTTGAGTAAAGTCACCAACCAAATACGTAAGCTGACCTGCACAATCTAAAACCCCTGTGAACGTTCCATTTCCATTAACCCGGGCACACGTCAAGTGATTTTCTGGCGTCCAACGTAGACGTCACAGCAAGTAACTGTTAGCAGCGAAAGGACGAACCAGGTCAGCCCGACCCAGAGACTTATGAGTCCAGTAATAACCCTAGTGGTGCCCAAAAGCCATAGAAATGTCAGCTTCTGAGCTCACCGCCACCTTGGGCGTATACCGTGACTCAGAACACGACATACCAGATCTGAAGTGTAGCCATGCCGACTGCTCCGACATTGGCTCACTCCGGATAGTGTGTAATTAGTGCACAAAGACATTCCACCACATATGCCTAGGTTGGCCTGACAAGGCCCATGACACAGAAGGGTTGAAGTACAAATGCGAAACCTGCCACCAACAACTGACCAGCTTTTGTACCGAGATCACTTGTCCCAGCCGAGGTATCAATCGACTACGTTACACATCCTGTGATGAACCATACCATTACCTGTGCATAGGATAGCCCGACGAGAGCATCACAATGCCAGGTATGGCATATAAGTGCGAGAGGTGCAGGAGAAAGAATATCTCTCACTCCCGCCGGTCGAAACCATCCCGTATTTATATACAACCCGGAACGACACCCTGCCACCCAGCGACTAGACGAGACGACGACATTCAAATCACGAACTTTGTGAGCCGACCTCACGAGGACTCTGCCTTTATGCAAGAATGTGAAGAGTTTCATGATACAGATTTACCTGTGAAGCAATGGGTAGACAGGGCCCAGTTACACCTGAAAGGATTGGCATTAATGTGGTGGGAACGGTACGGCGAGTTCCTCATAGACTGGAAACAGTTTAGCAACCAACTGGCGTCAGAGTTCACTGGCGAGGAGGTGTTAGCGAGTTTAACGACACAGTTCTATAGCCAGACCCAGATAACCAACGAAGAAGTCAAGACCTTTATCCATCGTGAGGAACATATGTTTCAGCCCGTATTTCCCGGAATCAACAAAGCTACAGCCGTCCGATCAACCAGCCGAATGCTACTGCCTAGCTTGAGGAACATCCTCCTTACGGCTAAGCCAACAACCATAGACGAGTTTAGAACATGTGAGGGAAGGCAAACAGAATTTTGCGGCGCAAGCGAGTCTTGAAAAACCCCAACAAGTATAAACCCTGGAGGCTCAAGCTTCACCGGTCGCATCAACCAAGAATGCACCTGCTTCCCTAAACCGCATGACGTTCATGCCGAAATGCTGGTTCTGCCCAGAGAACCACTGGAATAAGGACTGTCCACGAAAACCGGATGGATCAGTAGTTCCACCTAGCAAGCTCAATCGAACGACGAGGCCGATAATGTAGAGACCCACAGAAAAACCGACCACCGCTACTAATACGGGAAATGCTCCCACCGGGGATGCGAAGCGGGCCGCCACCACCGGACCACTAGGGCCAGTCATCCAAGGTTTGACTCAGCCACAACTGGGAACTTCATCCAAAGCAACCTACTAACTACTGAACAACTAGCAGATATGCGGCCTCAAACGAAATTAGTCCGAATGGCCCAGCATGATACTACCCTACGAGTTGAAGGCCGAATTACCCTCACAGTAAGCCTGCACCACCTTTCGGCATTAACAGAATTCGTAGCATCACACACAATTTCCGAAGCGGTAATACTCGATTGCCCAATGCATTATAGACCACGGGTCACGTCGCATATATGTGGGCGAGAAGGATAGAGTTACAGTAAACTGGGACCACAGCCCAGACGATATTGTGCCTACGTCCATAGATCCCGCTCGGATTAATCACAAACTAGGAGAAACCGAATTTCACCAGTTACAACTAGTATTGAACGAACATGCTAGTGCGTTTGACCATGGGGGGTTGCTACGCCAGACTTGGTCAATACAGCAAGAGATCTGGACAACAGATGTCCCCGTATAAAACTGACCGTACAGGACGTCAGCATGCCGCCACAATCTAATTATAGAGCAAGTGAACGATATGAAGGACCAGGGAATTATGGAACTATCCAATTCACCCTACAATTCCCATGTGGTCCTCCTTCCAAAGAAAGATGGAAAGCTTAGGTTCTGTGTTAATTATAAGGGCCTGAACGAGGTAACACACCCTATCGCTCCCCCAGCTATTGACCTAACTCATACCCTAAAAGACATTGGCAAGACTAAGATCTTAAGTACCCTGGATATGGAGTCCAGGTACTAGCAAATTGTGGTACACCCGGACAGCAGTAAGTAAACTGTGTTTACTACACCTGAGGGTGAAACCCTCCAGTTTCGGGTAATGCCATTTGGGTTAAAGAATGCCCCTGCTACATTTCAACACCTTAAATCCGCAGAGGTATTGACTGGTTACATCGGAGAGTTTTGTTTAGCCTATCTTGATGATGTAATCATCTATTCAAATAGTTGGCAGGAGCACCTCAAACATCTACAGTTAATTCTGGAACATCTGGAACACTATGGAATTACTTGCAAGCTTTCAAAGAGTTACTTCGGCAAGTCATCCATAGACTACTTAGGGCATGTCATCTCACCAGAGGGAAACTTCCCTAAAAAAACTTGATACGTGCCATCGAAGAGGCTGACGAACCAACGAACAAGTGACAACTACGACGGTACCTGGGTCTGTGCAACTGGCTATGTGACTTCATACCAAACATTGCACTACACATGGTACCACTTCACCCACTCCTCGAGAAGGACACCCATTAGCTATGAGGACCGGAGCAACAACAAGCGTTTCACGATCTAAAGATCAGCTTCACGAACATAAAACAATTCCAGCATCCACAAGGAGATCAACCATTAATCCTGCAAACCGCCACGTGCCAAAAGGTCTAGGAACTGTGTTATATCAACAAGAGGCGGACGGCCATCCTCATGTGATAGCGTATATCTCAACCCGGTTGAACGCCACGGAGTAACGCTATCACATAAATGAGCAGGAATGTCTGGCCGTTACCTTGGCAGTGAAGAAATACCGCTATTACCTCGAAGGGCAACACTTAATCATGCAGACAGACTCAAAAGGCCTCCAATGGCTACACGAGTCACGGAATGCAAAAGACAAACTCGGACGGTGGGACATGTTTCTCACCGAATTCCACTTCGAAGTTCAACACTGCCCAAGTAAAACAACCTGCCAGATGTCCTGTCTCACTTCCCAACACTGGAGGAGAAAGCCGAGGAGGAAGACGAGGAGAAGAAATCTCCACCCTATCCTCAGATCGAAAGAAGTCCGGAAGAACAAATCCGCCTCCTCCAGTTACAAATCACACGTCACCAGATCATGTTGAGCCAGCAAGAGGATCCCGACATATGCTGCCTACTACAGGAACAGCCCCAATGCTTTGAACTACGGGATGGCGTTGTGTGGAAGCGTATCGGCCAACCCAATATGCCCTGGGAGATCTGGGTTCCACAACAATTATGCACTGATATATGCAGGCACCACCACGACCACCCTCAAGCTGGACACCTGGGTACAGGGGAGACCCTGCGACGTCCAGCAGTACATAAGCAACTGTGTGACGTGCTGCCACGGTAAAGCCTACCTGGTTACCCCTCCTACGGTATGACCAAGGAGACCCAAGACACTGTGGACGCACATAGCCGCCGACCTCGTGGGGCCTTACCCACGCAGTACCAAGGGGAACCACTACCTGCTGGTAGTAACTGACCAGTTTTCGAGGTGAGTAGAGGCCTTTCATCTACCTAGCCAGGAAACCTCCCCGAACGTGCGAAAGATAGAAACCAAAATATTTGCACGCTGGAGATATCCGAAGGCCACTTTAACTGACAATTGTACTCAATTCATGAGTTGCCAATGGCAGTCAGCTTTCTAGGGGTGGGAAGTAGAAACGTCAAATACTCCTCCATACCATCCGCAGGCCAACCCCACTGAGCGAAGGAACCAAGAGATCAAGAAGTGATCATAGTGGAAAATGACCGCAGTCACTGGGATAAACATATCTCAACCATTTTGTTCGCCCTGCATCATCGAACTAAAGCAAGGATGCTGAAAACATGCATTAAAACGTAGGCGATTGGCGCACATTGGTCACCACAAATAAACAAACAAAACCCTTTGATATTTTGAAGTTAAGATATCTTGCACCTGGTTTCACCATAGTGAGTTCATGGAAGCTCCGTGGCTGAACGTTCTAGTTCAATTCTGTGTTGGTGCACAAGATATTTCAAAAAGACAAATACACTAGAAAAATATGAGCAAACAAAAGGATAGCATAAACACACATTCCTGCAAAACTCAGTTATATTTAAAAGTATACCTACACATCAAGTCATATTTACAGAAAAACTAATTTCCTACTTGACCTTTCGGTTGTCCATGTAATCCTAACATGTTCACTGTGCAAGCTCATAAAATGTTCAAGGTAAGCACACAAGAAATACAAAAGTCAAAAAGAGCAGAAAATACACTCCTACAAAACTGCATTCTTCCTGTGGGTGATTTTCACAAGGACGCTTGTTAAAACTCATGGTTATATTTATTAGTGTACCTACACATCAAATCATTATACAAAAAACTAAATTAACTAATTCCTTTATAGGAGTCTTTCTTATTCGTAGACTAATTCTAACATGTATGTTGTTGAAGTCTGTCTTCATTATCACTGGCACTTTGGCAAGCGTCTATACGTGATACGTTCATAGTCATTACCTGCACTGTGGAGAGCATCTCCAAGTAATACTACATAATTTAGATGGGCTGTCGGCCACCATATACGGAACCTTATCATCGGTGAGGTGTAAACCGTGTGTGTGTTTTGGTTTAAATTACATACAGTGTAATTCTAACACGTATGTTGATGAAGCCCCTATCTTCATTATCACTGGCACTTTGGTGAGCATCTATACGTGATGCGTTCATAATCATTACCGGTACTGTGGAGAGTGTCTCTAAGTAATACTACATAGTTTAGGTGGGCTGTCGGCCACCATAAACTGAATCTTATCGTCGGTGAGGTGAAAAATGTCTGTCTGCACTGGTTTAAATTACGTACAGCGTAATGACTGCCATATTTACTTGCACACATTCGAGTGTCTGAAAAACTTCTATCATGTTTACCTTACCAGTTCCTACATTTCCTCCCCCCCCTCCCCCCCTGCTTGATGACAGCTGGGTAGGTACTTATACTTGATACACATTATTTAATCTAGCCTAAATATGTGTGTGTTTGCCTATCTCACTGTCTTTGACTGGTCGGCTAGATCACAGTGGTTTATGGTTACGTGTTCTGTTTATATTATGTCAAACACTGCATTTACTTGTTTTTGGCGGTCTTGGGTTTGGCTGACCTTCCTCTGGAACGGAGGGCAGCATGAGCAGGGTATGGCCACATGTACCTTGATGAAGGCCTCCACAGTGATTCGCGGTACCTGCCAGGCATTGAGTCGGCCTTAGCAGCACATTCCCTATACATAAAATAGTTAATTAAGTATACATTAAGGTAGGGGCATCAGAAACTTTGTTATAAACAAAATGTGTGGTAAAATGTTACCTCTAATTGGTACAAAGTTATTCTACCGATGACTGTACAGTTTCCTTTTAGGGACCCATGGTACATGTTTACAAGTCAATTTCGGCACTTGGTGTAGTGGTGTCTGCTTTTGCAGCAACTGATGATGGGAGGGGGGGGGGGGGCAGGAACAAGGGACCTTGAGGCAGTGCGGGGCAGTGACACAGGAAGGTCCTGCACCCCGACTGCACAGGTTCCTACCCGTAGGGCAGGATATTTCTCTGATGGCGCAGGGCAAGGGAGTCGTGGAAGATGACCGCTCTTCACCTTGCCTGCAGATGCATCCCGTCGTAGAGCCGGGTCGTTGGAGGCATTGACTGTCTCTACGTCCAGGTTCTGTGGTGAGGCAGTGCGAGGGAGAGGGGTCTTGACCTCAACTGCAGAAGTTGCACCAGGTTTTAGGTAGGAGGAGGTATCGACAGTCTCGATGCCTTCTGTATAGGCGGCTGATTGAGCAAAGGCAGAACGGGCCTCTCGTTCTCAATGGCGCAGATGGGTTAGTTGTCCGTGACAGGAGGTTGGGGTGGAGTGTCGTCGTCGACGGTGCTCAATGTCCCCTGCAGTGTGGTTTCTTCGCTGTCAGGAGCAGTGGTTGGCTTCATGGAAGCTGGAACGACCTTGACCACTGCTCCTGGTGTTTCCTCCAATACGGCAGAGTGTTGTGGGCTCACTGTGAGTTCGTTGTCCGGTGGTCTAGTGGCGGCCTGCGTGCTCTCATCTGGAGCGTATTCCACTGGTCTAGTGGCGGGGAGAACTTCGTCGTCAGAACTAGAGATTGACTTTGTAGAAGTTGGAATAGTCTTAATCTCTGGCCTCGGAGTTGTACTAGGTGGAGGGGTTGGTGCTTGGGCTGTTCCTACCCCAATCACTAAAGGTGATTCTGACCGCTTGCTGATGCGACTCGATCGGCGAGGTGTCTGGCAGTACTCTCTCTCTCAGAGGCTCCGCCATGACACTTCGGAGCAGATAGGGATTGCCCTGTCGCATCTGGCTGAGACTTTCTCTGCGTAGCTGCATGGTGTCTAGGGCAGTGATGTTACGCTAGATGCTCTTCGACGTTGTTCTACGTCCTGCCTCCATGGTGCGACGTAGCTGGTTGCCCTGTCTGTGTCGATAGGTTTCGGCTCAGGCCTCTTCGCTGGTCCTGGCTCGATATCGGTAGTTGCCCTTTTGGTTGGTGGTTCATCCTCTTCTTCGGACTGACCCGGCGTTTCTTCAATGGTGTCATTCTCAAGTGGTGGCATGTCTCCCGGGAATCATCGTATTTGGCCTCGGGTGGCCTTCCCGATCCATCCTCATAGGTTTTTGGCCCAGTAGACATCTCTCTTGCCGACAATACGATACGGTCCGTACCATTTTTCAGCGAGGCCAGCGCTGAACTGGTTAATGGCCTTGCTGAGGGCATGCGTTTTGAGTAGTACAGCTTTACAAAGACTAAACTCGTGTACCCGTGTCTTCGGTAGAGGGTACTTCTTTCGGATATACTCATCTTGGGCATTTCGGGCTGTGGCAGTATGGGCTAGTGTAGCTAGCTGGATGTCCTCAGACTGAAACATATCGGTGGGTTCACTTTCCCCCTGTCAGTCGCCTGGTCGGCGTAGTTTTTGGTCCAGGAGGAGTTCGCTAGGGCTGGTGTCTACCGCTTCGTTGCTTCGTTTAGCTGGTCAACCCAGGTGATGGAAGGCCTGAGGTTACCCAACAAACCTGTCACATGTAACTGTTTAGTTGTTGTAAGACCCACAGGTTACTAAACAGAGATTTTCCTTTTCTTTCATAAACCAGTGCAGCAAGCTCCAGGATAGTTAGCGGTGTTTCCCCACCTTCTGCGAGTAACGTTTGGACATACTTTTTACTCCCCATCGTCTTTCGCATGTCATTTTTATGTATATTTATTGCAGGTTTTTATGCTTATATTCTCTTGTATATACCCATAGCGGTATGCTGAGTTTTTGTCGGCGACATGCAAAAATTAAGTAGGTAGGTGGGACGCCTGATAAACTGGGTCACTCCTGACACTGAACTCCACTACTGGGGGCAAACCCATTAGCAGCATCAGTGCTCCACTTCACCTAGCACCTAGGCTGAATAGTCACAGCTTCAAGTTATTATATAACCTGTCAAGTTTTAACCTTACAGAAAGAAAACGCGATAAATATATAGTTACAATTCCAATATTAAACACGCTTGGGACGTAAATATTTTCGGCAAAGTTAGTTTTCCATACAATAAAAGTGTTAAGCCTACTTATAAACTGCAAAACAGAGCTGAAATAATGGTTTTCTAGCCCACGTACATTTCAAACATTTTAATAACCATTGAAAAATACGTTATTTACGTAATCTATTTGCAACTCCTGAATACATGTTGTTTTGTTACAATTCTTATTACACATTTCTCTGCCATTGATGCAACTTAATTAGCTGATTTATTAAATAAATACGACATTTCACCGGCTTTCCAAAACTAGTAAACTCAACTGCAGAATGAAAACACTGGTTCTTCTACACAATTGGGAAAATGGCGGACAGAGTCATTGACGTGTCGATAATATAACATTTCACGCATTGCACAAATGTATCAATATGCACAACACAATACTCAATATTTTCGATACTTCCCAATATCGAGATATCGAAGAATCGAATGTCTCCTCTCTAGTAAATATCCACAGAAAAATTTTTTCCTGTGTCGGAATTCGGAAAAAAAAATGAAGACGTTTCCGTAAAATCGTAAAAAGGGTATGGCTTCCGTACATTTTCGGAAAAATCGTAAAAGTTGGCAAGTTTGCAGCAGCCACCAGAGGCTGCCGTCATTGCCGTCACCAGAGGATTCTGCAACCACAGCTACCAGAGGCTCTGTTGATGTCAACCACCACTGGTTACCAGAAACTCTTCTATTGGTAACACACATTATAAATAGCCTGCTACTAGAGCAGTGGTCATCAATTTCAGCCGCCTCCTATAGGCAACCCGTTTACTAGATAGCTCGTTTGTTTTTATAATTGACCAGTCTTTTACATAAAGTTCCAGACTAGCTTAGAACCAGGTCACCTACACCTGGATTATTTAAGTTTACATCCAGCAACCTGACTACGTAGTAGAAGTTGGCACGAGTAACGTGTGTTTATTGTGACTTCAATAAACACACATATGTTCTTCCAAGCCACGAGTCTTATTGTAGAGTTATCTTAAATATGTCTGCTAGGAAGATACAAGTTGTGCACTATCAAACATGATCTGAGAATATACTACGAAATAGCTACGACTGGAGACCCCGTTCAGGAGGCTCCAGTCTTGTAACACACCATTAGATAGCCGCCTGTTGAGTCCTCACCCGAGCACCTACATGCTGGATGGATAAAACAGAGGAGCAACAACCACTAGGAATTCTTCCAACCTTGGAGAGACAGTACATATCCCTACCGGAGCACCTAGGTGCTGGCGGGGGTATTTGCTTGGGTGATACAGCCTGGCCTTGGTTGGGAACTCACACCCAGTAGAAGCAGTGGTGGCCCTTACGGCTACAACGCCTCTGGTTCGCCTGTTAAGGTGGAGGACCTTCTGAAGCACCAGGCTTGTTACCAGCCTCTACTGGGCATACACTAATCTAGGGTTTTCTCTCGCTTCTGTAGTGCTCGACCCGTTCCCTTCACCAGCAGTTACCACTCTATGCCATTTAAGGCTCGGCTCGGCTCGAGGAGGGAGGAGCAAAGGATTGCCCACCTCGCTACCAAGCAGCGGGTTGTAGTAGCTCAACATACAGCGGAATGGCAGGCAGAACGTGACAGCGCCGCCTTAATTAGGCAACAGGTGAGACCGTACTCTCCCGCGTGCAACTACTTTTTATTCAAGTCACCACCAAGCCGTATCCATCCAGAGTACTACCCCGTCTAGAGTAGTTGGGTACACGGGACCGAGCGACACCTAGGAATCACCAACCCCAGGCTTTGGAGTATGGAGCCAGCCAGCTGGAACATACGGTACCGTGTTAGCAGACGTGGTGCCTTCAACTCCACTGCACCTGACTGCACCAGCAGATCCAGCCAGCAGAAGACCACTACTCTCCAGTCGACCGAAGATTCTCTTGGTAAGCAAGTTACCTTTAACACCTCCCACCAAACTACTGCTGCAGTTCAACCTACCATAAATAAGAAGGTGATTGACCGATCCGGACTCTCCAACCCATTGATCATAAACTTTATCCCGGCACGTAGGACGACGTGTACAGTAAAGGTTTCTAGTAGGAAACGACCACTTGAGTAACATCACCAACTGAATGTGTAAGCTGACCTGGGCAATCTAAAACCACTGTGAATGTGCCATTAACCCAGGCACACGTCACACTTTTTGAAATATAATATCACTATTAGGAAGTTGAAAAATTTAATATAAACAAAGTTTTTAACAGTTGAAACAGAGAAACTACGTGGAAATGTTTTTGTTTAAATGTAGTGGAAGGGGACACAATAAGCACCTGAAAGTAAAACTTCAGCAAGGCTTCAGAAAAATGTGAAATAACCAGAATGGACTTAAGAGTTTAAAGGGAAGTTTATGCTCTTTGTGAGTGGTAGGTTAGTTACTAGCTTTCATGGCTGTTTCTACATGTAAAGGCTGTTCACGATAAAGTGAGCACTTTTGAAATCAACCTTAGAAAAATGTCACTGCCCCTGACTGCGTTTATTCCAGTGGGCTCACTGTGTGACATGCGCCCGGTAAAGCTGGTAACGATGGATGGAAAGTAGTTCCATATTTATAATTGAATAAAAAGTGGTAGGTAACAATTTATGATAACTTAAATTATTTCTTCCCTTTCTGATTATTTTAATGCACCAGAAGTGTAAATATTACCATATTAGCTAAATATTTAGTTTTATAATAATTCTAGTTTTACTAGACTGACGCACGAATAAAGTCATGAGGTGCACGGCAATGTTAATTTTACATAAAGCGGAAGAATACACAATGTACATACAAGTAGATCTCAAGCAGGGCTTTCAAGAGTCCTCATTTTACCGTGAACAGCCGTTATAGATTTTTCTTTCCCATCAAGAGCGAAAATAAAGTTTTCACGTTATATTGAACTGAACTAAGCTTCAAAATTCTATAAGCATAAAGACATTAAATTTGTTTCCAAATACCTGAATTGTTACTCCAGTGAAGTTCATTGCATGTGTCATCATCGATTCTCCATAGAGAAGACGATCCTCTTTGCAGAGCCCCAAAGTCACTTCTAATCCAAAAGTTACTTTGTAATCATGGCTGTAATGGGCAACACAAAATGTCTAACAAAGCAAACTAGAAATTTAAGTCATTAAGAGATCTATGGAAATTATAACTCTGTAACTCACATTGTTAAGTCCTCAATGCCATGCTTGCTGGCAAATCTTTTTCCTACTTCACAACCAAACCACACTGATTCTTTTTGCTTGATGGACTCAGCAGCAAGATTAAGTAAAAGCTCTACTGGTTGGTTATTGTACACAATTGGCCGTCCTCCAACAACATTTCCCAAACAATCCACAGTATAGGCACGGTTGTATGGGTTCGACCGACGTGGGTCTGTTACAAGACATACCTGCTCATGAAAAATAAGGAAATTAGTTTTGCATAATTTCAAACAATGTCATTTTATGGCTTGAAATTATATTCTGCAAGTTAGACACAATATTACAATACTATACACATAAAGATATTTTTTCAAATTACCTTTTTTTCTTTACTTATATTTCAAATTAACTTCACTGAAATTCTAGATTCTCCTTGGCCCAAACAGTGTTTTGTGTTTAAAAATCTAACTAAGCAGAAAAAAAAAAAAAGGCCCAAGATTGATTGACGATACTCAAAATCACAAATACACAGATAAAAAATTCTATATTTACTGTGTACCACATGTACCCATGTAGACCAGCACTTTTTTAATATACTATATTCAATTCAATTACATTTCAGTACATAGTTGTCTTAAAAAGCCTATAGATGTCGCAATAAAAAAATATGGCATAAGTAAGTTAAAATGTAATTACTTAAAATACATGTACCCATTGTTCAATCAAACTGGCACCTTGCAAACTGGATAGGTATTACATATGTAACTGAAGCCATTTAACTTCCCAGAAAAGTGTACTGGTTTTTGCCATACGATCGACAACATAAGCAAAATATATCAAGATCAGCTGGTACAGTCTGAGCACGACACCAATACAAACCACCACACAAAATACTTAAAAATAGAAGGCCACTTACGTCATGGCACATTACATCCTTATTGTATATATGCATAAATATGGTTGGAATGGCATCAGTTTTTCTAATTTAAGTAATGTTTATTAAGTTACCGATCTACAAAAAATACCAACAGCTTGCAACAAATTTTAAATCTGGACTGCTTACCCCTTCAGCTGTGTGCTAGCGGATGTACCCAATAGCCACCCTGCCACGCCAGCCTCATTAGATATATATTTTTTGTTTCTATAAAGGTCACGTGGCTGACAACATAATCCCTACTGTAGCCATGTGCTCATCAGCAGATCCCTGCTGTAGCCGTGCGCTCGTCAACAGGAGAGTAACCAGTCTATATGATATGATAAATTTGACTACTTTCCAATACATTTTTCTCCAAATTCTTAATCTCCAGATAAGACGTTCACTCCTGCTTTTCTTCAAGACAATTTCAATGAAAAATACGTGACATAAGTAAATATACACGATAAACAAAATAATATTTCTAACTCACAAAAAGTATTTCCAAAAAATTTTATACCCAACATAAATAAATAAAATAATATAAAACTTTTGCTCTATGTAATATTTTACACACTTAAAAATAATTTATAAAAACAAAGTTAATTTTATGTGAATTGTTCATAATGTTGTTGTGTTACTGTTGTTAATAAGCCATAGCTTTCTTTTGCTAGAAGTTATAACAGATGCAACTTAAGTGGGAAATACTTTACTTTAGTTCCAGTAATTAAAACTTAGTAATTATTCTACACACAGGTGTTTTTGAAGGCAAGTTCTTAAGTTGGCACTAGTTTTTTTTTAAATACTCTGTTTCTTGTCGTTAGTAAAAAGTGAAAAATGACTGAAATTTTGCTAAGTACTCCCCTTGTGATTGTTTAAGGTGAAAGATATTTATTTTTATTTAACTTCACCTCTTCAATTGCTAATAAATGTTCAGGCCAATCCCTTCATCAACAAAAAGAAAGTTAGAATTGAAATTGGAGAAGTAATTAACCATTTGTTGTTCATTGATGACTTTCCATGTATTCATGCAGCGATTGTATTTGAGATTGGAAATGAACGAACCTTTTGACAGAAATATTGCACTAGCCAAAAAAAAAAAAAAAATAGCAAACGGAGAAAAAACGTAATGGAGTTTTTGTAAGAGTTACCAGATTTTTACTGTTCATTACTTTGAAAGTCCAGATACTACTTTGACTGTATTTGATGATGGCTAACACAGCCAGCGGCACTAGAGCCCATGATGGCACTCACCACGCACGTGTCCCGCACGTGCGCAAAGAGGTCACTAATTTTGAACTTTCGTATAAATGTTATTTTCAGTGTCAAATGTGTTATCCAGTCTTTGCAGTTTTTAATATGTATTAAAATGTTTTAAATTGTTTGTACTAATTTTAAATTGTTTGGTTATAATATTCAAAGTGCCCACGGCACCGAGATTAAGAACACTTAATATTCTGGCATGAACACCGCCATAAAAGACACTAAAATAATATTGAAATTCATAAAAAATTATAAGAATGTAAAACAATACTTAATTTAATTTGTGCCATTTTGTTTTCACTAATTAAATATTTTACTCGGCGTGCATAGCACTACTGCTTATGTGAACCCCATATGCGGCCATGACAGGTCTGTGCGAAGCTTGTATCATGACAGTCTGTCGAGGAGAGCTGGCGAGGTAAGACACTGTCACGTACGTACTACAACTTTTGTTCACTGATTTAGGTTTCCACAGTTAATTTAGTTTACCGGTTAACCTTACTTGCATACGTTTTTGCCAGACATTTTCCTCAGCATTATGCTTTTGCTTTATTAATTTCTTGCGTCCTTGTGGCATTTTTAACTTAATCGAGGAGAAGGAGGAGAAGCAGGTCTAAGAGGTCACGCGACTCGCGCAACTTGAATCAGGCACCATCCGCCTATGTTTATGGCGTTTCATTAACTTCTCCATTATTGCTACACACAATTTAAGAGCTTTATTTTTATGTATATATTTGAGGGTAATATTCGTGTTTGAATATTTTACGGCAATATCACATATAGCCACCTGGCCAACCGATGCCAAGTCTTTGTATACACCATCGTTGCGCTTTGAGAGCTTACTTATGTAACATTATATGTGCAATAATTCATCTCAGGGTTCAATGTATTTTTTACATAAATTGATGCATTTGTACTTGACCACGCGGTCACAATGTTCGATTTTATCGCCATCCGGCATGCTACGCATCTGTAACCACTGCAATCGTAAAGAGAATTATTTTCTCAGCAAGAATAATCTTTTGTCTGACTTTAATTTGCCATTTCCACGCATAAATATTGCAATTTCACCTGCACCATGTGATCTGCTACGAACTTCATCCAGTGGCATCCGCACCATATAAGTTTGTTTTCACACACGTGTTTGTTTATTATGAATATTCATCTCGTGTCCTATCTTGTTTTATGTATCATTCAAGGGTTTATGTAATTTTGTAATCAGTGTACGATGCATTTATTCCCGTCCTAGCCGGCTCTGTGTATAGGCCGTCACCACACTACCTACGTGCTGGAGGGCGAGCCCCGATGAGTTTGCATTAGTGATACCAAGTAATCACATGTGTTAATATGTATTAAGGAATATGTCTTCAGGGAAAACCATCAGTCCAGCCTAGTGGCAGTCGGCCCTCTTCCCTTGTGAAGGATGTGCTTCTACGCACCTTGGT
This sequence comes from Dryococelus australis, assembly GCA_029891345.1. Classification (NCBI taxonomy): domain Eukaryota; kingdom Metazoa; phylum Arthropoda; class Insecta; order Phasmatodea; family Phasmatidae; genus Dryococelus; species Dryococelus australis. Next base: position 84,696,774 of record CM057009.1, on the reverse strand, counting down.
GAGATCATCCATCTAGGCGTGCGCTAGAGTAATTGCAGGCTGGGGAGCACCCAAGCGGAATTGGCTAGTCATGACCGAGATAATCATTTCATTCGCACGCTGATGTGTATACATAATGACAATAAAAACAAGTCTACAGTGAACTTAACTCTTTTATTCAATAGTGACGGTATCCTAGCCACATATGTTTTATTAAGTGTTTATTTCCAGTGATGTTCAGTAAAAAGTTTAGTATTGTCTACATGTTTGTAAGTACGCACAGGTGAGATGGACACATACAACCCACAGCATCCCTGAGAACCCTGAGTCTCAATAATGCGGTGATTGGGAAGACCACCGGCGCACAAATTACCAATAAGTATTTATGTCATCGTTCGTCTCATGTCGCACCTGAGGGTGTCATATTTTTTTTTAGTTGTTCAGGGTTTTAATACTCGAAGATTGTTTGTTTTATGCTAATATTAAATTATTTGAACATGAGACACAGGCATACGTTTGGATTAACAATTTATCATAATTGGTTCTGATAGTTACATACATGTGATTCAACAAATACAATCAACAAATAAAAAAAAAATTATTTGAATAGAATTGTAAATTATTTTCTTCATACTCACAACTAAATGGTAACTGTTCCTATGCGATTGTTTTCTTTTTTAATTTGCTGTTTACTTGTTCAATTGATTTTAAAAATCTTATTTTCCGTTACTGAATACTATTTTTATTAATAAACACCTGTTGTTAAATTTGAAAACTCAGTGTTTCTTGTTCTACTATTTTGCTAAGACATATATGACTTCCCTTGTAACCGACCTCTCCCCCTCTCTCACCAAAACACTTGATTTGGTTGATTTAAGGTTTACTTTTGGGTTATAGGTACTTGCTAGTTTTTGAAGCACATACAGGTGTCAATCACTTTGCACACATCCCTCTTTGACACCAATGACCGCGAAACGGTCTTTGTATTTCTCGCAGCAAGCTAGTATTAGTCGTTGCCCATTCCTTCCCTTTTATCCCACACCCCCTCCCCCTTTTTTTAGTTTAAATTTCACTTTCTGAACTACGTTAGCGCATTAAACTCAAAAACTCAGTATACACAAATGGCCAAAAGTTTTTGAGTCATTGACGAGATCTTGCAGGGGTTCATTCTAGCCACGAGATTTGTAGTCATCCTGTTTAGTACAGGTGGTGGAGGCAACCTCTCACTTTCCCTCAGAGTGAATTGATTCTTTTTTTTTGTTAGTGTAACAGGTTCATTGTGTGTTCAGGGATTACACTTCTGAGCATATACACATTCATTGGCTCCAATCTGTCCCCCCCCCCTTTTTTTTAAACAATTTGACTTGTAAGTCTCCCAGTATTGGTTTTGCAGAAATGTTTATATAAGTTTCCATTTTATCCCCTTCCTCCCTGGCTGAGTAAGCTGAGGTTATTGATGATTGACATGATGAAGATGAATGTTAACTGCTTACTCGAGTTATGCTCACCAAATAACACAGAAGAGGGACCCAGAGCTCCTCTAGGTTTGTGTGTGGTGATGTTCTGCTAGCTCCGGCAACTAACATTGTGGTACCTCAAGCGTCGTCAAGTCACTGAGGGTGGGGGGCGCGTCTATGGCAGTTTTATATGCTTTGCCCAGTAGGTCAGCGTCGTTTTTTATAAAACTTTCTCAATCCATATCCATCATAGCTTAGGTGGTAAATTCTCACGTGGCCGTCGATGCTTAGGTGGTATTTTCGTGAGCGGCCCTTCCTGGCCACTACACTACCCCCCTGGACAAAATAACAGCCGCCCCGGCTGTGGCAGTAATGGAGACAAGTAACCAAGTTAATCCTTCTAGGGGTAGCAGTAATGATGCAGATATAGGCCGAGGAGCTCAGGTTGCGGCGAACGACGAATGGTGGCAATCGCGGGTTATTCAATAGCAGTGTTGCAGGGGTAAGACTTAACTCGAGACCTCGTCTAACAATGAAATAATTAAGTAATAGTGAAAATCAGTTGAGGGAATGTTTGCAAATGGCAAGGTAGGAAAATAGAAATTCTTAAGCATTGAATGTGAATAAAATAATACGCAATAAGATTCATAATTAAGGTGGCCACAGTAAGCTTAATTGACCTGAACACGTTGGGGAGGGAGGGAGGGAGGGGAGGGAGGGAGGGAGGGAGGGAGGGAGGAAGAAAGGAAGGAATAGTGGGCCCCAATAGTGGGGCCGCAGTAGCTCAGTGGGTAGAGAACCCTATGGTGGGGCCACAGTAACTCAGTGTGGGGCCGTAGTAGCTCAGTGGGTAGAGCACCCGATAGTGGGGCCGCGCATGAAGCAGCAGGTAAAAGCTAGTGTGTGTGTGCGCATGCACGCATGCATGCGCGTGTGTACGCATATATATTATATATAATTATTGGTTTTTATGATCTACCTGGTTATAAGACCTATGTATGGAGGCATAAAGTGAAAATACATAGAAACATACAAAATAGTAATTTGATTAGTAACGATTAACACACGTATAGGGCAATTGTGAAAAATAATATATGCATAAGTGCATAAAGTTAAGATAGATAAAAATACACATGGCAATTAATTGCTTTGTAATGATTAACACAAGTAGAAAGTAATTTAAAACAATAATTCTACGATACTTAACTCTCAAGAGTTCACATACATTCCCTATAGGTATTTGGTTGCAGAACATGTTTATTCACCATATGTACATACAAGAAAGTTTGTTATATACATATATATATATATATATAAATTGCAGGTGTGAGGTAAGGTGAGGAATAAAAATGTGTGCACACAGACTAACAACTTAAAATATACCTACGGAGAACATCTGGAATAGTGTATCAGTATATTATTAAATAAGGACCATTGTTGTTGGCCTGAAGTTATAAGGTCAAATTTGGACTGCATGCCCTTGAGTGTGGCTTACTTATTATACCCATGACAATGGAATTATATATCATACTAATTAAACATGAAAAATATTACAAGGAAGCCAGAAGGCAGTGAGAAAATTACTTAATTAATTAATTAAATACATATAGGCCTGAAGTGAATGTAACAGCATAGAAGTGCAACTGTAAGGTAAACAAGTACGAGTAATGTTTGTAACAGCTGTGGTGGTGTATTAGTTATACTTACACTCTTGTGAGAAATAGGCAATTAGATTCCTCTTACCAATAACAGGAATACCACATGTAAGTGAAACTCATATGTAGACATAGACACTTGGACTAATAAAAATTTGGAACACTATTTTGTAAACAGCATAAGCATGTAGCTCTTGGGGGGGGGGGGGGGGGGTGGTTGATACGTGTTAAAGTGTAGATATCTTTACCAGTTTCACATACAATATAAAGACAGCAAAAACACGTAGTAAAAGAATAGCCATAGAGGTGTTATCAAAATGAGCGGTTCCAAAATAGAGAAAAATTTGTTATGTAAATATACCTTGTAATGGTTTGCATCAACATTTTGCAACACTGGTAAGTCTGTTAAATTCAAATGCCAGTTAATATAAAGTGCAGATGTAAAGTTTGAAAATTGGATTCCAGCGGTCAATGACAGCCGTTGGAGGTGGAATGACTGTTCATTCAGCCAGTGGATGGGTACTACTGTATGTTGTAGCATGACAGAGGACGCACAAATGTCACATAGACGCGTGGCATCAATAATAGTTTCCTCAGGAGTGGCAACGCGACACCCGCATGGCACACAAAGTTCTACACTGCCCAAGTTGTGGTTGGTGATAAGTGAATTGAGGGATGCATTAACACACAACACGGCAGTACCTGGAGAGAGGTTTGTTAAAATATATTGGTGTGGGAAAATACGTGTGGCAGTTAAAGACGTGTCTTGAGAGCATTGAAATTTGCATGAGGAGAACAAGGATTTGGCATCAAGTAAAATGGAGATTTTACAGAGACCATGGTAGGATCAATGGCAACAGTGGGTGATGGGGTGTGAATGATACAGGAGTGATTCTGAAAATGATAAGGGACTGAAAAGATATTGTATACTTGCCATGCGGAGTGCACACCTTTAACGGAGGCTTGCAATTTAACAATGATTTGAGAAGTCGTGAGGGAACACTAAACCAAATAATGGGAATAATATTTATATTTTATTATGTCGGAAAGAGGAATACTCAAGGTGAGACGCAGTTGCAAAAGTTGGGAATTCAGTTTTGTGAGGTCGTCAGTGAGCTGGCTTTTGTTTACAGCATTTAAAGGTAACCTGTTTTAGCTGGCATGCATGGATGTATGACTGTACCAAGTGTTCTAAGACTACATTATTAATCAGATCCAAAAGACTAACAGAAAGCAAGCGAGTTCGAGTTTCAATGTTGTTCAGTTTACTGACAGTTACAAGTTGCTTTTGTAATGCATTTGAAATGCAGTTTACAGTTGCGGCGAGGGAGTTTACCTTATGCTCCATTTTATGCTGTTATTCATGAATCACCTTGAAGGACACATTTAGGATGGTATTTGTATTCTGTACGTTATCAGCAAGGGCCGTGATCTAGGAATCTGGCATAGCGTCATTGTCTAGCAATGCGCGTAAATGTTTAGTGGTCATTAAGTTACAGCACCAAGTAACCAGTTCCCCGAGGAACTGTATACCTCTTTTGGGGCAGAACTGGGTATTCACACTGTCCAGGAATTCTCTCAAGATACTAGTTTCAATTACCTCCAAATAATTGTGTATAATTTTTCAGTTCTGGCAAGATGTGGAGTTTTTCATTGCACAGGCAACATGCAAGAATTGTTCAAGTTTAGTGGGCATTTTGGGGAGGTGCAACGGTATTGTGTATATTAGAGGAAATGTTTCCTCGTAAAGGAAATCAACAGCGGCGGGCTTGTAATAAATCCCTGCATGCGTGCGAAATGATGCGGGAGCTGCCAGAACAGCTGAGAGCGCCAAAGACAGTATGGTGATGACCTTGGCCACATGCCAAGCTGCGGAGAGCCCCACTCCGCAACTGGAACTCGTGAGGTGGTTGGCGTCTCCATGGTGACAGGTTATGCTAGTGCCTGGTGTGTCTTGCACCGGTGCAGTGTTGCCAACAGCGACTGACATGTGAAGCAGCGCCTCGTGGCTGCCGTAGTGGGGCCCCAGGGAGCGTGAAGTTGGCGAGCGTGTACTCCCCACTCTGCTCGCCGCTGCGCTGCAGTGGTCGCCTGGTGTAGCGGCAGTCAGGAAGTCTGCGAGCACCTCACGCTGGTCAGCTCTGGCTGCGAACACCGTGGTGATTCATGTCTGTTGTCCGAACACTGCAAAGCGCAGCATGATCAGGCTGCACAGGCGGCGGTTCACGCAACGGACCTCTCATGTAACACTTTGTACTCCCCAGGGGAGAATGACATGAACTGTAACATATTTATGGCACATATTAAACACAGAACAATAGAACACTGACAATTCACTTGCATATACACTAGGTAAATGCACGTAGGCGGGTTTGGTGTGGTGCATACATACGGTATCGAACCTGGGCGGCCCAGATCTATTGGTCTGAATGCGAACTGTAGAATTGCCTAATATGTCAGTCACCCTGAAGGGGCAGCAATATTGGTGCATTAAGACCTTCTGATGGCCTCTATTACGTATCCAGATGTAAGGATTGACACTTAAAGTATCATCTCTATGAGTACGGTCAAACTGGGTTTCCTGACTAACTTTGGCCTAAAGTAACTTGGCCATAGCACGGTCCTGTAAAAGTTTCTCACACCAATGGACACTTGTATTATAATTAAATTGTATGAATTCTAGGTACAAACACTAGTTGGCCTGATCGGCATTAGCATTAGTCACCAATGACATGGTTTGAGGCTTCAACATGACCGTTACATCTAGGGTTATAGGCCGTAGTAGTTAATTTCTTTATGCCGAGGGATTTCAAAAGATTACCAATGAGCTAATTTTGAAAACTTGTGCTTCGGTCAGTTAATATTTGTTGTGGGCAACCAAATTGGAGTACTACATGTTTAATCAATTCCGTGCACATGGTGGCATCAATAGACACGACTATTTTCGCTACCACGTAACGGGTCGTGTACTCAGTCATAACCTGAATGTTCTTACATACTGTAACTGGCAGGGGACCTTTGGCATCTCAAGCCCACATAGATAATAGGGGTTATGGAGGAATAGAAGTTAAGGTACCAATGGGCTTATTGTTAGTGGCTTTAGTTTTTTGGCAACTGGGACAAGATTCGACATACTGTTTAACATCTTTTTGCATTGTATCCCAATGATAGGCCTGTTTGATTTTCTGCAATGTCTTAAGGACACCAAAATGCCCGCCCCCAAATATTGCGTCATGGTGAGCTTGAATAATTTCTGGAACATATGATTTGGGTACGAGAGTGAGCTTAGACACGCTCTGGGGCGTATTTACTTTTTAAAATATTTCACCATTTGCTGCTATGCCATATCTGCGACTCAATCCACGATACTTGTTATCTGCCTGTTCAGGATGAAGAAAGGCTAATTTCAACGGTTTGATATGAGGATCACCATCATATTCTCCAACAAAAGGAGAGGTATTCACAACAAGTGGACATAACTGGAAAATTGAGTCATTGTCGATTTTTATGTGTTCTTGGGCATATGTATACACTGGCAAAAAGTGACATTTGCCTGATTGGAGAATAAGAATTTTACTTTTCAATAGAGGATCAATGCAAGTGGTTTCTAAACATGGGGTGCTATCTTGCTTAACAATTTTAATATTTATCTGATATGAGTCTGTAAGAATTCTACAGATACCGTGCATTGGAAAAATATCTTCATAGGCAAGTGCTTTGGCGATGCGATCATGATCTTGTTCTTGGTCTTGGTATTGGGACATGAAATGTTTGATGTCGTCCCAATGACGCTTGGTGTACTTGGCAACTGTGTTACAAATCTCGTCTGCTTTACATGTATCCTGCAAGATGGCTTTTGCGAAGGCTGTGTAAAGGGAAGTGCAAGTTAGCATGTTTTATTTGACTTGGTAAGGTGTGGCATTGACTGTTATGATTCGTATTGGCACAGGAGGGGTTGTGACAATTCTGCCAAGGGCATCGGGGAGAGAGTTTAATTTACTGCGCACAATGGTAGGTTCAAAATCATATTCACTGAGAGCGATCATTTTTTAATGATATTGTGCTTCACCACAGAGCGTAGGTAGCGCCAGCTAGCATGGTCAGTTTCAATTGTAAATTTCCTACCGTATTGATGGAAATGAGTACACAAATACCTAATCACATCTTATTCTCTTTCTGTTTATTCCAACGAGACTTCTGGATAGATAGCTTTTTGGAGGCAAAGGCGATGATTGCGCACTGTTTAGAATGCGGCTCCTCCTGTAGGAGGGCTCTGCCGATTGCGTCATTACTTGCGTCGCAAGCTAGTATGATCAGTTTGTCCTAATCAAATTTCTTTAACACTGGTGTTTGTAAAATGGCCTGTTTCAAGTTAATGAATGCTTTAGGCTGGTCATGGTTGCAAAATGATGGCATAGTCTTTAATGTAACAACGAAGGTATGATGTCATGCCGAGGAAGGTACGTAATTGTTTCAAGTTGGTAAGGGGCGAAATCTGTTCTATGGCGGAAACCTTACCTAGGTCGGTAGGAATGCCGTTGGGGGTGATAATATGGCCTAATGACGGTCTGCTCAGCAAAAGTACATTTCTTAGTGTTTACTTTAACATTAAACATTCTTAACATATCAAAAACTTTATGAATGTTGCTTAAATGTTCTTTGAAGGAATTGCTCAGTATAAAAATATCATCAATATAAGCAATTGCTGCCGTCCATCTGAGTGGACCTAAAAGGGTGTTTATAAACATATGAAAGTACTGAGGGGATGACGAAAGTCCCATTGGAATTCTTTTATACTGGACTAAGCCTACACTGTCAATTGTAAATGCGAGCTTATGGTGGTCTTGTTGCCGGACAGGTATGCTATAAAATCCCGAAGAGAGATCTAGGCTACTAATATATAGGGAGTTTTGCAGGGCTGTTAAAATGTCCTTTGTGCATGGTAAAGGGTATTGGACCTGAGTGAGATATTGGTTTAACTTATGAAAGTCAGTTAAAAATCTAAAAATTGCCACTTTTTTTTTTTTTTTTAAACAAGGCTGGGCGCAGAATAGAGAGAGTATGCTGGCTCTATAATATTGGCTTGGAGTATGCCATCAATATGAATTAAAAGTTCATCTCTAACTTTAGGACTAACACAATATGGCCTTGTAGAAATTGGCTTGTCTGCGGTTAAGTCGAGCTTGATTTCAAAATCGCAGGCCTCGATTAGCTCTAAAATAGAATCAGCGAATCTGTCTTTATATGCATTTATGATGTTGATAATAGCGTCCTTTTGTTTAGTATTGTATTGAGCTTGGGGTTGATATGAAATGACGTAGGACGTGGTGATTCAAAGGAATCCAAGGCGGCTAAGGAGTGCTCAACAGTCATAGTAGTAAATTGTGGGGAGAATCTAGAATGGAATGTTACTTGTACGAGCTTGCGGGGATCGTGGCCATGTATGAGCATAATGTTGTATTTTAGGCTTGGGATGACATCATATTTGGTCATAAAGTCCACTCCTAAAATAATGTCTTGAAGATGGTCCACCATAAAAAATTCCTGGGGATAAGTGTGCCCTGATATTCCTAGGATAATAACGGTTTCAAATTTAGGGGGCTCTAATATAGAAGTTGCTGCAATTAGTGTAATGTGTTCTTGCAATGGGAAAATCTGCTGATTGGTGACCAGGGTAGTAGCTATGCTGCTGCAGGAACAGCCAGTGTCAAGTAGTGCAAGGTATTTTTTTCCTTTAATGGAAACAAGAACACGCTGGGTCACAGTTTGTACGCTAGCTTGCTGACAGGCGACAGTGGATGTGGGGTGTACATGTTTATTTAACTTACTGCAAGATGCAGGTTCGCTCAGCATGTCTTGCGACGTGGTTTCATCATCGCGGCCTCCGCTCATAGCATTTTGAAAACAAATGGAATTGTCCACTGGGCTTTTACGCTGAGGCTGCTCTAAATAGACCGTCTTTGACATTAGCATGAATGTGTTCTTAAACATTTTGAAATGGTCACCAATGTCCATACAGAATTCAAACTTCCGGTTGAGGAAAAGATTACATTGCCGAATTGTATGTCCCACATAAAAACAGAGTGCAGGTGTCTTGGGCGAGACTGCGTGGGCCTGCTACAGTTTGCTGCGTGGCTGCAATTTGCTGCAGTCTGGCAACACTGCAATTTGGGGCACGCTGTGTGGGTGATGTGGCAAAGCTGCGAGTTGGCTGTGGGTGTGAGTGGGGGGGGGGGGGAATTGATGTGCGTGCGATTCTTGTCTGGGATCGGTTGTGTATGCGCCGGCGCTCGTGTTGGCAATTCATGTGACCGACTTGGAATCACTGGCCTTGCCGGCGGTTTACTTACACTATGCTGAGGGGGAATTCTAACTGATCTTTATGCGCTCACAGGTGTTGTGTGTGGTGCAATGTATGCAGCGAGGCGAGAATGCTGGCTGTTGTTGATAATAACTTTGTTCTCAATAACAGAACTAGGTGTTTAAACACTGTGTGGTGGCATGTCACTGTAGGCGCGAAATTTTGCAATGCCTGCATATGGCCGCTTAGGGACAACTTTGTTGAAAAATGTACGACACCGGTCTTGAACTCGGATGTTGGGATTTGCAGGGGTTTTGTGCTCTACCCCCTCGTATTGTAGTTTTTGTCATCTGTTGGCCTGCCGGTGTACTGCGATTGTTACGCCCCCGGTTGTTGGCTGTATACCGAGGTGTGTACGAGTCTCGGTTGTGTGAGGGGTGTATACATGGTCACAGAAGGGCAGTTCGTTTTACCCCTGTTGTAATGTTGACCACAGTACTGATATTAATATTGTGGGTGTGTTTGTGGTGGGAAGAACATTTGTTGGTCATCGTGAGGGTAGTTGTGGTGGTGGGTATGAGAGTTGTAGTATCCACGAGTGGATAAGTACTGTCCTCTGTGTGGGTGGGGTCGGAAGCTGTCTTTACGGGGTGTGGGACCCAGGTATGTGTTTTAAGTGGGTGTTGTGTTTTGGGGGCTCAATGTTAGCTATGTGATCTCCTGTTTTTGTTTGCTTATCTCCGCTTCTAAGCGCGCAGCATCTGGGTGTGAAGGGGTCTGAGTGAGGTGACTGACCAGAACGATAAATACATATATCAATGCGTCGCAAATTTGCCAACATGTCTTGTAAATTGTCGTTCGGTAGACAGATCAGTTTGTCAGCGACAGAAGGGAGAAGCGAGCACCATAAAACAGAAATGAAGTTGGCGTCTTTCATGCGGGCATGGAATTTGTGGCAGTAAAATTGCATAGTTTGGACATGATGTGTGGTGTCTTCTCCGACGGCCTGTTTCTTAGTATAAAGCAACTGCTTAAGGTGCTCAGTAACCACCGGGGTGGTGAATTTTTCGGTGAATGAATAGCACATTTGCTGCCACGTGATGGGTTCCTGGTGATCGCGGGACAAATTGTCGAGAGTGTGTTTTGCAGATCCTAAAAGAGAGAATTTCACACGATGACACCTTTCTGACTCAGACCACTGGTTAATTAATGTCTGATATTTTGTTGAAAGATTCGAGAAATTCAGTGATGTTTTCACCTGGTTTTCCGGAAAAAGTAGGTGGTTTCTCGGCTTGTGCAACAACGTTAAGGGGTTGTGGAGCAGCCATGTTGTGTTGTGTGGTCTGTTGTGCAGTGTTGATGTAGGTGTGGGTGGTGAACCTTGGGGGTGTGGGGGTGGAAATCACGTGTGGGTGGTGGTTCAATTCCAATTTATTCGTAGAGTGGGAAACCAAAGAAGTCTGCAAGTGGTGTAGGCGAATCTGAGGTTGTGTTGGGGGTGGTGTGTCACTGGGGTAATGAAGTCCAGTGGTATGAAATTTAGTTCTAAAGATTGGTTTTTGAATTTGACTGGTGGAGGCAGTGTGTGTCTCCTGTAAAAGAGCGCATTGTCTATCTCGTTCGTCTAGTGAGTGTTCAAGGTCAGAAGTGTCAATTAAAACCCGTAGACACATTGTTTCCATGAACTGTGGAGTGTGTGTGTAAATGGTGTCACGCACTTTGAGTAACTTATAATTAAAAGAAACTACAAGAAAAAATAAAGAGTTTGGAAAGCACTCCAAAAGCACACAAAAACAAATGGAGTGTTTCACGTAAATAAAAGGAACAGATTGTTCCACGTGCATTAAATGCAGTACACATGCATGATGTTAGACTTCTTAAAAATACAAGCAGTACTGGGGGAATGGGAGGGCGACAAAAGTTGACCTGGCAAGGAGTGCTGCGCAAGAAGCTGATGCGTGTGCGATGCGAACTGACCTATCCTACCCTGAAGTTTACTGCGCGTGCGAGGATAACTGCTGGGTGGGTTGAAAAGAAGCAATGGAAATATGAATATCTATAATAGAATTGAAATTACTTACTTGACGTGAACAGCTGTAAGGTAAATATACAGAATGTAGTGGGGAAATAATGACATCTGTGCACGATGTGGCAATGTGATGTGCAGCCACGTATCTTTCTCGCTGCGAACAGTATTCTACACGCTGCACAAGGGAAAATGTCAAAGAAAGTATTAAGCTAACTCTCCTAAGTGCGAGGTGGGACGTTAGGCGCTCCACCAGTGTAGCATCTCCCCTTCCCTAACTCCTATTCTGAACACTCAACCAATAATATCTCATTCAATCTGTTGTCAAGACTAGGGCAGGGTAGACATACTTATTCAGGGATGAAGCTCTACTAGTTCACTAACAACTACAGCAAGTTCATAACACAACTACTTTATTGAACATCAGATTATATATATATATATATATATATATATATATATATATATATATATATATATATATATATATATATATATATATATATATATATATATGTGGTAAGGCATTTAAAACAGGCCGCCCTAGTATATCGGCCACTTGTAACAATAGAGGAAAATGTTTCAGACAAACATTGTTTGGGGTGAAAGGGGCCATAATGTTAAGTTAATAAATAGGTGTGTTGTACGCTGAGGGGTGACAGAAATATGGGGGTTAATGTCGGTATGTTAAATAGGACAATGTGGTTTAATGTTCACCTTTCTGGTACGTTTGCATTCATCTTGCAAAGAGCTTTTCAGAGGTGTGTAATAAAGTATGTCATCCTATTTACAAAACCGAAGTTGACCCCCATATCTCCTTCACCCCACGACGTAACACCAAACTGTCAATGTCACATTATGGCCCCTTTCACCCCAAACAAAGATTGTCTGAACCATTTTCTTCTATCTTTACAAGTGGACAATTTATTACAGTGGCCTGTATTAAATGGCTCACTCTGTATAGGAATTGATACAACACGTTACAATACATGATTAAATAAATAAGTATCCAGTTAACAATTACTCACAGGCAGCTCAGTGCCGTTTAAGTCACACTATTCTCAAAGTACCTAACCTTGCCAGTTAATATTGATTAGCGCTTAAGGGGCAATGCAGTCTCGAAGGATAACGTTACACCTTAACTGCTTACTCAAGATATGCTCACCAAATAACACAGAAGAGGGACCCAGAGCTTCTCTAGGCCTCGGTGTTGTGATGCTCTCGTTGCTAGCTCCAGCAACTAATGCCGTGGTACCTCAAGCGTCGTCAAGTCACTGGGGGTGGGGGGTGGCATCAATGGCCGTTTTATACGCTTCGCCCAGTAGGTCAGCGTCGTGTGTTTATAAAACTTTCTCAATCCATATCCCATCGTAGCTTAGGTGATATATTCTCATGTGGCAGTCGAAGCTTGGGTGGTATTTTCGCGAGCAGCCCTTCCTGGCTGCTACAATATGGAACAGAAATTAAAATCAAGAAAACGGCTTGAAAATGGTGCAGTGGTAAACGTCATCAGTGACGGGCTTGGTGTAGGTGTGACAACAGTTAAGGACTGGCATCGAATCAAGAAATTCATTGAATAATTTTGCGCACAGATTGAATTAGAAAAAATTCTGTCACCACATTGTTTACTAAAGAAACCAACCAGTGATCTTGTTGATGATGCATAATGGTTATGGTTTGTACAGGAACATCACAAAGGCAAACTTATATATGAGCCAATTTTGAAATAAAAGGCTTGTAATTCTCCATTCTAAACTTAAAAACCACACCAAACTTTCTGCTAGTGATGGCTGGCTAACGCAATCGAAAAGAAGCCATGGTTTTCATTATTTAAGTACATGTTGAGAAAAATTATCCGCTGATCCAACAGCAGCTGATGAGTGGAAAAACCAAGGATCTAATTGAAAAAGAAGGTTTACACCTTGAACAAGTCTACATGGATAAGACAGGCCTAAACTTTAACGGCTTGCAAAAAAAAAATTTGCAGCCTGTAATTAGAAATCAGCTCCAGGATTCCAGATGAACAAAGAAATAATTACAGTTGCTGTGTATTCTAATACCTCTGAAAGTCATAAATGTATCCTTGTCCTCAGTAAGTCACAAAAGCCCCGAGCAATCTAAAATGGAAATGTTTCACTGGAAGTCATAAACTGCCTCTTCTTGTCATTGGTGAGTCACAAAAGCCCAGAGTATTCAATAATGTAAATGTTTCATCACTGCCCGTCTGTTACAAGAGCCGAAAATCAGCTTGGATTGGTTTATTAACGAGTTTCAAAGTGAAAAAACAAGTTCAAAACCTGAAAATGCCTATAAAGGCAGTTTTGGTGTTGAATAATGTACCAACTCATCCTCACAGTTTTGGTGTTGTATGATGTATCAACTCATCCTCAAGGAGCTGAGTGTGTAGGCCACCCTCGAATAGAGTGCTTCTTCCTCCCACCACATGTGAATAGCACAATCCAGCCAATGGATCAAGGAGTTATTGAATGCCTCAAGAAACACTACAGAAGAAAACTACTCTCGGAAATCCTGATTAAAATGAAATTAGAAAGCAAAGGACTTATTGAGGTTTTAAAATCTATTAACATAAATGATGTAATTTACATGGTGGCCAAATTCTATGAAGAAATCCCAAGTTCTATATTTATAAAATCATGGAGGAAAGCTTGGCCCGTTATTGAAAAAAGCGGTTGAAATCAACGCAGACGACAACCTCTTAGCTGACAAAGCTGAAAAAGTATCTGATGAACCAGACAATAACGTGACTTCGCTAAATGTATTACAAAAAACTGCCTAACAGCAGGGAGCATGAAGTTCAAGACGTTCAAGAATGGGTTATCCTACTTCATGTGTGTGGTTGCTATTAAGAATCAAATAGTATGTAAAGACAACATCATGCCTAAAAGAAAATCACAACTTTCTAGAAATACGTCCATGGCGAGGGTGGCTAAAATGTGTTGAATCAGAGAGTATATCGCAGAATGGTCGTAGCGGCTTGCCAGTCAAAATATAAGAACCTCACAGGTTTGCACTAGGCTAGGGAATCTAGCACCGAATGCTGGATTGGGTCGCACAGTCCATTAATTAGAACATCCTATAGAGGCAATTTATCCAGATCTAGGAAATTTATTGCAAAAAGTCTGTCATTGGCCCTGTTAGGGCAATAGTAGCTCCCAGAAACTACACAGTTAATGAAATAAATGCAATGATCCTACAAAAAGTTCTCAGCCAAGTTAAATATTACAAATCCATTGATACCATCACTGACATTGAGGAAAGTGTGCACTACCTTAAAGAATTGTTAAATTCATTAAATTCTTCTGGCTTGCCACCACACGACCTCAAATTAAACATAGGTAACCCAATAATGCGACTACGCAACTTAAACCCACCTAATATGTGTAATGGCATAAGACTATTGATAAAAGATTTGCAGAACATCATTGAATAAATATTTACTGGGCCTGCCACTGGACAGCTAGCGCATATTCCACGTATCCCTACGAGCCCAACGGATCTGCCTATTCCTTTCAAGCGGTTGCAGTTTCCGGTGAAGGTATCATTTGCCCTCACAGTAAACAAGTTCCAGGGACAAACTTTCAAATTTGTGGGAATAGATTTGAGCAAGGGATGTTTTACTCATAGCCTTTTATATGTCGGGTTATCTAGAGTTGGAACACCAGAAAACCAATATATTTTGCAACCAGAAAATAACAAAACAATAAACATAGTATACAAAGAAGCTTTAACAAGTTAATGCCAATTTATTAAAACCTATTAAAAAATACTTTGGAATAAGAGGTTCAAATTTTTTATTTACAAAATAACTGTTAATGTAAATTTAATAAAACCTATGAAAAAAAAAAAACTATGTCACGGGCGGTTGCTATTTAAAATAATATGTTAAAATTTTCTTACTTAAAATTGTAAATTTGAAATTTTGAAATTAAAAAAATAAAATAAAATCTATTAATGTTGTTGTTAATTATTTATATAGAATAATAAATAGATGTCATTGAAGTGGGTAAGGGTACAGCTAGTATGAACATTTGTTTTATAAAATAAATGAATATGTTTGATACATTGTTTTTGGGACTGATTTTTAATTATTTAATTACATTAAATTCTTTAAGGTGATTGTAAATTGTAGTAATAAAATTCATTAATTGTAAACATCAAGTGATATCAATATAGTGAGAATTTATGTCGAGAGAATTATGTTGGAAGTTATAGTAAATAAAATTGGGAAATTATAATGAAATATTTATTTAATTAAGACCCCCGTTCCGTAATGAACATGTGTAAACCAACTGACTTTGAGGAAATTGTGACATTACGTCTCTTTGTATTATAAAACAGCACAGATCCTTTCCGATTCGTCTGCTCGTTCCACGCACGTACAATCTATGTCCATTTTTTTGCTTATTTGTGTATTTAAGAACGTGCATAGACTAATTATACTTTGTCAGCAGCTTACTTTTGTTTTCATAACTTTTTTCCACTCACTGGGGTTCAGATACATGATTCGAGTAATTAAGTCTTGAAAATTTTTGGTTTTGGCAATATTCGACAGAGCATTCTGACATTTTTCTTTAGCACTTTCACGTTACCAATTGGTCTCAAATTAGCACAATCCATGTGAATTACTTGTTGACTTTAACTAGCGTGCATATTACTTTTGAAAATATGTCAGAATTACCACGGCTTACTAATGTAAGCTGTAAAAATCACACACAATTATTTGATTTATAAAACTAGCATTTAAATGGTGCATGTAATGTTACATACAATTTTTTCTTGTATGTTAAATTTTGAATTTGATATCTTCTTTCACGTGTTTTAAACAAATAGTCTAAATATGCCACACAGCTTAGCATTCTTTATGTGTCATTGCAATTAATTGTTTATTAATTCCCCAAAATTATTTAAAAATCTCCATGCATTACTAGCTTTGTGGAGGCTTGCCAAATGCTGACATTCTAAATATGCATATGCTGCTGCAGCCAACAGCTCCTTGGTGGTGAGATTTCGTTTCTGAAACCACGCATGCTCATTCTAAATTGGAATTGCACTAAGTTGGTGTTGCACTGTCATTGAACACGGTCATGCTACATTTCTGAATATAATCTTATATGAACAGCTGACTTATATTAAATTCTAGCAATTTTAATGCATGAAATTATAAATCTCACATTACGGAAAGATTTTGACAAAAATCCTATTATTAAATTATATGATGAATGTTTTATGACACCCAATTTCTATAAAGGTTCATATTTTTTACTCATTTTTACTACAGTGCAAAAGTTTTTGTGATAATTTAAATGTTTTAATTTCATGTAGCCTAAGGACTAGTCAACTAAACAAGAACTGTTTGTCACGAACCTACAATTTTGTAATGGAGGAAAAAGTTGAACGGCATATTTTAATTTCTGAAAATCACATATGTATAAGTTCACATGAATTTGTATAATGTTGGTACAGGATGTTTTCTGATCGCTGCAGCAGGCTATTTAAAATATATCTTTTTTGTTAATTACTGTAGTAACAGGCATGCTGGCAGTGAATGCTACTGTCCAAGTAATAGTTTAGCATACATTTCATCCAACGACCTTCATCAAGGGGCTTGATGCACACCTTCCAGGATGATGACAATATAAATTAACTCCATAACACAGGTTTAAAAGCAAAGTAAGACAATATCTTAAACAGCACATAAACTAATTTTTATGGCTATTTAATCAAGTGTTTATTTTCATTTAGCTGAGTTTTTAATATCAAAGTATAACTATTAGGAATGTGCAGGATTATATTGGTTTTTGTTTTAAAAAATAGTCTAGTAACATTAACACCATTGGCATGCCTTGTGGAGGGGGGGGGGGGGGGGGGGGGGGTGTATTTTAGGTAGTGTCCCCACCCCAAAGAAAATGCACTTATAGATTTTACTGTAAAAACTATTTTACTCTAAATATGATAGCAAAATAATATACATGCTTCGGAAATAATTTTAGTTAAAAAATGATCAGACAAAAAAGTTCACTGAACTGAAAAGGCGGTTGCGTAGCATGCCTACAGCAATTTTGATCTTTGGAGGCTCATAAGCGTGGGAGTACTTACTGCTTCCCAGGTACGCACATCACATGCCTCGTTTTTATGTGTACGGTAATGTGTTACATATTGTCCTATGATGTTCAGTATAAAAAAGTGCCTACCTGTATAAAATATATCTGTATAGTCTCTTTCTCATAGTAAAACATTTCAGAGAACGTTGTGGATTTCAAAAAACACTGCAGTGCGGTTTTCTTTCATGCAGGCGGGCCCATTAATGAAAAAGTCCACGCAGTACCCAGTTTCAACTCTTACCGTCTTTACCTTGTGGTACGCCGCAGCCAAGAAACAATGCACTACTTCCGACCTTGACAATTTCACCCCTTCTTCAACAACGTGACAAAGGGGAAGGTACCAGACAGTGGATACTCTGGCTAGAGCCTGTCAGCTGGTGTTTGTGAATGTAATTTGTAGTTATATTTGCGCATTTCTTGGTCGCAATGGATAAGTTTATGACAAGAAAACACAAAACAGAAGAATTTGATTCTGATCACAATGTTGAGAACAAAAAGAAGCCAGATACCACAGAAGAACATGGGAGCAATAATTCCACGTCTACAAAGTTGTCATTGCAGTGTACCTTGTCTCCCAACTAGCCTGCTATACTACCAGATAGTTTTCATGAGCAGGTTTTGAAAGGACGGACTTTGACATTTTTTCCTGCTTGTTGTAAGTAGTTCCAACTGACTGCATGTCGAACCAGGTAATCCAGGCACTTTATGCTCTTTTTGTATACATTTTTAAAGTCAAATACACAATAGCTTCTCCCAAAAAAAAAAAAAAAACGGAAGATGTCTTTTCTTTTACCGGCTTCAGTAACTACTCGAAGAAAGCAACGGAGAAAATTTGTTCACATGAAAACTCAAAGTCATACAGTTTCTGTATTGAGCTATAAGCAGAAGGACTATGCTATTAAGAAACAGCTGCTTTCTTAACATCCACAGAACAAATGAAAGCGAGGATTTGTCTAGCAAAAATTGTTATCAGTATTGGTTTTCTTGTGAAGCAAGGAACTGCTTTTAGAGGCCATGATTCTGACTCTGGAAATTTTTTTGAATTGATTGATCTTCATTGCGAAGACAGTCTTGAATGTTTGGATGGTGAGAAACAAAGAAATTAATTTGCATGGTACGATTAAAAATGAAATTCTTGGTTTATCGTCAAATGAGATAGTTTGCCATAGTTTCTGAAATATGCACCGAGATATGTTCGCAGAACCCACCTATATTTTCCATTATTTGCGATGGTACCAGAGACATAAGTGGAGAAGAACAGCTGAGTGCATGTTTCAGATGGGTCAACAAAGATTTATGTCCTCGCAAAAGTTTTGTTGGTCTGTACAGTGTTGGGAAAACAACACTTGAACATCTAATCTCTGTTCTTTTAGATGTCATGATAAGACATCAGTAACCAATTTCAAATTTTTCGAGGTCAAGCAATGTTGTAAAACCACCAGCCATTAGCACTTTATGTTTATTGTGGTGCTTACTGTGTAAATCTAATGATACGAGATGCTTGCAATTCTTCCTTCACTGTTAAAAGTAGCTTGTATTGGACTCACGAGTTGGTAGTATTGTTGTCACAGTCGTTACATGCCACAAATAGTTTCGTCCATCTTTTAGAGCTGCGAATTGGTGGTTCAGTCGCAAACATTGCAAAAATCAAGCCATTACGTCCAACGAGATGGATTTATAGAGGAAATCAGATTAATGAAATAATTGAGCTCTATGTAGAAATTCTAGCTACTTTTAGAATATTTAAAAATTCAGGATAAAGCAGCTGGTTTGCTACGTATGTTCGAAGCTGATTCAACATTTATTGGTGTTTTCATGGCCAAAGATGTAATTCTTAAACTAGAACTACTCAACAGATTAATTTAGGGAATCAAACAAACAAATTCAGAACTGATTGATGCTGTGAACTTGATTTATTCTGATTTAAATAACAATAGAAATGAAAATACCTTCTAGAAAATAATCGAAGAAGCTACCAGGAAATCACAAGAGTTGAATCTTCTTCCTTTAACACTGCAGAGACAGAAACGTACACCAAAAAGACTTTCAGGCCCTGCTATAGACTACACACCAGTCATATGAAGCTCACTATAGGCTGGAATACTTTTCTATAATTGATTCTGCACTCGTTAGTTTGAAGACTAGGTTTGATCAAGGACTGAAGAAGGTGGAAGCCATGGAAATGTTAGTGCCAGTGCCGGTGAATTTGAAAAACCTGAAGGAGCTTTGGATGTCTTCAGAGAGTTGTCACCAGAGGTCAGGTTTGTGAGAAGTCTTTTTTTAAACAGTGTACCGACTTAAAATAATGTGATATATTTTTTGTGTGTTTAAGCAAGGGATAACATCTGTCAGCAGGTCATCATTTTAATTTTACAATTTTTTCACCACTAAATTATTTTCATGTCCACTGATAAAATAT
Organism: Dryococelus australis; assembly: GCA_029891345.1. NCBI lineage: Eukaryota > Metazoa > Arthropoda > Insecta > Phasmatodea > Phasmatidae > Dryococelus > Dryococelus australis. The sequence goes on along the minus strand of CM057009.1, from coordinate 84,676,815 downwards.
AACCTCTGACAGGTTGTATTTTGTTGCATTACTTTATTAATTTGTTTGTGCTTTTGCAGAAAGTAAATAACAAGTTAAGTTCAGGAGAAAAATTATCTTCTGCTCGTAAAACATGAAAGTACCCATAAAAACAACTACTACATTTGATAGTGTGCCGCACACAAAACTAGTATTTAAAAATATACACTAAATAATTAGAAACACAAGACCATCATTTTTATATTGTTTAATTTTTTTAAAATTAAAATATCTTAATTTTTCAGGTCTATATTAAAAAATATTAAGGTGTTGCTGAGAATATTGCTCATGATACCTAGTTCCTCTTGTGAAGTAGAACAATCTTTCAGTACACTCTGAATGCTGAAGACTTACCTCTGCAATAGCATGACTAAAAAAAGGCTGAATCATATAGCTATGTGTAACATTTACAGAGACATTTTAGAAAATTTTCCTTTGAGTAAAATAGTTCAATAATTTATGCTTTCAAATGAAAGACAAGTTAAAGTTATTGGGTTTGATTGAGAAAATGTAAACATGTTCAAATAGAACACAAAAAAAGTTTGCAATAAATATATGTAATTTTATTATATATGTTTCGTTCAAAGTATCAAATTCTAATGTAATAAAGATGCTTTGTTTTTAACAGTATTTTATTTTTATTGAATTTGCCTTCAATAGATCTAAATACTTCTAAAATATTCACAGTACAATGCAAAAACACAAACAAAAATAAGCAGCCTAGAGTATACATTGTACGTAGCATATTGTCATAACTTAAAAGCTAGTCTGATATACAACTTGCCCCCCCCCCCCCAACCCCAAAGATTAGCTACCACGCACGCCCATGATTAACACTGTTTCTCTAGCTATTTTAACGGCCATATATTTCAGTCAAATAATATTTCGTTAACCACAATTATTGCTGCAGTCGGAGAAATACACAACAAAAGTCTACACACAGAAACATAAATTGAACTACAAGTATCACATAACTATATCATTGCACAGCCAACGCCAAGACAGCTTAAATATTCATTGTGTGGTAGAGTTTAAAAATTGTCAACCATCGCAATGTTGTGAAAGACAAGCGGGAGCAGAACGACCAAAACTGTGAGGTATGTGTGAAAAATTCATAAAATTTTTTTATAATACTAAGAACAGAAAATATTTTTTTTTACTTTTACAAACAAATTTTATTGTTTGTTATATAGATGCTTTTTCCAAAGTTGGCAAACCATTTTACTCTACCCCTATATTTTAGTGGCTCCTGTCCCCTTTATGTATTTTCACCGACCCTGGCACGTGTTTGAGCGGAGAACCCTTTAGACATGAGTGGGTTGTGGTGGAGCAGGCCAATTCCAGGAAAAGATAAGCTGTGCAGCAGTGCTGTTCACTCATTGCCAAGCCAATATAATGATCACGAAACATGGTAGCATGTTCAAAGAATATTTTTGTTGTATGGCATTACCTTCCCTGTTTTTACATTAGAAGGCTTATCAGGAGACGGCATACACAAATTAATCTTGCAATCACCTCTGCTTGAGGTGGGACTCGAATCTGTGACCTCTGGATTTACAGAAAATTAAACTGACTACTACATCACAAAGGCTGACCTCTAAACAATACCATAGTGAAGGAGAAATGTATAGTTTCTGCTGGTCACATTAAAACTTTTTCGCTAAAGAATCTGAGCAAACTGTCCTTTCCCATAAGTTACTGTATGCAAACATCAGCAGTTTTCCTACATCATTGGCTGATGTTTGCACATCTGACCATTTATTCAATTTACTGGGACACTTAGAATTTGGTAGTTTCGAGTGCGTGTGCAACAATAAACCCATGCCAAAATTAAAAAAATGGTACAGTATTTAAAACATATCTTCCCCAAAAGACTTGTCATGAAAAATTACTTACCCTACCTATAGATTCGTAGGTTGGATATTTGCTCATTATACAGGTGACTTTATAAATTGATTGATTATTAATTAAAAGTTTGGTGCGGGGAACTGCAAAAAAAAAAAGTATTTAATTTGGCAATGGCATCAAAGTAAAAGAGGGCAGTTAATATGAGTACTGCGAGACAATTTGTATTTTAAAGATAACTGTGATGAAGTTTAACCAGCAAGTCAAACTGTAAAGAGATGTTGTTTTGATAACAAACATTTTTTTTATTAACTATCATTCCCTTTTAAAAGTTTATTTTATATAATTTCCAGTGGCCAGTTTCTTTTTCCTTAAATTACAGAGAAAACGGCAAAATGCACTACTTGTAATGTTAGCGAAGCACAAAACAGTAGGTACTATGCGTTCTTCGGTCATATAACAACTATGTAACATGCGTGATCTCTAAAGCCAGCTGCACACTGAACGATTTTTCTTGTGAGATCGCATACGTGGAGTCCTGCTCGGCGCTGGACTTAGTTGACCCCTTAAAATATGACTGCTGACGTGCATTGTTACATGCATTGCACTATTTTTCTCTAATTGAAATGGTGCTATTTTCTCTGAGAGTTTTGGTGCTGGTTTCTGACCACCGCAAATAAAAGCTGACTGGTTTATCACATAATTACCATCTACACGTGTATTCTACGAATATTTTTTCAGTTGTCTGGAAGTTTAAATGTATGAAAAACAAGACATAATGAGATGAACACAGATTGAACTCTTAAATGTGTGTACAGGGAAAATGTGACATACGAATTTTACTTTACAAAATAGTAGACTGATTCTCTACAAAGTAAACACCAAAATGGTACGTTCTCAGTAAATTCTATACAAGAAAATAATAGTATAGGCTATTCACGGTAAACTGAGCACTTTTGAAAAACCTCTTATTTAGAATAATAGTCAATAAATATAATTTATTTTAGCTTTAGACGTAAACTTCAGAGTGAGGTGGAATCTACACACTGTGTTTATTACCTACATTTCAATATTTATTTAAAATGTGGCTAAATGATAAAATATGGCTGAAAGGAAAAAGTAACTAGGAGCTCAAAAGTGCTCACTTTACAATGAACAGCCTATAGTAGTAGTAAGTACTGTGCTAGTTAACACATGATTGTCAAGAATGAAACAGATAAAACTAAGTTTCTGTGAAAAGTCATTCTAATTTATTTCTCATCTCTCTGTAGTACAGCATACCATAGCTGGAGGAATTTATATAACACAAATACCACCTAATAACATGATACCTCATCGTGGTTCACAGGACAGTGCAATGGATATCTTTATTATGACAGGATTTTGTGTTTGACGCCAAGCATTTCCTAACCAAATTTTGTTCACGTTAAAATAATTTAAACTAAGCTATTTTGATGTCTCATACATTATAAAAGGGAATAATATTAAATCAGATAGAATAAACTATATTATTTTGTAGTGGCTCATCTATCTTTGAATTCTTCAATTTAGCTGGGTATTTCACGTTTACATTTCTGGTGGACTCAATTGATAAGTCTAATATTTCCATAGTTTAGTTCTTATCACAATGACAATCAAATTACAGTAAAAAAAAATTGGCTTAGATTATATATATATATATAAAACAAATTAAGATTTTAAATAATGGTACTGTAAAGGTTAATAGATTTGAAAAAGATTAAAAATGATGAAAATTCCTAACATCAGACAAACTCTGAATATGCCTCACTGGCAATCTACAGAAACACTCTCTTTTCATTAAAACCATAACGTTTGTTTACCATAAATATCTTGAGGAATCAGATGCTCATTACCTAGTTTTCCAAATTTAAATAATCTGTGTGTATCAGATAGTTGAAAGTTTAAAATGAAAAACAAAATATAACAAAATTTAGAAATATTGTTTGTTATAAGTACCGTGAAACAATTTTTCATCTCTTGTCATAAGTAACATATTAAAAATAACTTTAGCATGCCCTGAAACTGCAATTTCATATTTTCAACTTGACTTTGAACAAAAATACTTATAGCATCATGATGTTTCCGGACGGCCTCCTCCGGACCGCTTCTCTGACACATCCGCCCTGCTCACCAACACACCACCAACTACACCAAATTTGACCTTGCATCACGTGATTACTCACCACACCACCTTCGACCAATCAGCACACACGCTCCATACGCCCCTAGCAACAACCCGAAAACAAGCGCTCCTCGCCGTCTCGCTCCCCTTTCCACTGGGCGGCCTACGCTACCTCTGCTGCCTTCAGCACAAAACTCTCCCCTTACCACTAACAGCATCTCCCAACTCATGGCTGCTGTAATAAAACAATCCCCCTGGTAACAGCTCCAGAACTTATGAAGTAAAACTCGCTGCACGAAGAAACACTAAAATTTTGTTTGAAAAATCTAGAAAATGCAGCGATGAAGGAAAAAGTGCATTTCACATTTATAAACAGTTAAATACAAAAAAAGCGAAATCCTGAAGCTAACCTCAGCTCCACACACACAGCATCTCTAGAACCTTCCAATGTACACCAAAGTTAAAAGGAATATTCCCGGGAAAAATAAACAGAAAAACATTTACACCTCTAAAACCTAACAAAAAAAATATAGTTTAACCCCTCATAAAAAAAACTTCCAAAAAGATAAGGACATCTCAACAAAAACAAAACCAGTTTTCAGGCATATTTTAGCTTGGTCACAATATTATGCAATTATAACTACACTTAGAGGATGGTAGTACACATAAAAAAGATATTTGATATCATCACCAGTTTCAGATTTATTTTTGACAGTAATAGGAAAACCGAAGTTAGGGGGGGGGGGGGGGATGTCACTTGGCTCTCGTGACACTATGAATTCGACTAAAGCTGTTCTTCCACCATGTCTTTTACTAACTTTCACCGATGAAAGGCACATGATAGAATTTTATAGAGATGGGTTTGTGATCTCCCTTATACATCCAGTGTTGAACCGAAGGTAACTGGCAAATTTTTCCTCTCTGAAAATATCATTATACTCCTGCAACAGTACCTCCAACAACTGCTTACCATCTGACAATTTACTTAATTCACCTGTCTGATATAGTTCAGAATCATCAGTCAAAACTAGGGATGGGTAAATATTACATTTTCTAGATACTCGAGAACAGTTTCGATACCAAAACATTCTCACAATACTTGATACCAATACTTTTCTTGATACCAAATTAAAATTTTCATGAACACAAAACAACTTGGCCAAGAAAATTGCTCATTTTACTAGTGCCGTTGACACATACTGAAACTATATAAAAACCCACATTACACTGGAAACAAATGGTGGACGGCTTGTAACACAAAAACATCTTTAACCAATGATAAACTAACACAGTCTTCTTCGATTCTATAGAATTACATTTCCAAAGTAAGAGAAGTAATCCAACTTTGAGGAAAATTATGGCTCAGTACATACTTATTTTGCAAGTTCGCAGTGTTTAAATTTTGTTTTGCGACTTCAAGGAAATTACTGTAACGTTAAACTGATGCCGACTAAGAGCCAGCAGCAGGCAGACCGAGACTGCATTCTCCACCCTCAATAACACGTGGCAGTACTGCTGCACGGACTTTTCTAAAATGGGATACTTGTTGTTTCCAGTGTCCTGTCTTTTCTTTCAGGGTCTAAAATTGTTTGGCAAAATGTAATATGTTTATTTTCAGGGTTGTGTAATATTGTCATATTTAAATTCAAAGTGCTCATGGCACTAAAGATCTGGACAGTATCATTCAGGCTAAAATGCTTTTCAAAGACATTGAAAACACAAAGTTGCAGTCTTAAAATTCTATGTTTAAAACTATATTGAAATTGTTTATGTGCCATTTTATTTAAATTTGATAATTTTTACTCGGAGTGCATAGCACTTCCGCTTGTGTAAACCCCGTAGGTAGCCATGGTAGGTCCGCGCAACCCCTGCCTCTGGGCAGTCGTCCTAGGAGAGCTGGCGAGATAAGACGCTGTCACGTACGCACTTAATATTTTTTACACCGAGTTAGATTTCCATAGTTTCATGTAGTATACCAGTTAACCTTTGCGTCGCGTATATTTTGCCAGACATCCTCAGCATAATGCTATCTGTTTAAATAATTACTTCTCGCCCTTGTGGTTTTTTGAAACTCAATGTGATGAGAGGAGATGTCTGAGAGGCCACGCGGTCCACGCAATTTGTGTATCAGGTGCCATCCACCCATGTTAAGGGCTTTTTCTAGTAACTTCTGCTTAATTGCGACGAGGAATATTGAGGGTAATATTTGTATGTGCTTATTTAAGGGTTTTCGTCATGTTTAATTGTTATACGACCACATCGCTCGCAGCCTAGAGGGCTAATTCTTGTAATATCACATGCGCCGTAATTCATCTCAGGGTTTATATGTATTGTTTTCATTAAGGGTTCTTGTATTTTTCATGTTTGATGCTTTTTGTATATGACCACGCAGTCACTTCGTATGTTTGGATTTTTCATCATCCTGTGCGCAAAGAGGTTTTGTATGCACACATCTTAAAAGGAACAATTTTCCTAACGCAGTTCTCATTTTGGCCGGTAACAATGTACAACATTTCACAAGAAATAATGCATTTTACATCTGCAAACGTGGTCCGCTAAGAACTTCATCCAGCAGCATCTGCACCATTTAATACTGGTTTCACGCATCTGCATGTTTGTTTTGCCTATTCATGTAATGCCCCATGTTCACCCAGTGATATTTCTGTATTTTTGTATGGCTGTATTATTTTCCATCCTAACACGCTGTGTGTATGACTGTCGTCACACACCACGTGGTTTGAGGACTCGTCCCGACGAGTAGGCGTTAGTGACAAGAATAAACGCACGTGGTAGTGTTCATTTTCATACTCCGTGTTTTGTCTCCAGGAAAAATCTTTAGTCCACCCTAGCAGCTAGAGATCCCTTCCCTTGAGGAAACTGTGTTCTCACACACCGTGGAGAAATCATCCATCAAGGAGAGCGCAAGTTGAGTAACCTGCTAGGGGAATCACAGACCAGAACTGGCTAGTCATGTCCGAGGTAACCATAAAACTCATTTTGGCAAGAGATGTAACTTGGCTAAATAAACCCAATCTTACCAGTTTAAAGTTATGTATTCTTGTAGCATCAGAACCCAGCTCCTCATCAGTGTTTGAAAGTGACATGTTTAATATTGGAAGTGTGAGTACACACAGGTGAGACTAACACACAGAGCCCACACCCCTGAGTCTCAAAGTGCAGCGCGTAGGAACCACAGCCGGCGCCCATCTACCAGTAAGTAAAAAAAGTGTGTTTGTTCATCTTCGTGTCTCACCCGACGGCGTCAAAACAAATATCATTATTATCCAATACACCTGTCATGGCCTAGTCTGCGTATTCTACAGGCTAGGCCATGACAGGTGTATCAGAAAATTATGTATTTATTTTTGTGAATATTTAATAATGCAGTTGCATCAGATAATTACGGTACGTATGGGATGTACAATAACTACTCAATTTGTTTGCTTGTGCCTATCAGCACTCGGTCACAACTCTCTACCTGCTTTTATTGTACCTGAAATATACACCATAAGTGATTAATAGACTAAAAATGAATTAAATGGAAAATTTTGGTGCAGCATATAATTGTGGTATGTATTGGATGCACAGTGACTACTCAAGTTGCTCACTCGTGCCTATCGACACTTGCTCGCAACGCTCACCCGTTTTTAATTTTTATTGTATCTTAATTATGTACCATAAAAGCAAATCTCAAAAATCATACTGTGGTATGTATGGGTTGCCTAAAAACACCTCATTGTGCTCGCAGCTGTGTGAATATTAGTCTGAATAAAAAATGGTATATTGTGGTACACTTGTACTTAAATTATGGAACACTTTTCAAAATTATTGTACACATTCCATATGTTATGGTACACTTTTCGAATTTATTGTACATATTCAAAAAGTTATGGTATGAGAAAATAAGTGTTAATATTCAATACTTTTGGATATTCTCATGTGATACTCAATATTATAAAGTATCGAGGGTATCGAACTATTGCGGTATCGAGGATCCCGTCCCTAGTCAAAAGTCTATCACGCAACTTCCTGTTTTGCAAACATTCTGACCAATTTAAGTTTTAACCGACAACAGACTTGTCTAAATCTGAAGGATGAAAAAAAGGACATCTCCTTTCTCCAGCAAATATAACACTACTATCTGGGTATCTTTAGGAATTCATACCTGAGCTCGACTCCTGTTCGCAATATTCACATGCATTACTACTTTTCTTTCATGAGGCATAAATGTACTGACTCTCCCTGCAAAATACCAATGCCGATTATTTAACACATCACACTCCCATGCAGGTTCTACTAATATAGTGCAGTTATCTTTCACATGAATAATTGTAAGAGAAACCTTAATGCAAACTATGTTTTTCTGTACCTCGTGGCATTTTCTCTGCATTTACTAAATGTATTGAGGTCTGAGTAATGTTTACTGGAGCGGCTGGGTAATGCAATCCCATACAGCAATGTTTTACTCATAACGTTTGCACATCAGTGTGCTGTTCTAGGGAGTGCAACTTATTTACCAGTTGCTAGTTTTAGATTTATGGTAGCTCAGCATTGTTTTAGAAAATCTAACCTGATAATTTCATTGTAATATCCACATTTATTCAGCATGATCTGTACAAACAACATAGGCATTATTATCTAACTGTATACTCACAGTAACTTTTCCCAAACTCTAATTTGTAGCCTGAAAGACCACACATGCCAAATGTTGGCTCTTCAATATACTGTAAAGCAAATTATGCAATAACATGTAACATATATGATAACGAAACACCAGTATTTAATAAAAATTTTCGTGGTCTACCTCTAAGTTACACTTACTCTTAAATATTCTATATCATTGTCAGACAATGTCACAGGTATGTACTTTACAAATCACTGTAACTCCTGGCTAGTCCAGTCACAGGGCCATTTAATTTACTATCCCGTTCTACAGCAGTAACTGGCATCTTTCTCTGTTTGTCCATATTCGGATACTTCCATACTACAATCACTGACTGCAGATAATCAAAACATGCTTCTGTCTCCCTGCGGCAATCCTTTCTTGCGACCAAACTTGTGACAAAAGAAACAATTGTCTCAGTCACACTGACTTGCAAACACTGACTTACCAGGAGTTTCTTGTCCTTTACCAGGACGCGTGTTAGCTTCAACTACATTTATCACATTTTCTAGGGCCTCTTTAAAGGTCTGTGGGCAAGAAATATATGCAAACCCTTTAAATTGTTCAAGAAAGCATCTAGAGCATGTTGGTCCGTCTCGTGTGATGCAGTCCACGGCTTTCCCCAGAGCCCTTGTCAACCTGCACACACCACCTACCAGAGCAGGTAGGAACTATCTGAACCAAACACCGGCTGTGCGCAGCCTGACCAGAGGCCACGCACCCAAGTCATGCCGCATGAATCAGTGCAAAGACTAACAGTGCCACAAGGTGTAACTATCACCTAGGGTAATTAAACAGCCTAACTGTACTGTGATAATTTACATCAGCAATTATTGTGCAACTAAAAAAAAAAAGTGAGAAGTTTCTTATATAAACACCAAAACATTTGGCAAAGTGCCAACCACATGGTCAATGAAATCTCAGCAATCAAGTAACATTTTGCAAATCCAACTGGTTGATTGTTGAACTTTCACTAAACGAACATTCCAGTTGTGAGTGATGTCTTCAGAAAGTGCTTTAAATAATTAATTAAAAGAATATGTTTCGACTCTTAGCAGTGGGACACCAAACCTAAACTGAGCCACAATAACACTTTGAATTTTATAACCAAACAATTTCAAATTAACAACAAACACTTTAAGACATTTTAAGACATATTAAACCCTGCAAATACAATACAACACATTTTACACTGAAAAATAATATTTATGTTGGAGTTCAGAATGATTATTGGCCTCTTTGCGCACGTGCGAGACACGTGACACGTGCATGGTGAGCGCTGTCATGGGCTCTAGCGCCGCTGGCTGTTAGCCGGCGTCAAAACATTAGCAGCCTGTTTTTTTTTAAAGAAAAATACTTTGACAATGTCTTCTGGCTTGCCACTTAATATTGGAATGATTTGCAGCAATGTGCAATTTCTAGCATGCATTGTTACAGCAGTTGAGAAATCTAACCAGTCCCCACTTAAATTTACTGGTGTGCTTGCTACTTGTCTCTAATTCTGAAGTGACATGCTTAACCCTTCAGACACCAGACAATTCCATTCTGCTTGCAAGTCTAGCTATTTTTCTTCTAGGCTCACCACACAAGCCATAGTAACAAGTACCATCCATCAAAATAAAATTCAGTGGAACAACTCATCTCAACTCCAGTGATACGGAGGTATATGATCACTACAGGGTACAGTGCTTGTCCCTTGACATGTTCACGGATGCCTGAAGCATGCTCTTCACAAAGCGATCACAGAGAAACACAAATATGTTACACAAACATGGACACAAGAAATGTTTACGAGTATACCAACTCGCATCTTTGGCAGTCTCAACACATTAATGCAAGGAATTCACTGAAGTTCAGGATCAGTATCAGTCTACACCTCACTAAGATCACTGACTGTGAAATACCAGCCATTAAACAGCAGGTTCTGCCATGGTAGCTCCTGGTGCAAGATGTTTGCATGATGCCATAAGGTAATTTCTAGCACATGTTTAGGCACCATTCTACTTCTTGCACCATAAAAGCTGCGAGAGTAGATCATATTTTGCAGGAATGTTATCCACATCCTCAGGGGAACAAAGAGCTGCCACCTGGTAATCACCACAGCCCCGATGATCAAGGAATTTGTAGAGAAGAGTCAATGGTGCATCAACAACTCACATTTACAGTGCTATAACTCTTGTTTTTATATTTCTCTACTAGTACACATGATTGAATTGTGTGTCACTGGGTACCCTGCGGTACCAAGTACATAGTTTTAGCATGCCTTTAATATACACCTCACAAAAAGTTTGGAATATTGTGAGATAAGGTAGTTAGGGTGGTAGGAGTTATGTAGTTCTTTTGTGATCAACAGACAGTGCACTAACACATTGAACATGGCTGTGACAAGCTGAAAACAGCAGTATATAATCGTCCACAACTTCTAGGAACACTTTCAGACCTATTAAGAGCTGCCCAGAAGGAATGGGACCTTCGTTCAGAAGATGACAACACACTGATTACAAGCATGCCACAGCATGTTAGGGATCTGTACAATACACATGGAGGCCATACATGGTACTAAGCTGCAATGGCAAGAAAGAAACCCTCCCTAGTTAGAGAAAACCATTACACAATACATTAATGTTGTTGTTCTTTCATGTTTATTTGTCTGCAATATTGATGTTTTTTTCCTTAGAAACACTTTGAATTTCACGTACTCTATCGGTACCAATGGCAACTTCTAATTACTATGATTTTTTTAAAAATGTATTATCTATACATTTTTGCAGTCTGTACGTATATTCCAAACTTTTTGTGAGGTGTTTATAACACACTCACTCTACTCTCTGGCTCCAATTCAAGTGACTAGTGGCCTGCTGGAGGTCAGCATGTCTGTTGCGAAGAATACTGCTGACACTTCACAATGTTGTTGCATCATAGGCCACCCATACAGTGTACCTGCCTGTGCATCCACCACATTTACTGTGTATGTAATGTACATTATCTTACATTTTCAACATTTCTCAAGATAGTTGTTGAAATAGGTAATTAATCATTAATTACTGAATTTAATACTCTCCACTGGTACTGTCAGAAGACCAAGTTTGATTTCTGAAAATGAATGAAAAAATGGATGAAAATCTCAGTCTGGTTATTTAAATTGATTTTCTCCTAAAAAAAAAAAGTCAAACAAATGCATAATTCTTTCTTAGAACAGGTCACTGCAGATTCTTTCCCCTTCTGAATGTCCAAGTAACTGATTCCATCTACTGATCATGACGAGTTATTAAACTACACTAAACTTTGAATAAATGTAACAATTTAAAACTAGGTGTATATAAAAAAACTGTTTTCTAGTTTCTACCTATTGTTCAAATAAAGATGATAAATGAGAGATTTGGTTTTAATCAATTCAATTTTAACACACAAAACTGCAGTCAATCACTGTGAGTGAAGTTGCCAAGGCATTACTTTGGACTATGAGGAACACGGTTTGGATTCCAAACAAGCCATGGCTGTGCATGACTTTTTAGATGTTTAGGTTAATTTTATATTGTAAGCTCCCCCCTCTCTAGATGAACATTTTGGCATATAAGAGGAGGGCATTAATAAGCCCTGTACAATAAAATTTAACAAAATTACAAGCAGCAAACACAGAGAAATGCTGATCTTCACACTAAATATGTCTTCCTTCAGTAACTTACTTTACAATCAAAAAAATTAAGTTATTTTTATTTATAAAAATTCAACAGCATTATAACTATATTTTTATAACTTATTTTTGTGTTACCTTATCGTCCACATTGAAACACGGTTTTACATAGTTTTTATAGAACTCCAAAGGTGTAACAGGTCCAAAGGAATTATATTGCTTTGATTTATCATAGAATTCAAAAGTAATTTTCTCTGCAGGGGTTCCTAAGCAAATTGCCACCACACGGTAGACTTCATCCATATTTTTTTCAACAGTCTCTCGTAGCTCATCATCACTTGCATCTGCTTCTACCATTTCTCGAAGAACTTTCGTATACTCTCGCAACTGAAACAAAATAAAAATGTGTGAGAAAAATAGCATGTGATTTTATTATGATATCCATGCTTCATTTTCTTCAAAAATAACAAATATATAAGCATTAAAGAACGTAATTCTACATTGTAAAATATCAGTGACGCCTTACACTAGCTGCAATAAATAGTAAGGTGTAATACAAATGTCTATTAAACTTATATCCTATACATCATTAACAGATGTTTAAACTACTAAATCCCAAAGGTAAAAAAACAAAAGACAAAACTCTTGCACAAAATAAAACACTAACATACATCCCTTGCATCCTTTATTTTTTGGTGAACATTGAGCATTTCATTATGCACAATCATAAAGAAAATTAGTGATATTTTCTTTACACAGTTTCAAATGTGACGGGGTTAACAGTACACAAATTCTTTGCAGTCACTTTAAAAATTGTGTAATTTCAAATCCACAGCAATTTTTTTTGTTGCAACAAATGCTTGTAGCTTATTCACTTGTAGTGTACTTTTTTCTGCTTAAAATATATTTACACGTACATATTTTGTAGTTTTAACTATTTTGTACCTTTTTGTAGATGTACTTAATGGTTTCCATAAACCAAAAATTTCAGTGGCCTTCATATCATCTTCATTTATCTAGCTCATTGAAATGTTGACACAAATTTTCAAATAGTCATTTAGGTTACAAAAGTGGTCTTTTTGTTATGTTTGCTCTTCCAATTGGACATGACTAAGGCACCGTATCACTACGTATCTGTACATGTGACAACATACTAAACAAACCTTGATAGCAAAATTTCTTTAAGAAACAAACAAGGAAAAAACAACACAAAGTACGAGGGCTGATTCAGAAGTCATGGCAACTATTGTTTATCTCCCAAAATGACCCAACATAGGAAATGTACTATGTACAGTTAAAAGCTTACAACATGTATATTTTAATAGTGATACCACATAGGGTATGGAATGTCCGGCAAAGAACAAAGACAAACACGGCTGCTTGGCATCGCAGTTTAATTGATATATTCTTGTACAAACTGTATACACTCATGTGAACGGATATGTATTGTATGTGTCCAAGCTGTTTAACATCCTTCAAAGTAGTCTCAGAGGTTATCCACGGTTCATTGCCAGCAGCGAGGCAGATGGGAAATCCCATCGGCTGCATGAGATCCGGTAATGTGTGCCACCACTCGTCGAAATACTGTGACAATGTTTGTATAAATTTAACCCAGTTGAATGTAAATTCTTAAGATTTAATGGTATTTTGGGATTTGGGATGTTCTTGGTAGTAATACTCGTTGTCATTAAAGAAGTTGAAGGGAATTATGGTAGATAGTGGTTTCTTGAGGTTATTACTTTACTGCTATACGGGAATTCCGGTTTGTTTTGTTTTAGCATCTGTTTGCCTGTCATGTTCTTTTGGGATGGCAGTCAATCTCTCATGCTTGTTCATATTCCTGGCAGTCATCATCTGTACATGTTCATCCATCATGGTAACTCCACTCCATTCTTTTGTATTTGAGAAGGAGGAAGACTTGCTGTTTGCAGATAACTATTATTCTGTGGTTTTGGACTTTAATCTTCTTGAACTACAAAATGAGTGTTTTGCATTGGAAAACATGCTCCAGACTATCGTTTCAGTTCATAACGCATTCCTTTATGAACACATTATTTGACCTAAATTTCTATCTTGCAGTGCAACAATTACAGCAAAATCTCTCGAGCTTCATAACTGAAGCAGCAACAATAACTTCTTTAGTACTTTTAGCCACTCAGCATCAAAAAAGGGGAATTCTGGACTCTTGATGATGATGATGATTCGGAAAGTTTAGAAATATGTCTAAATTCATTGGCCGATACACAAGATGACATCCATTAATTTGGCTAATCATATTACGCTTGTTCAGGATCTTGAGGATCACATGGTGAATAATATTAAGTATGTTCAAATATTGGCTGCAAACTGTTTAGACTTGTATAAACTTTGGTAATATAACATAAATCAATATATTCAAGAAGTTTGGGTACGTATGATTGCAGTTAGTTTCTGTGTTGACTTGGACACTATACTGCTACAAGTTAGTGAAACACTGGCTAATGCCAGAATTGCTCTATCTAACTTAATGAAAGCTAATGAAACCAGTGTATATGGAAAATTGAGTTCTAACTTGTTGACATCCGAAGATGTCATTCTGAACAAAATTCAAGGCTTGATAACCTACCATTATACATGCTTTTTTCACTTATTCCTGAAAACCTTTATGTATTTTATGGCTTAAGTACTGCCCAAGCAGCTGTTTATATATAAAGTTTCTCTGAGTATAATTGTCAATGTTCCATTAGATAGAAAGGATGCTCTCTTTGAGCACTATCACATTTTTCCATTCCCATTTGTGGCACCCAAAGTTAATAGATCCATATTGTTTAGCGTAAGTGATTAATTATCAGTTTTTACAGAAAACTTTCTGCACCTGTTAACTTACATTCTTTGACTGGATGTAAAATTCATGGAATCAGCAAAATGGATATTTGCTACAAACTCTTGTATCAAAGTTACCCTTATGTGCAGAACAACTCCTAAAGTATTTTCTCTTCTTTTCCATAACCTTAACTGGCAATGGATTTATCAGCAATACCTCTCATTGGGATATAAATCCTTCATTGAGAACTTTTGGTTCAGCAAATTCCGCTATATATTTTAACCAATCATTACATGTCAGTAACAATCCTAGACTTAAACCCAACCAAAGTTCATTACATTTTTCATCTTGGTCGGATCTTTCACCTGACAATTCACCCATCAAAGAACTTTACGTCCTGTTTACTAACAAACTAAATGGCACTGATTTCCATGTTGTCCTACAGCTCCTCCATCGTTTTCGCCAAACTACACCAGATCGCTTTGGGATTGGTGTAATTTCATTATCTTGTATTATTGTTATCATAGATATTGTTTTGAATGTTTAGTCTTTATGTTAAATTGGATTTTTGTTCTACACAAAATGTTCCACAAACTGTTACCTCATCTAGTTTGCCACAAGCTGTAGTTATGGTACCTTTAACCCCTGTATTTATAGAAACTATTGTTGATTTTCCCGCTGGATTTTGGGTCTAGTGATATGTTTGTTAAATTTTAGCTGTGGGTTAGTGTGATCTTGTTGCTGTCACCAACAGCAAATTGCCACCCAGATTCTGCTTTGGTGGGAGAAGTGTGAGCCGTTTTAGTCGCACATTAGGTTATTTTAATGAGGGGTCATTCCATATAAAATCAACAAGTCGTGGTTGCAGCATGACTTATTTTAATAAATTTTCGCCATGCTTTTTGTACACAGCTTCTAGAGCGTGCACACGCTCACACGCATGCATGCATGCACGCACACACACACACACACACACTCTCTCTCTCTCTCTCTCTTTTAGTGAAAGTATTTTTTTTACCTATATGCATTGTTAGGTATAGAAGCATGCCAAAATTTTCCATTTTAGTACTTTTTGTAATTGCCTGTCATTAATTTAAAAATGCAGAATACTGGTATTAGTCTCATCTGAAAGCTGAAAAGAAAGTGTTTCCAACCATATATTGTTCATAAAAAATATTGTTCATGGCAGGTTGCACAACATCTGGAATTATGCAAACAAAAATGAATTATTCCCAATAATTGTGATTTTTTTTCATTATGAAGGAAAGCATTACCAAGGTTGATCTTTTTTCTAAAAATAACCTAGCATTAGTACTAAATGTTAAAAAAAATATCAACCTGTTTTTTTCACTCCTTCACTCTAAAAAAAATTGCCTTAACTATGAAAAAATTAAAAACTGACCACATTTGAGCCCAAATATTTTAACGTAGGACTGGTGATAAAAAGCTGGCAAACTTGTGAAATGTACTCCTTTCAATATATATTAAGTTTCTAAAACATTGATTTTTTTAAAAAGTCCTTTTGGTAGACTAAAGCTCACAAAATCTGTGATTTTTTCAATTTGCAAGTAAGGTACCAAGTCTAAAAATTTTCAATTTTTGAAATATTCTACAAAATAAAGTCATGTAAATTCAGTCCTACCACCTTGTATGAGCATATATGAGCACTTTAACCACATTGCAATTTATTTATTATTTCTAATATGCGTAATCTTGTAGTACACCCAATAAAAGGGAATGCTAATAGTTTCCAACAAAATGAAAACAATAAGCAATATCAGTACAGTTACTTTATTAAGCAGTCTGAAATGCATTTCAGTTCAACTCTTAAACAGTTTGATGAATGTTTAAAAGGCTGGAAAGGTGAGCATGCATTTCAGTCATGATGTTGCGAGTTCGAGCATTGTACGTAAACAACACGGGGGCTTAAAATACGCAGGACATTTCTGTGCTTCACACAAGCTTCTTCGAGTTTGAAGAATGTTCCGGGGCCAGCTGGATGAAAGAATTGAACCTAGTATTCCCTTTCATCAGTATGTGGATCTTAACACACATCTTCAACCTTCGCTAACCACCACACAGACACACAACAAATATAGTCATTTTTCTTAGGGTACACGCCAAGGGGTAACAGAGTTGCTGTATGCAATTTGAACTGTTACATGCTCACTTGAGTATGATGTTCAGCTGATCTATAATTTTTAAAAGTGGAGAGATTAAAATGCATGATTACTGCGTGTATTTGGTACCTTCATTGCTTTTTCAAACCGTTCATTCAGGAATTTATCTGATTTGTCTATTTCTTCTAAGCTCATATGAAAGTAATGAATACCTTGAATGTTACATTGACAAAAGTAGAACATATCAAGTGATGTCAATATATGACCACAATCAGTTCTTTGTAAACTAGCCTTCCTCACCGTACTTTTTGCAGTAGCTCCAACTCCATCAGAAGGCCCCTTCCCATGTGCTGATGCAAAGAAATGCCACTCTGTTTGTAGACCAAAATCTTCACTGTGGTAATGTAAGTTTATGAGTTTTTTTTTAAATTTTTGTATTGGCTAGCTGCGCCATCTGTGAAGTACAGCATTTTTTGTATGCTTGAATAAGTATTTTTTATATGATTAAGTAAGACTTTCTGAAAGGAGTAAAAGGTAACAGTGTTATGAGTAATACAACCACTAATGAAACAAAAGTTTTTGCAGATCACAAAATCATTAACTTTGACATACATCACAAAAGGATGAACGGTAGCTTGAGAATTTGACCAATGATAGGACTGGACCTCATCTTGCATGACAAATGAAAAATTCTCTGAAAAGTCTGTAAGTAAAATACAAGTGTCACTTCGAAGATTTTGCTAAGTCTCTTTTAAAAACCTAAGACTGCTGTTTTGAAATGAAATGGTGCACTTTCAACTTCTGCAACTTTTCATCAAACCAGTCCATAAAATCTGAAAATGGCTTTACAATAGTGACTAACTCACATCTATCTGTAGATACCCACTGTTTGAAGGTAACTTCAGCATCTTCCTCAAAGTGCACAGCATCTTTAACAGATTCAAATCCAGGACATGAGCGCGCATGAGTTAAGGCATACATTTTTCACTATCATGTTGCAGATAGCCACTTCAAGTATGTCTTTATACATAAGTTATGAGTTTATGCTAGATAACATTAACTTTATATCCTGATGAGAAACACATACAGAATGTGTGCCACTCGAACCAGCTAACACACAGTATTTAGGCCTCAGTTCTGCAAACTTTGAGAAATCAATATTTTGTTGTGGATGAGTTTCTTTAAATTTAGAAAATAATTTCTTTACATTACATAGTACTAATCATTTTGGAACTTTTTCTTTTATGCTATCTACTTTTACTGATAGACAGTCTTTCATACCTGGCATGAACTGCTGTTTTCATCATCCTGAAAAAAATATTTTACCATTGTTTTACATTCCTCAGACAACACATTTTTAGGTTTTTTATTTCCAACCTTTGGCAAAATGCCATATTTCTCTGTTAACAATCTACAGTTTCTTGCTAGGTATTGACTGACATAGAATTCATCTTGAATTTTTTGGTAGCTCCATGATTTAGGAACTAGACTTAGAAACAATTTTCTCTTGAGTTGTTTGTGCAAATTCTATTTTTGTTTTGAGCGCTTAATTAAATTCTTATATTCGGTAGCTAGTTCCACTGTGTCCGCATTTTGTTATTGGTCTTCAGATACATCACATTGAAAAAGTCTCTGACAGTTATCTTGAAACTGCAGTTGATTTATTTTTTACTTAATTTTTTAAGGCAACTGGCGTTTTTCACTGCTAAGTTTTTGAATTTTTAGTGGGGAAAACCAAGAGCAGAACAGGCTTCATTAACTGATTCCATTAACATACACTGAGGTTCAAATATTTCTTCATCTGTATCACGAATGTTGTCATTAACATAATTTTTAATTTAGAGAAGCAGTTGGTGCACAGAGACTTACCAGGCACAAGTAATAGGTTGTTGGCATGCATGTATAGTGTAATCTGCCAAAGAGACTTTTTTATAGGTTTATTGCATATAGTAAATAGGTCCGAAAATACTTTACCATAAATATGTGAACAATTTTACCAGAAATTTTTTCGTGATATGTACAACGCACTTTTTATGTTTTCACTAAATCCAACACTTAATTTTAACAAGTTTTGTTCATCACTGTTTAGTTCATTAAATTCTTTTAGTTTAGATTCTCTCGAGTATGATAGCTTATTACAGTTTCCTTGCATGATAAGTCCTACTGAACACTCCATTGCTTGTACTGTATTAACTTCACTCAAAAATACAACATTTTCAAAAAAAATTAGTACAATTTCTTTGAACAAATTATCTATAGAATACGAAACACTGTTTTATAAAGCACAACTCCCAGGAGCACTACGAATTACAACTGCATGTTGAAGACGGACTGAATCGTGACTGCTAGTAGATCAAGCGTGGCTGGCGAGATACTGCCAGTTGAGACCTGTTCTGAGATATCATGTCTGTACAGGTTCCAGTCCAAACAACAATGACAGGTTATCTTCTATGGAGATGCACTTGCACTGTAAAATCAGCAGAGGAAATATTTAAAATACCAATTAGTAGTGGAATATGTACCTAATATTTACACACTTTAAACATTTTATTCCACCAAAAAAGACTAAAATAAACAACTCAATGTTTTAGTAACTTTGATATATACTGAAAGGAGTACACTTCACAAGTTTTTCCAGATTTTTATCACCAAACCTACATTAAAATATTTGGACTCAAATATGGCGAATTTTTAATTTTTTTCATAGCTAAGGCAATTTTTTTAGAGTGAAAGAGTGAAAAAAACAGGTTGATATTGTTTTTAACAGTTAGTACTAATGCTAGGTTATTATTAGAAAAAATATCAATCTTGATAATGCTTTCCTTCATAAAAAAAAAATCACAATTATTGGGAAAAAAAATTCATTTTTGTTTGCATAATTCCAGATGTTGTGCAACCTGCCATGTACAATATTTTTTAATGAACAATGCATGGTTGGAAACATTGTCTTTTCAGCTTTCAATGAGACAAATACCAGTTTTCTGCATTAATTAATGACATGCAATTACAAAAAGTACTAAAAAGGCAAATTTTGGCACCTTCTGTACCTAACAATGCATACAGTAAAAAAATACTTTCACAAAAAAAATGTTGTGCTCTAGAAGCTTTGTACAAAAAGCATGCAAAAATGTATGAAAATCAAAAATCATGCAGCAACTATTTATTTCAATTATTGTTGATTTTATATGGAATGGGACTGTATTTATCACACTGTTATTTAGTATAGTGCTTGTGGAGCTTGCCAGTCCAATCTCCTGCTCTCGTTTATGTAACAAAATGGCTGTCATACATGACAACTCTTTCTAAATTAAAAGATTGTGAAGTTGTAACAGCAAGCAATTCACTAAATCACTATGTAACTCTTTCACCTATAAAACTGAATAACTGTATTGAATGGCAAATTTTAATAGTGGCACATTGGTGACAGTTGTGTTGGAATATATTATGTGACTAAATTAATATATTTCTTTGGTGATATAGAAACTTCAGTCACAATAAAAACAAAATTTTAATAATAATAATAATTATTATGTTTATGTTAGTAACGAAAGAAAACACAGCCTCTTTTCAACTTGTTAAATGTAGTGCAACTTAGTGCACAAAAGTGTAAGTTTTACTTTCCAGGTTTACATTTTCGGCTACCTGTTACTCTTTTATCCAAAACTACAGAGAAACTGTCTTTGTAAACTACTCCAAAATCTACAGAAGCAGAAAACCATGACTTGTTCATTTTGTGTGTTACTATATGACCAAAATTTCATAGGTAGTTACTAGATGTTAAAAATTATTTTGTTCGTGTTGTTACTGTTTTTAACAAGCACATCTAACAATATTACTTTGACTGCTTAATCACTGAACCAAGTGGCATAAATCACTTCATTTATTGATGAAATATATCTCCTGTAATTATTCATTCTAAATAAAATGCACGCACACACTGCACTTACAATATATTCTTAGTATTTTTGTAGAGTGGGAAGTAAATGTTTTTGTTTTGCACTGTTATTTTCACTTCCTAGCCTGCCCATCCATGTGTTGTCACTTTGCCTCCTGCCTGAGCGCATTCCAAGACCTTTCCAACACTTATACAGCGTAACTAATTTTGAAAGAAGTCTAGACATGTTTTAGCTTTTAACAGAATACATCTGTTAGTATTGAAGAAGAGAGAGGCATGTTAGCATTTTCCACAGGGAAACCAAAACTAAACATCAATGAAATGCTAATATTAGGTAGACACCTTCACTTCAAAATTATACTCAATCAATGCAGATGTCAACATGCAGAAACATAACAAAAAATCTGAATGAAATGCCAAGATTGAAGGCCATCTGAAATATACTGCCACAGGAAAATCATATATGAATTACTAAAATGAAAGCACCATCAAAACTTCCTTCCAATCCCAGCATATTAAAATTGTTGTTTTTTTTTTTTTTGCTTGTATAGTACAAATATTTCAAGTTACTGTGGTTCCTTGTGCCCTTAGCTTGGTTCAGCATTGTTTTGCCGAGATCACTGTATGTGGATTTCATTGTTTTCCTCTTCATTCCACTTGAATTTTAAGACAAAGCAAAAAATATTACTTTATCTTTCCGTTGACTCAGATCACAAACTGTTTATTTTTCACTGCCCTACTGCATTGGCAATTGCTTAACTTCACCTACTTATGACCAATTATTAATAATTTTGAGACTCAACATGACACATTTTATTTTACACACTCACATTTTCAAAATTTATCAGAAAACACTAGATATATAAATGTTCCCACAATACACTTTGCATTTCAACTACCATGTCAAAATGAACCTGCACTAAAATGTTACAGGTAACCGACAACCATTCTTGAATATTTTCTTCCTTGCACAACTAACTATAAAGAAACATCCCCTCCCACAGTCCAGTTCTCAACCATACCACATGTTGCATAATGGGATCATGGAATGTTAGCATGGTTAACAATGGCATATTCATAATACTATTGTTGATATGCAAGAACACATGTTATTAAGAGGAGTATGTTTATGCATATAAAGTGTATGAAAAGAAACATAGCTTGGTTAAGTAGCAAACTGGTTGATCTGCCTCCGGTTAACATAGAGCTGACTGTAAATTGTTACAATTACATGTTAATTGGCATAATCTTACTGAAATATGGTGAGAGATTTATACAGCAACAGATGTCCTGCAATATTTAAAACTATCTTGTCATTCACATTACAGGCACTAGTAATGGTGGTACAAAACTTGCAAGGAGGTTACTGGCACTTATAATCTAACTTTCCAGAGACTTAGTGGCTGCAGGTGCAAGTGCAGTATACCTGGTTCCTTGCAACAATGCAAGATGGTTTGCGGTTTTCAATAACTCAGCTATACATTTCTGACATTGTTAAAATGTTATTCTTAAGATTGCTAACTGAACAATTTTTTTTATGGTCCAATACATTTTTCATACATAAAGCCTTAACTGAAAATTTAAATGTATGCTTCACCAAATACCTATTCTAACTCACAACTTTCAACTGACCATTACAGTTCACATTACCTAAAAGTTAGCAGTGACTACAGGAGTCTGCAAATAACCTACAATACATTATGTTTCTATGGAGCTATAAACTGCCAACAGTCTCTTTCATGCAGGCCAACTGGTTAATATGCAGCTTCTAGCTGCACTTCCTTTGAATAACTCACATTTTGCTACTCACGAGTTTGCCAAACAAGCAAGTCTCAACAAATTCCCATGTTACCAAGACACAAGCAATTGCTATAGCCAATCACCAATTCATCTTTGAGATAATACTGAAACTTATGCAATTTCTTAAACACCATTTCTTGAATTAATTTAATATTGCCCAATTTTCACATAATAATGGTTGTGGAATAATACGCCAAAATTTCAAATATGTACATTAAAATTATTAATGTTAGTATTTAATTTCAAGGCATGACAGAAAAAACACATGCTACACTCACTGCCCATGATTTAACAAGTATATCCAAAACTAGTTTTTGTATCTCATGTACTGGAGAAACAGCTTTCTCCTGTCCCACTGTTTCAGTACCATACTGTTTCTGTAACAAAATTCACCGATTCCTATACGCTTGATTATTTTTGCAAGGGATAGTTAGAAATGTGTTTATTTTATTTCTGTAAATTGTGATATTTAACCATGTTTTTGGCACCAATACACACAAGCCTCATACTGTCCAATGCAATGTTCCTCAGTTTGCAAAACAGGTGTGTAGGGACAGGTCATGCTGCTAGCCACTCCTTTCTTGCACCAACCATCATTCATGACAATAGTTTAGTTTTTGGAACCTCTTTGTTTTTACCTATCGGCAAGCAGTACCCCATCCCCCTACTGGCTCACGTGTCCAGGGGCTTCATCAAAATGTTATTCTTTACTTTAAGTTCCCTGCCCATTTTCGTTCTGTGTGTCTGCTACCAGCAGGCCTAAGTGCCAGGTCTGTCTTAATGCGTGAATAGTGCACATTTCTCAATAAATGTGAGGTATTACAGTGAACTTGTTCTCCTTCTCATTTTTAATTCCGGTCGCTTCAAGACCACATTGGAACATTGGGACTTTGTAATCCCACTATGAACCTAACATAATAAATATCGGTTGGTGCACTGCTCAACAATTGCAGAGTTTCAGTCATGTGATATTGCCTACAACAGCGTAACTATATTTTACCAGTGTACGAGGTGGCCTACATTCTCATTAGGCAGCCATGGGAATTAATCACCGAAACAAATGTTAGGCGATTCATCTGAGGCACCATACGAGACTCCAGGACAAGTCACATGGGCAAACAGCCTGCAACCCATCTTCACTGCTTCATACTTTAGCGCTATTCTGCATCCAAACACTATAGAAATGCTCATTCTTTCAGCCTACATTTCCAGTTCAACAATGTACCAACTCTGTTAAATCCACCTTGTCTGCATCCTGGAACCAAACTTACATCAAGTTGGATGAGATAAGCACCAGTAGCAGCACCTATGTTCTACGGCAAACCTTTAGAATTCAAGTCTGTGGCACACAGCAGTCGTAAAAATAGATTTTTAAAAATTTATTTTTATCCAAGCCCCTTTATAGCTAGTCACTGACCAGTTTGATTTCTAAGTTTCTTTAAAGAAACGTATTTTTTTAATTGGCCAACAACATAAAACTTAAATTTGTGTGAACCACTGTTATTTGTGTAGAATATTATGGACAATTACTTACCCGATTTTTATAAAGTTCAAATGCTAATAATATATTATATGTTGTGTGCAAAACTTCCAATATAAACACCGCTTCATCATGTTACAAATGAACCAAGCTGTAGTCATTCAAATCATACAAATTCCTGAAAATTTCTGCTAAAATTCAATTTCAACTTGCTGATAACCCCTCAAACTTTCACCTTAAATAACAGTCACCTGAATGCTATTTAAAACAAGTTAGCCAACACTGCTTCACCTTCCATTTCCAATTTTTTAACAACTGCTGGCGGGGGTTCTTTGGCAAACACAATTTCCAAGAATTGCATTCCTCCGGCACATTTTTTGATAAACCATAACAACAGTATTGTCACTCTATTTCCTCATATGACCACTGTTTCATTGTTTTGCTTTTTGAGTCTCCCCTTATTGAATCTGCATTATTTGCATAACTAAAAAACGTAATTTATTTTTTATTTCTTAATAAAGTAGTTTTGTATAAACTCCTATTACTACTTTACTTAATTGTATCTTGACATGGTGTTCAATTCTCATACTTATTTTTTTAGCTGTAAATGTGTTTAGTTGTTTACTATCTAAAAAAAACTAGAATCAAAGAAAACACCGACATTCAAGAATGAAGCAATCCACATTATTTGGTGTAACCAACTATCATCATTGTGGCTCAATCAAGCCTATCAGGAATGCACTGCGAGTTGTAAACTTTCCTTGATAAATATTAACACAGCACAAACCATGTGCAATTACTGCTTTCTATTCCAGCAGTTAATAAGCGAGTCTGAGTGAAAGTGTTTAGTAGGAAACTTCAAAAGTAAATACTTATTTATTTTAAATATCAGTTGATTATCTCCTCATGTAAAAATTGGAAATAAAGTGCATGCCATAGCAAAGTAAAAGCACTAAAATGAAATTTTTGTTTAAAATCATGCAACATCATTATCTTCTGAATAAGTAAGTCAAACATTAATTAATATTTTGAAGATTCCATAACTATAAAAATGATATGGATCAATTTCTCACGTGTAAATTTTCACGTGATGGCAGCTTCATTAGGTGATAGTTCACGAAGTTATGTTTAGTAGCAGCAGATGTTATAATTTGTAATGCAGCTTCATGTAATTGCTCAAAAAGGATACCACATTCATTGCTTAAAACTGATATTGAAGTCACCGTTTATCAGCTTTCTGTATAATTTCACATTTCTTTGATAAAATAAACAACTTTTTGGGGTTGTAGAAAAAATTAGTAGCACAAGTTGAAAACAATTTTTCTCGGTCATATATAAAACTTCAAATTCTAATCCAAGTATTGCATCCGTCCAAAATCACAGATTAGTTAGGTTTTTCCTATAGAAAAGTTTTCATGAAGGGAAACAAAACTGCCTTTACACCTGGTAATATTTGTGCATCTTCCATGCACCCATATTAAAGTGCTGCACACTGTGTATCACGGCAGCAGTACTGGGAAGTCAACTATATCCAAAATGTCACACCTTAAAAAAATTATAAACAGTGGAAAAAAAAAAATATATATATATATATATCGATGGAAATGCAATATAAAATCAATGGCCACTTGCAGAGACCCACCTGATACCCTCAAACGTGGCTCCCGCTCTTCTTCTATAGCTCCATATCTACTGGGGTAGTTACAAAATACTTTGATAACTACAAATGACACTTCCTCTGTGTGGGAAAGATTCCTCCATAGAAATGTTACAGTTACACATTACTGGTGCCAATATTTCCTTGCAAATAATCTTTACAGGATTTTGTAAATTATTTGTCATAACATACCTACCTAATTTTTAAAATTCCTCTTTATAGCAAGGAAGTCAGTTTGCAACCTTGCAGTTAAAACACTGGACATCGGAGCTAAGTACTGGAAGTCTTTTCAGCATCCATTATTTTCCATAGGTGCTATCCTTCCTTTCAACCTATGGTAAACAATGGTGATGGGTATCCCTTATCACTCCTCCATTTGCCTGCATTCGTAATTTATAAAACGAATTTCAATCACAGCAAAAATCTTCTTGAGTATTATTTGGGCCTTGCTTCTTTCTGGTGTAGTTTCAGGGCACCTCATATCTGTAACGAGTATAAATCAAATGGGATAGGTACCATTGTGTTGGTAATTAGCCATAGTTAGGCCTGTATGAATATTTATACATGGATATCTAAGATTATCTCTGCCCCTATAGTCTCAATATACCTTGCAAGCACTAACTTTTTTTTTGTAATGATAAAAGTACAAAAAATGTACATTATCATTTTAACAAATCTTGACATTTGCCTTAAATAAAATTCTGCAACTATTATACTATTTCTTGAATTAGAGAACCTGATAAGTAAGACCAAAATTATTAATACTTTGTGTTTGCCTACAATAAATACAGAATAATTCAATTACATTGAACAACTAATGTTTCCATTTATTATTCCTTACAGTAATAAAAAACACATCAAGACTATATTGCATAGTAACTTGCACAGCAATTTGCACACACATCTGGAACAGAAACATGCAATGTTGGTATTCTATTTTATTTAGTCATTGTGCGAAACTCCTACAGATTAGCACACATACGCTAACATGTATAACATGAAAGTCAATATCTAGAGATCAGCCCAATATAACAACAGGTGGACAAGTATTGTTTGAGTGAGTGTAAGGTAGTTACTATGCAATGTTCTGGAGCTTCACTGTCAAACTGAGAATTATCAACTTAATTTCCACCTACAAAGTATTGCCTTATCA
Organism: Dryococelus australis; assembly: GCA_029891345.1. Classification (NCBI taxonomy): domain Eukaryota; kingdom Metazoa; phylum Arthropoda; class Insecta; order Phasmatodea; family Phasmatidae; genus Dryococelus; species Dryococelus australis. The sequence continues at coordinate 84,649,604 of CM057009.1, read as the reverse complement.
GTTTTAACTTGTATGAGGTGCCTCTATTATATTCAACCAACAATACTAAATAGAAAAAATTCTCCATTCTTCTTTTAAGTTGAATATTTGTAACAATTACTAAGAATTAGGTACGACTTTATTGATTGTTTTTCAGATTTTTATCAAACTTTTGACGAGATGTAATGAATTGGTAATTTCATTAGGAGTTTTTCCCATTCTCATGTTGTCTGCTATCTTAGGTCTACGGTGCTGTGTTTGCTAGCACTGGCAGTCATGGTTATGCTGATTTAAGGGTTTCTGTCACTACTCCCATTTCATCATTCAAATGAACAAATACTTTGTTAACATGGCTGTCACTGCTTCGCAAATTATAATCAACAGAGTAGATACATCTATTTTTAGGTTACCATGTCAAGACTCCCTAGTTAAGTCAAACAGTTCCAAAATTGCATTATACTATATTGGGTTTAACTTCTGTTATTTGAAGATGTTTCATGTATGTTAACATACTGTATGGCGTTAGTTACACCAAGATATCTGGTGTTCAAATTTTGCTGTACTTTTTTAGTATAGAACACTATATGCAGTTATTTATTTGCAAAGTGGAATAAAGTGACACCTGTTTTGCCATGGTTTGGATAAAGATTCCATATATAATAATAATAATAATAATAATATTGATTCTGTTTTCCATATTGTTTGTGTGACTTCCTGGCTTCTGGGCTCGAGCCACATCTTCAGGTTTGCAGTAACCAAAGTTATGCAGTGCCTCTCAATCTGCAACTTCAGGGTCTCTTGACAGCAGTGGTTCATGACTGAAGGCTAGGAGGATAGGAAGCTGTATATACAGAAGACCTCAGTTGATCTGACCTGTAATTGGCTGTCCAGCCAGCCAATGAGAGTGAAGAATTCTCTCGATTGGCTCTTGTGGTAGTCAATCACTGCAGAACTCTTCTGGTTGATGATGTGATGATTGGGTTTGCACAGTGATTTGTGCTGAGCTGTTCTAGTAGTTTTTCACCTATGTTGACAACACTGATTTTCATTTGTCACTGTGATTTTAATTATGTTATCAAAATACATGCCAGCCATATTGTCTTTAATGCATTGTTTGTGCTTGTTTGATTTTAATTTGTATTTGTGTAACTTTGGTTCCAGAGATTGCCACCTGATTGCGCTGTGATTAGTGATACGGTAGTTAGAACAGCATGGGTGGTAATTATTGTTGCTTAGGAGTTGTCTAAGGCAGTCGTTCACGAGTAGTCGTATGCACTTGTTAATGGGCAGTTGGCCAAGGTAGTTGTTACATGGATGTTGTACGTGGAAGTGTGCGGACTTATATGCCAACACTGTGCCAAGAGTCAGTTGAGTTAACTGGCAGAGTGCTGGAGTCCGACACCCCAATGTCTGCAGTTCTTTCATTAGTAGGTCCAGTAATGAAATTAAAATGTGTGCGCTTGGTATTATATAGAATTGTGATTGTACTGGAAGTTCACCAGGGTTTTTGGCGAACAGCTCAACAAGGACAGGTAAATATGTGGAGGACCTCAATGGGGTTCCTGTTGGATCAATATGCGCAAGCAACTTGCTGAGTCACTGTATAAACGTAATGCAACTGTAGCGAGAAGCATACTGGTAGGGATGTTAAATCTGAGTCAAAGCCTTGAACTTCACGTCAACCTGTTGAGAGAATACTACAATCGACAAACTTGCAGGTGCAAGTACTGTTTCTGTGCCTATCAATTAAAAATATTAATTTTCAAGGGAATTTTCATAGGGGGTATTTGGGCAGTAAAATAAATTCTGAGATATTGTCAAAGTGCTCCCCATGTTAACATTCATTAGTAATAAAGCTGTTAAAATTAATAACCATTATAATTGCAGCAGCATAAGGCTACTACATTTTGGTTGTGCATAATAAATAAGTTAATTTATGTACAAAACTGTTGCGGTTATTCAAAAAGTAATGTATGAAGCTTACATTAAGATGCAATATCAGTATTTCTCTTTCATTATTTGCTTGAACACTCCAGACGTCTGAGCATAGCTCAATTGTATAAATCAAGAGACTGATTTGAGAATGTTGCGAGGGGGAGGATTTCAAGTGTAATTTTGTGCTGTAAAAGGTGAGGTAGATTTGACTCTCCCAGCCCTCAGTTTGGCTATTTGAGAATGTTGAGAGGGGGAGGACTTCAGTGTAATTTTGTGCTGTAAAAGGTGAGGCACATTTGACTCTCCCAGCCCTCAGATTGGCTGTCTCATCGTGCACCACCATGGTATACTTGTAATTTGGATCATTTTCGGTCTAGAATTTATGAAAAGTGGTGCCTAGGTTTTATTAAGCTTGTAACCATAAACTCGGTTACTAATTTGAGGATGTTTCAAGATCTCAATAGCTTCTCCTATTGTTCTGGTCCTGTAGTTGACATTGGCTTTGGTCTCAAATTCGTTGAAATATAATGCATGTTTTGTAATGAGAGAATTCTCTAGTATTGCTGATCTGTGGTATTTCCTGTTTATAATCATGAATGTGTTCTTTGATCCTTGCAACTATCCTTCTACGCATCTGTCTAATGTAAACTTCACCACAGGAACACACAACTTTGTAAACACCTGCCAATTGTTCGGTAGGAGCTTTTTTTGTTAAAATACGAGGGCTGATTCAGAAGTCATGGCAACTATTGTTATCTCCCAAAAATGACCCAACACAGGAAATGTACTATGTACAGTTGAAAGTGTACAATATACACATTTTAAAGGTGACACCACATATGGTATGGCTGCAGGAATGTCCAGTAAGGAACAAAAACAAACATGACTGCTTGAAATCACAGTTTGATATATTCTTGTATAAACTGTATACACTCATGTGAACGGGTACATATTGTACCTGTACGAGCTGTTTAAAATCCTTCAAAGTAGTCTCAGAGGTTGTCCACGGTTCGTTGCCAGCAATTACACAGAGAGGAAATACCATCGGCTGCATAAGTCCATCAATGTGGGCCACTTCTCATCAAAATGCTGTGATGTCAGTCTCATTGCTGGCAACAAAACCGTGGACAACTTTGGAGACCACTTTAAGGATGTTAAACAGCTCGTACACATACAATATGTATCCGTTCACATGAGTGTATACAGTTGGTACAAGGATATATCAATTAAACTGTGATTTCAAGCAGCCATGTTTGTCTTTGTACCTTGCCAGACATTCCTGCATCAATACCCCATGTGGTGTCACCTTTAAATTTACACGTCATACACTTTCAACTATACATAGTGCATTTTCGGGAGATAATAATTGCCATGAATTCTGAATCAGCATTCATATTGAGAAATTATATCACTTTTTAACAATTTTATAGAACTCTGCACAGGTTGGCATGACATTCTGGTCAGTTTAAATGTAGTCTCAGCGTTCTTGAGAATCCAGTTGCCTGAAGCTCTCTAGTTACTTTAAGATAATCTTGGACCAGGCCCAATGAGCTGGTGGGTAGAACACTATGTCATCTATGTGATATACATTTAGTTGCAAAAACATTGATCACCTTAAAGGTGCCATCACAGGAACATAAGAGTGGGTATAAGCACAGGATATGGTAGAATGCATACATAAAACCTCAAACTATTGAACCACCCAAAGCAGGGGATCAACTCTTGCAGGATGCACTTAGTATGGTGTTAGACTACCCGCAGCACAGAGACAGGCGGCGATACAGTCAGGTATGGAGGCATATAGATGTTGAATGTCCTCCTGAGGAAGATCCTGCCACATCTGGCACACCTGACCCTCCAATCTGGTCCCAAATGTTCTCAATGGTCGAGAGATCTGGGGACCTTGCTTACCAAAAGAACCATGTTGACATAATGAAGGCAGGCCAAATATATCAGGGCTGTGTGAGGCTCGACATTATTTTGCTAGAAAATTGAGTTGAAAGCTGTGCCATAAGGATTGAAAGGGCACATGAACATAGCATTTCCTTAACATATCACCCCACCAGTGAGATGTGGGAATTGTAGGAAATGGCACCTCACACCATGGCACCTCTCATTGGGGCAGTGTGCCATTCTACAATGAAGTGTGTATCACAGCGCTGGTCAGGACATCTCCAGACTCGAATTTGGCTGTCGTCTGTATCCAAATAGAACTGTGATTTGCTGCTGAACACACCACTTGTCGCCAATGCTCAGGTTGTAATGGTAAACACTGTAAGGGATGCCGCAATGAAAGAAACCCACTCTGATAGCCACCTGAATATAGCACTGGTGGAGAGGCATATCTCCAGCTGCTGTGACATGTCCCTGGATGGTGCACAGTGATGCCAGTGTATTGATTACAGCCTGTCATACGATGGAACAATCCTCCCTGCTGGTAGTTCACCGGGGTCGAGCTGAGCTTTTCAACAAGAGTGTACCCTCCTGTTCCCACATCATCAAACATTGACTCTCAGTGTAGGCAGAACGGTTCAAGTGGCAAGCGATGTGCCAAAACATCCAAAGTGCCTCTTAGAGGCAGATGACACAGCCTCTCTCAAACTCATCAAGCTAGGTATAAGCTTGTCAAATGCTCCATTGGGCTATTCTGCATGCTCACTGAACTTGGCTAAGTGGCTCACATTGCTCACACTGTTACCAAGGCCTTATTCTGTGTTTTGCAGCTATGAATGATAGAGGGACATGTACACTCTCTGGTGGCACATCCACTCAAGTAAAGAGCATGAAATACAAATGGGACACATGTCAGGCTAGGACAATACTGTGTGGCAACCTTCATTGTACTCATGAGATTCATTCATGGTGGACAATATTTTTGCAAATGAGTGTACAAAAACCTAATTGGACTCATAAATTTGGCTTGTACCGTAAGTAGTACTGCACTCATTTGCACCTTGTTTGCCATGAGAATATTAGAGGTTTTTGAGACAATACAATACAGAATGCTATACCCCCCCCCCCCCCCCAAATACATATTTATTTGCTTGCTGTTATTTTTATAATGTTAACTGATTCAATATATGTAGTATAGATTATAAATATAATTGTTTGTTGTCAGAAAGAGTTGGTGTTGTGAAATGTAATTTTAAAACACAGAAAAGAATAGTAATTTCCACTTTGGTAAACAGAATTAGCAAGTGAATAATCCATCACACAAAACTCAATCATCTTACCACAGCTTTGCAGGTCAATGGTTAAAAAAAATTAAGATATACAGCAGATCTTCAACAAACCACCAAAATCAGAAGAAAAAGAAAAACTCTTAAACACATTGCAGATTGTCCATATGTTCATGGAGTGTTTGAGAGTTAAAGCCGATTTCTGAAGAAAAATGAAGCACATACAATACAAAATCCTTTAAGGAAAATGGAATTTCTCATTGCAAACAAGATGAAAATTAATGTAGTACTAGATGTGGTACAAATCAAATTTATGAGTGCAATTAAAACACTCGTTTGCAAAAAGAAATATCCACCATGAATGAATCTTGTGAGTAAGAAGTTTGCCACACAGTATCATGATAGCCTGACATGTGTCCCATTTGCATTTCATGCAGTTTATTTGCGCAAGTGTGCCACCAGAGGGCATACATATCCCTCCATCATTCATAGCTTGAAAACACAGAATAAGGCCTTAGTAATAGTGTCAACAGTGTGAACCACATAACCCAAGTTCAGTGAAAATGCAGAATGTCCCGACGGTGCATTCGAAAACCTATGCCCAGCTGGATGAGTCTGAGAGAGGTTGCATCGTCTGCCTCTGAGAGGCAAGTTAGATGTTTTGGCACATCACCTGGCACTTGAACGATTCTGCCTACAATGTGAGTCTGTGTTTGATGCAGTGGTAACAGGGGAAAAAAATGTTCAGTATACTAAAAAAAATTCCAGTACATTAGAAAAATTTCCTGTACCTTTCTCAAAACATTTCTATTGGGGGGAGGGGGGGGGGGGGGGGAAACATTAGTTTCGCATCAAATACAAGAAATGTTAAGTATACACTTAACTTGTAGTATTATGGTATTAAGTCGTTGCATGACTATACTTCTGTTACCTCAACTTCTTTTTTTTTAGAATGTTTGTTATAGTCAAAAATTTTATATGTTCTTTTTCCTTCTCTTTGATCAACCTCCTTTTTTTAAAATAAAGTTCTCGCATTCCCAAAGCTACTCTTTTTTTCTTCCCCTCTCACTTTCACTCGTCACAATCTTTTTCAAATGTTCCCCATATTTTCCACTAACATTTTTCATTACAAAGACAATCAATTTTGTAATTTAAAAATTGTCTAGGGCACTTTTTGCATTCACAGAATCATACATTATACAAAAATATGTGCCTTAAAAAGCAAAATCATTAAACCTACCCATAACTTACTTTATGCACATTTCCAACAAAATGCAATAAATACTGCTCAAAATTAACTTAGTAAATAGTTTTATGGGATGAGAACATTGTATGACTACCTAATTTCCTAAACTGACTAACACGCTGTGTGTTGCTTCACTTTTTTAATATACTTATTTTAGCTGAAATTTCCACTAGTTCCTTCTCCTTGTCTTCCATCAACTTCCTTCTCTTGAGTTCAAGATCCTGTATTTCCAAAGCCACTCTCTTTTTTCCTCTTGCTTTTGCTCTTCTGTCACTTTCTCTTGTCTCTGTTTTTCAAAGGGTTCTTAATATATTTCCCACTGGCATTTCTCATTGCACTGAAAACACATCTTGTTATTTCAATATTGTCTATGCCACATTTGCAGTCACAGAATCATAGATGATATGCTGTGCCACTAGCGATTGTTCTTTTAAGTTTTCCATAAGACATCATCAATTAACTGAAAAACCTCTCAAGATTTGAGTTTCCATGGGACATGATAAAAATGAGTTTAACTAAACTCTTCAGATATTTGTATTCTGCCTCGTTTTCAAGTACTTCCATCCAAAATGCATCCAACCGCTTACCATTTCAGGAATAATTTATCATCTGATACTGGACACTTTTTCTAGAATGTAAGTCAGTATACTCACGCTGTATTTGATCAACTATATTTCCTTCAATTATGTTATTTGTGACAAATGTTTCAAGAGCCATTCATAACCTTGTACTGCCTTCTTCCGTTGCAAACATTTGAGGACTGAGACAAGAAACAGATTTTGTAAAAGAATATTTTAAAGGTGATATCTCCATATATATCTGAACAAATAACTTTAGGTATGTTCTGCAATCATTTTTGAATGAATGGATGTCTCTTTCTGATGTGCTCTTGCATTTCTTAAGAGCTGATGATGTCAAAAAACCAACATCTATATCTTTTGCATACATAAAATTTTCTTTCTTCCCCAACATCAATTTTCTGGATACCCATGCTCATTACTTCAGGTTTAACTATTCTTGCCATGATATTTCGTAAAAGAACTGAAAGTGCTTCAAATAAGAATGGAGTCATGGGAGTCAGTTTGAAACACACTCAAAAAAATGTTCAATCTCTTTTGACACAGACTGGAAGAAAGGCGGTTAAGCCAGTAATAGTTTGTCCTTCAGAGATTTCATAATTATTCTGAAAGTGTTGCACTATGGTTCATTGGGAGTACTTTCTATTGCTTTTACAAAATTCTCAACACGAGGAAGAATATGCAAGGCTCTTGTTACTATACTGCCATTTTCAAGCCATTTAAAATTGCAAAATTGAAGCAGGAATACAAAGTTTCTTGTGATCTGAATATAGTCTTCTCGTCGGGCTGGGTAATCTATATACACGTAATACAAAGCTTGAAGAAATTAATTCAGATTTCACTCTGTGCACTTTATACCAACTTTAAAGGCATGTGCAATGTGTGCAAGCCACAGGACCCAATGTCAAGCAACTTTGACCCATAAAACTCAAGAGGAGGAAAGTTCACTATTCAAAATTTTTTAACGTTTGAAATTAACACTGGGCCCAGCCATAGACAATTGTAGTATTTTCTGCAAAGGAAAGGTTTTCAAAGCATCTTTAATCCTCGGAGGAAACATTCTGCTATGGTATGCTTAAAAAAAAATGGATGTTAAGTATCATGGACATACAATGTTTGGATGATCATCCAAAAACATACAGCAACATTCATCTGCTGACTGAGCTACCTCATTAAGGGATTCATAAAAACCTACAGAAATCTTACTACAGGCTCTAAACCAATTTTCTAATTCATTCATGAAATATGGTGCTAGACAAACAATGGAGTAGGCTAACAAGTGACGCGTTTGTGAGCTGCTATAGAGTGCAGTCTACCAGATGACTTCGTCCCATCTTGAATCAGATTTATTTTAGGGGCAAGTCCAACCTTAAACAAAACAGTGGTGGAGGTGGGACACGTGGTTACACAAAGTTGGCAGAGCCTCAAAGTAACCTTCGAACCATGTGATCTCAGCTTTTACTGTTCATCTGCATTTCGCCAAGAAGTAGTCCTGTAAACATCTCTCTCCAAAGAGCACCCTGTTAAAATCTGCAGCGCTTGCAGGACAGCAGCGATATTCAAATATCACGCAGCTATAAAAGTAGTAGGCCATCCAGTAGAGAGTCTTGGCCCCTCTTAGCGCACGAGGGCAAGATATGTAATCGCCTTTGTGTCAAGCGCCAGGGCCGCTAAGATAAGGATCCAGGAACCCACGAGTGACGTCAGAAGCTCCTCCCCCGAGAGGCGGGGTTAAACCACCTGCACCCTTCCGAGTGCCACCAAGCTGGGAAAATTAGTCTATAAGGAATTCCAGCAGTGGATTCAGGGCAGTCTGATACACTTCTCACATCTGTGAAGGCACGAGGGTGTTAGTCAAGGGCACAGACCCTTACCTGCACCAGTATCCATGGAAGAACCAGGTAGTTGACGACAGTAGCCCGGAAGACCAGCCGTAGTTCAGAGGCCTTCAACTTCTTTGGCAGCTGCCCACAGCCAGGAGGACCTCCAGCTCCAGGGGCCTTCCCCTTCTTCAGCCTCTATCAGCAACTCCAGAGGTTTGTCAACACGCACCAGAGGGTCCTGCCGACGTCGTCCTAACATTTCCTCAATTTCTTCCCACCATAGACATACCCTCCAGGTATTGTTGGTCATGGCATAAACAGTCCCCTACTGAGATAACTCTGAAGACCTAGCCAGGCCATTCTTCTTTGTCCTTCTGTTAAAGACACCATTTTAACTTGGTCCCTTCTGGGATTTCCCCTTAACTAAAATTCTAAAATTCGTAATTTGCTTCTTTAACAGGTTTCCTTTCACCTGGTCTAATGCAAATTAAATTATGTAACATTGTTTTCTAAAAGCAAATTTTACTATAATTCATTTACTAATCAGGAGAGTGTGGAGTCACGTGTGTTAATTTTTACGTTTATTAAAATGTATTATATGAAATTTGCGTGGTTCATAATTATAATTATTTTAATTGTGGTAAATCCTGTATATTAAGCCCTTAAGATTTTGTTTAATTCAAGTGCTTACTTTATATTCGGGTAAAGCCAGTTGCATGTATTGAAAGCCACCAAGGTAAGTACACCACAACTAAGAGGCAAACCAAGATCTGCCTGAAAAATATGATGCGTAACTTGCTGGTAAATCTTTGGGAGTGCTTGAATGCACTAGGTACACTTTTTCCGCCTATGGAATTGATTGCCCTGAATAGTCCCTTACTCTAAGTTTGCTGGAGAACGCCCAAGGCTGGAGTGGTGATTGTTCTTGTCACTTGACCCTCGGTCGAAAACTCGCTGGATCTCACTGATGTGAACGTGTTAATTCATAGCTCTGTTGGTTTCATCCACCGCCGTTCATTTGGCAAGACCGAAACAATCGAAGTGGAATTGCACATTGCAAACCCAGTAGACCTGGCTCTACATTACTACGCGTACTTTTCCACCAGCTTCATCCTAATTAACTTTCTTTTATTTTTTTGTTTAAATTAGCCCTCATGCCTTACACTAAAAAGGGAAGTCACAAATACAAGCTGAAGTAAACACTTAAAAAATTGGAGCACTGTTGAATTTGCCTACTACCCCTGTTGGAGGAGGATAACCCTTTATTTTTGCCTCTAACCAGAACTACCAACCACCCAGGATTAGAACACTAGCTGAGTCTAAATTTTATCCACACTCTTGTCAGCTAGACATTACCCAACAACCTGACATATATACGGCCATCCCTCCTAATCCACTGTTCAGCAGCTGGCCCCTTCTATGAGCCAGCTGGTGAGGATAAGCACACCACTGCGGAGCACTACCCAGGTAAAGCGACGGAAGGTTGTGAACACATTATCACTTGACTTTGTCCCGAGCAGGAATCCTACCTGTCAAACTTTATATACCAGAACCTTGCCCAGATGGACTTGAGTTAATAAGGTATGCTCCTTGTGACTCTGGCATTACGAATCTTGAAGGCTTCTTCTCAGGATGAATCCAGATCCACTTACCATAAAACGTCAGTATAAAGTTTTTCGTGGGAGTTATACTCCCCAGTCACCAGTCAGGGAAGCACAAAACTTATAATTGTTAAACTCACACCAATGTGGGGAACCCATTCAAGCCGGGCACTACAGAGGGCTTATGCTCGATCTTTGGAGACAACACCTTAATCTCCATGCATTTCTTTCCACAAAAGTCTGTTTAGGTTTTGAGGTTTCAATCCTCACCTTTGATTAAGAGTGTAACATCCTTAATTCCAGAGAGGGCTTACCTCAAACTGGTGCCCAACATGTTGGCCTAAGTTGTATGTAATTCAGCCTTGACAACTTGAAAACGCCAGTCACATCGGAACACAACATTATACATTATTTATATACTCAGGGTACATTAATGTGAGCTTTAGACACGCCACAGTATTGTGGTTTAACATTTGTCTACAGTCGTAAGTGATATGTCCTGACAGCTGGACTGGGACAGCCACGCTTTTTGTCACAGTTGTGTGTACTCTTAGAATACAAACACCTGTGAGAAGCCTACCTCGTGTCAGTTGCACCCTCACAGGGTGCAGTATCCTATGTTATGCTGGTGCTGACCACATCAGCCTTTTTCCCCCAGTAAAATCACTTGGTCACCGGTGAAATGCACGATCCACTCAAGTCAGTAATCACTGTAGTTCATGACTGTAATGGCCGCACGTGTAATCCACAAGTTACAGTGAAACTAGCCGACACTAGCTCCCAAAACCCCCAGCCTCTAGTGTTTAACCAGATGGCACAAATACGAGATACCAGTCACACAATCATGCGTGACAAATTAATTGTGTATTCCATGCAATTCCTGTACCAGCAATCACCTGTGGGTGATTGCGGCCTAGTGAGTTAACACCTAACAGGCCCCGCCAATTTAGCGTTAGCTAAACATGTTTGTTACACACCACCGGACTTCAGGGAGTCTGTTGTATTAAACACCCTGTGGCACCTAACAACAGCTATACAATCATCATGTCTGGCTCTGAACAGAGTGAGCATAAAGCCCTAGGGGCTACAATGCCTGAAAAAAATATTCACAATGCTAACGAAAGATGTGACATGGGTTCATGTTCCGGCACGGGCATGTATCTTATATACTGCACACACTGCATGAAACGCTTCCACTACACTTACATTAGGTGGAAAGATGTTCCCCGATACACAGATGGCTTGGAGCAAAGATGTGTATAGTGTAGAGACAGACAAGCACTTCAATGTAGCTGGCTTGAATGTGATGTGTGGGGTACGTTTACCGTCAAGTGTATCATCTGTGCATTAGAGTACCATCGAGCATATATAGGTTGGCCGGACACGCAGGTCACTTACCCTGGCCAGGTATACCACTGCGATGGCTGTAGACGTAACCTACAACATAGACCAGATAATCCCATATCACAACATAGCGGAATGCTATTGTACACTCTCGACAAATTCCAATTGCCGGGATTTAGCGGGAGACCGCATGAAGACCCAATTGTGTTCTTACAAGAAAGTGAGAGGGAATCAAAAGAATATGATAAAACATGCAAGTAATGGGTCCAAAAATCCCAGCGCCAACTATATGGTAAGGCAAAAGAACGGTGGGCAAAACATGGAGAGATTGTTAGCGAGTGGGAGCAGCTTCGCCACAGACTTGACTTCTCAGTTTACTGGACAGGAAGTCATGGCATAACTTATCCCAGACTTTCACACGAGGGTCCAGAGTTCAGGGTAAGAGGTAGAAATATACATTCAAAGAAAGACTCAAATGTATAAACATCTCTACCCAGCAGAGAACGAGGAGAGATGCGTCCACAGAATAACACGCACCCTGCAACCCTTTTTCCAAAACCTCTTGATTAACCCTGAAAGACATTGTCGAGCGGGCGAGAGAGATGAAGAAGAATAACATAGAGCAGATATGGCTTGACAGCCTGCAAAGTACTTCTAAGGTTGCGTCCTCACCCCCTCTGCACGAGCAACATATGGTCGGCTGTCCGTCCCCTCCTTGTCTCCACTTACCATGGAGCTGTTTGCACTGCTCAGGGTGGCATCTCAGCAGGGATTGCCCAACCCGGCCGTGCTATGGAGGCGAAAGAAATAACACAAGAATGCCAAGCACTCAGCCACGCTTGCTAGTTAAGGGCCTTGCCCAAGTGGAAATGCCAGAACTGGGTTGCGCGTAGGGCAGCCACCTCAGGACAAACCCGGCCTATCAACATCACAAAGCTAAATATTGAGCATGAGGACAATGCATTCAATGAGGCTCCTATCATTTAAGTGAACATAAATGGACAAACATGTTTTCCCTATTAGACTCGACGGCAACAAGGAACTTCGTCAGGAGCTACCTGTTGATGCCCCACCAATGAGCTAATATCTAACCCCAGCACTTGATTTTCTAAATGGCTCCACCGAATCTGACCTTAAAGGTCGGAGGGAAAGTGAACCTTCTAATTGGAGTTCACTATTTATCGCATATGGCGGATTTTAGTGTCTCTGGACATCGTGGAATAAGTCATCTTAGACCACCAGCTAAGCGTAGTATGCCTTGGAGCAGGAAGGGAAGTGACTATACTCTGGGGCCAGTGCCCGGTATCGGTAGTCAACCTGCTTCCTGAACCCAAACATCATTAACCAAAACTGACTTGAGTAGGGATTCTATGGAAGAGCTCACCCACTAACTGAGGTTGAGGAAACCTTCAAACACTAAACAGAATGGGGGTTGTGCACAGGCCCTCATCCCTAAAAATTGTTTAGTCGGTTGTGGATATCTGCAAGGGTCCAGCCAATGAGGGGCAAGCAACATTAGACGGTGGAGTAGCTTTGTGTGCTTTGCCTTGGATGCAGGGAATGGACAGCTTTCAGGGACAGGAGATTGACGTCGCTAACCTGCCCGTCGCCAGGCTCCATTCCACCTATGCCGCCACCAGGGGACGTAGAAATCTTAGAGGGTCCAGGGTGCGACATCACAGCAGAGTCGTTACCACCCTCACCAACAGCAGTTCCAAGGCCTTCCAGTGGCCAGCCTCTTCTATCAACGCAGGCAGAGGAGGCACCTATTGACATGGTCATCCACGGTGAGGTACCTGTGGTATCTTCTCCTTCAACCATAGTGTCCCCTCACCGGGATGCAACTTAACCACTTCAAGTCCACAAGGGAGGCGAGAACGTCTCCAGAATGCTCCTTCCTGGGATCAAACCGGCTTTGGTAGCCCTAAGTACAAGAGCACGCTGCAGGTCCCACCAGTTAGTGAGAATTGACAGCATGGCGGAGACCACATCAGCTAAACAAGCGCCAGCCATTTCAAACTTGACAGCTCCCTTTGAGGAGGGCATCCCCAGCAGTTCCCTGGCATGTGCCAACCTTGGTACGGTCCCTGCCAGGACAACAGCTACCGAACCTGGCACCCAAGAGACGCGAACTGCCAGAGCGAACCAGCCGCGTTCTCCACGTGCCAAGTTACAACCGAGAAATCCTGTGGAGGCCCTTGTCCAGATACAGGTAGCCTGTCTCACCACGCCAGCCACCCAGAAAAAGTAGCTGCCCACAGAAAAGAGGACAACAAATTAGACACCACAGCCAGTGAGTACCTAAGATATTAACTTTCCATGAACTTTTCCAGTGCAAAGTTAGGCAGGTTGCATGGGTGTCCATAGGCAGTAGCCCAATCAGACTGACTTTTCAACCTCAATTAAGACAAAAAGTACTACTGTATAGCCATAGGGTATAAACAGTGCGGTGACACCCCCCTGATAACGTGTGTGGGAAGTGAACACTCCAACGGAAGTGCAAACCCTGTACTGTAATGTCTATACAACATAAGGGATTTAGCTTAGAATGTAGCAAAGCAATCAGTAGGGCTACTTATAAACCAAAGTTATAATAATTTAATTGTTAGGGTATAAAACAAGTTAGAGTTTGGGTAAGTTTGAACAAATGAAGCACGTAGCTTAGAATACTAGAGTTGTCTTCCTTACACGGCACTAAATAGGAAATGATTCTGAGTTTATGGTACGTGTGGCACACTCGGCGAGGAACTGGAATTGAATTACACCTTGCTTAAGAAATCCACGGTGACTGAGCGATTAGCACACTTGCCTCCCACCAAAGCGAACCTGGTTCAATCCCTGGCCAGATCACCAGATTTTCGTAAGTGGGAATCGTACCCGACTATGCCGTTGGTCAGATGGTTTTCTTGGGAATCTCCCGTTTCCCCTGTCCCTTCATTCTGGCGCTGCTCCATGTTCACTTTAATCACCCTCATCAGCTCTGAAGACTTCGCTGTTAAGAGCCGCCAAAATCTCTTTACTCACTCACTTTCTTAAGAGCGTGCCGTCAAGTTGCCGCTATCTCAAAAGCATTTGATAAGTACTTATCCTTCCTTGTATGAGTTCATTGTTCTGTTGTACATATTAGTGTTCTTTTATTACTCTAAGAAGTAATTTTAAAGCATTGTGAAAGCAAAAATTGACCTCTGGGCCATTATAAAGAATGTGCGAGTGAGTCAAGTTACAAGCACACATAGTGAAAGTGTTAATTTCACGTGTAAAGTAGAAATAGTAATTTTTTATTTGAATCATTAAACATTATAACACAGATAAACTGTATACAAATGATGAAAGTTTAGAGCTTTTAGAAGCTCTCCAATACGAGGTATCAGAAGTGGTAGGCCATATGATCAACCCCTCGCTTGGTATCAGAAGTAGTAGGCCGTTTGATCAACCCCTCGCTGTCCTCTGCCTTTTGTTTAGTAACTTCTTTTAAATTCTGTATGACTTTCATATTGAAGTACATAACCACAAATTAAGTAATTGCAAGATCTTTACTAAGGGTCTTTAATATATATATATATATGTAACTATAGTTCATATTGATTATTAATGTTCTCTGATAACTTTTGACAGAGTTTATTAAACTGCAGAGAAAGCAACATTGAATTTAAAAACATCACGACATCTTACTTCTGATATCTTTATTTTTACTCCTTCCGAGATGAGTGGCAGTGTACTCCCCTGTTATTAACCGTTGAGCATGCCATGCAGCTAATCATCAATGCTAAGAAATGGTTCAATGTGAGACTTTTTTTAAAATTTCATTGTCCTTTTTTGAAACTTCCTCACTTTCTGGAAAGTAAAAACATTGTGAGGTCTAATGGTAGTTGCAAAATTACTGTGCAACTGTTTAAACCAGTTCTCCTGGATGTTAAAATTCTACCTCGATTGAGATATTGCCAGAAAATCTGTGATTAGAGTAAAAGGTTAATTATACTGCAATTTGACTAAACGTCTGTTGCAATGCACTACACCCCAGTAGAAATCTCAACTCTCAATCTAGTAAGATTCTATTTTGAGGAGGTTTTTTTCTTCTGTTCTTGACCTATAAAAACTCGAAGGATAATTTGTATATTAGAAGGATGCTAATAAATTGCTCTATGATTAAAGTAAAATTTATGCATAGTTAAACTAAATTGAAGCAATGAAAAAATATGGGGATTTCTCCCTTTGAAACTTAAATCTTAATGCTTACCTTATTGCTGGATAGTCGAGTTCAATTCGTAACATTCTCCCTACATGTTGGGGACACGAGTGTGTGTGGTCCAATCTTGAAGTTTTGAACTTTCCATGAGCATGGTTGAACTTTATTGAGAGAATTATATTTGGTGATCAATTTGTGAAAATTTGTAAGAGCTCTAGAAACTCAATTGGTCATGGAAATAAATCATACTCAATGTTAGTTACAGAATAGGAGCACTGTTAAACATGGCTTCTCGTGAGTTCACTTCCTTCAAGGAAAATAAGTTAACTGAAAACTGAACTGTGTGAATTTTCTTACTGATGTTCTGAAAATTTTCTGTTTTAAGACTTGTGGATGGAGATTCGTATTCAACCCTTTACTCTTTACCACTGCATTCTTTAAATGAATTGTGTGAGATAATTATGTTTTAGGTTCTTTTCTCTACTAAATTTTCAGATATTGAAAAAGTAAAATAGCTTTAACTGAGCTATTTATTTTAAGAGAACTTTAAGACTTTTCAAATGAATACATGTAGTTGATCAAGCAACACTAAACTTGAAACTTTTCCTGTATTTGCATCAACTTATTGATGATTAACTTGAAAAATTCTATGAAAATCTCTCTATCAAATGGTTCTAGACTGAATATGTGCTCGCTGGTTGACAAGATGTCGAAGATGTATTTGCATTGTAATATTGTAGTGTAAATCTTGACATTCTTGTAAGAAATTATTAGACAAGGTGATAAATTTGTGCTCTGAGATTGCGCTTGTGAGCCCCGGATTATTTAATGCTATAGTTGATCATAATGAGAAAAGTGTCACAATAACTAGTGTAACCAGCTTCATACCTTTGAGGCCCCTTATTAGGATGCAGTGTTGTAAATTTAGTGTTAAATTCTTCTTTCTAAGATTATATATGTGTAGTTTATGTTGAAGTAGCTAAAAATCAAGATGAAATTGTTGTACCTCAAAATTTTGTCGAGAGTTGAGAGATGTAATTTGTGTTCAGCTTAATTATATTCTCTTGTCTTCCTTTGAATTGAGTAACCCATTAAAATGTCAGAGACGTAAAGTACCTTGGGAACTCTTTAAGAGTTAAATCGCTGATCAATAAGTTGTTAAGAAGGAAACTGTTACTTTATATTTGCTTTAGTTTGGTTTACATGGCCAACAAATAAATGGTTACTTTTGCCATATTTGTTTAATTTCAAAAATTTTGTGAGATTTACTTAACTTGTGTAACCTGATTTTATATTATGCTGCTTATTTTGAAATTGATAATCAAATGTTCTTATGTGCAAAAGTGTGAGGTTAGTGTATGGGATACTCCCACTAATAATTAAGTGATATTTGCCTATACTTGCTGTTCTGCTATAACCATAGTGTGTTGTTATTAAGATTTGATTGTAATCATATTTGACTATATGGTGTCTCACTCACTCCACGCAATAAGATTTTGTGACATACTTGAGAGAACAGTAGGCCAACTAAGCTTTGTTGATCTTAATTCCGTGAGCAGAGGTGGAGGACTATTCTGAAAAATTTGGGTTTATTGAATGTTGTCCTAAACAGTTATGCAGTATTGTCTGGGCAATTTTGTGCAAAGTTGTTCACACACACACTAATTATGCTAGGTACTTACTTTACGTTATTTGAACAATCTTTTACGTCACCGATTGGAGAGCGGAAGGCTCCATGTTACTTTTCCACCCTTCAGAATGAGTCTTCTCCATGCCCTACTAGTGGAGATGGTTAGAAGGGAGCATAGGGTGGGCTCCGATTGTAATAATGAGTGAATATCGTGACAAGTTGCGAATCTTGATTGCAATGTAATGGTGACTTGCATCAGGTATGGCTCTGGTGAAGAGCATTGATAACTATTGAATTGCAGTATCAGCGTGACTTGCATCAGGTATTGCTCAGTTGGTGAGCCAAAGTAGTAATCTGAACAATGAAGGTGAGACTTCGACTACAGGACCCAGCAGGAAAGTTTTGAGACACACTACTTCTTGAATAACTTATTACACTATTTCTGGCCGAACATATTGTTGCATTCTCATATTATTGGAAATTATAGCTGTTGACATACTGTTAAAATAAGTTCTATAAGACTAAAAAAATTGCCTGTTTTATAATATCTCAGCCGTTCTAGGCTAGAGCTATTATTTAGGTAGGGGGCTCTACGATGGCCACCAAACTCAGCTTAATTTTCTGTCCGAATTGTTTTACAATTACAAGCTGTTAGAAAGCTTTAACTTTAGGGGAATAAAATATGTCAACCCCTTGTTTTAGTCTCAAAGTTAAAAGATATAACTTTGAATTTAGTTTCTCAAATAATTTATTAGAAAGAGTACTGTCGGGTGACGATTCATCCTCTTTAATCACTTTTGTTATTAGACAGAAATTCTGTCATCTTCTGAAGTCTCAATATCTTATAACATTGTCCAAAAATATATTGGTAAAATTTTCACTATTTTGAAATTAAGGTTGTGTGTCACTCAAGTGACTTGTCAAACTGGAAGATGAATATATTGAGTGTGAAATAATTAAAAGTTCTTTACTTTGTTCATGAGGCTACCCATGTAAAGTATCGCAGTAAAAGTGATTTTTTTAATAATTACAGTTCTTATTAAATATTGGAGCAATTTCGTGAGATGAGTGACCTGGTCGAATGCTCTTAAGAGAAGAGTACGTCAGGTGGCTTATTGATAGAACTGTGTACGTGTTGAGGGAGAGTAATGGCAACAGAGGGGAGGCTTTTGGGCATGGTAGCAGGAGGTATAGGCGGATGGAGACGCCACCACGGGGACTCTGACCTTGACCTTCAAGGTGAGCAGATTGTATACTTGAGAGGAGCGCTTCTCGGAGGCACCCAATATAAATGATTCGGTGGTTTATCTTTTAACAGGCTTCACATGCTTGTAAACATCATGGTTCAGGGGTGAGTTAGTATGAGCGGTAGATTTTATACTTATTAGTGTGCATCCTAAGGTTAGGAGAAGCAGACGAACTCTGTCGCTGGCACATATTGTACTGTTGGTATGTGTATTAGAATTTAAATGGTTATGGAGTGACTGTGATTTGCGTGACAGTGTCTGATATTGTCTATAGTTAAGGTACATAAGGGAATCTTAATCTAGGCTTCATGGCTAATTTTAATTCATAAGGAAAATTATTAAATTTATTTAGAGTGAGTGATATTTTCTGTGACACATCTTGAATTCTGATCAACGAGACATTTTTAATAAAAAAAACCTCTTGTCACTGAATTTAGTAATTCTTCATTTAATCTTCATTATGTTGAGATAATTTGGTATTTTATTATCAGAGTGAGAAGGCTAGGAATATAGAGGCAGGAAACTGTAGAAGTGAACCCTTTTATCAGGCAGACTTAAGTGTTGTGTCCTGTTTGTATGAGCCAAGTACATGTGATTCACCATCTGTATCTGATTAGTAAAACTAAGGTTTGTCCATGTAAGTTTTGTATTCCCAAGATGATAATAAGGGGTCATTGCAGCAAATGCAATCAACTGTTTCTCGTCGATCAACATAATATAATGCCTTCTTCATTGTAAGAATTATAAGAAGCAGCATAAGTGAAAAAGGTTTAGTTTTTAAGATTATGAAGAGGGTCATATTTTGATTAATCATAAAGTAGGTAATTGTTACTTGGGAAATATTATAGATTGTTTGGAATGGTATACCTTATCCTATAATCAATAAACACCACAATGTTGGACTAGTCATCACAGGAGCATGTAGGTTATTGATTAAATTAATACTCTATGTTGGTGTTCCCTTCTTCTTAAACAGAGGAACATCATTCCATCTCCAATTGGGGAGTAAGTTGTTTTAATTGACGTCAGTAGGCTAGACATGGGTGACATCTTTAAAATGTCACTTGGAATTTAAATTTATCTTGTAAGGTGTTAGCTATGGAAAGGGAGGTATTTAAGCTAGGCATGTTTTCAAATGGGGAAACTATAGGTTAAGTATGTGATGTGTTAGCTAAGAATGGAAAGTACCTTAGTTACGCGAGTTTCCAAAGGGGAAATTAGTGACATTGGTTACAGGTACAGTGGACCAAACAGATGCTAATCAATTTCTAGATAGGTTTGGTATAATTCATTTAAATTCTTCGTTTGATTATTTAGGAGAAATTGTTGCTTATTTGTTCTTAAGATATCATTAAATACTTATAATAGTCTTGACTCATCTAGTAACATCTTTCCAGTCATGGGTTAACATCCTCTGCTAATCTCCACATCCTTTTAAGAAGGCCTTAGCCGACGGTCACCTAGGCAACCAAATTATAAATTACGCTATAACATCTCTGCATTAGGTCCCAATTATACTTAATCAATAAACAATTGAGAAAGTGGGTGGTGGCAGCTACAACCTCCCTTTAACATCCTCTGGAGTATTTGCCGAACCGTCTAAACTACCGTACTCCTATATCGCTTCAAACCCTCAGCTGATCATTGGATGCACTCATGATGATGTCATGGAGTGCTATCTGCACTGGATCAGACAGTATTTGAGTGCACACCGCACGATCCAGGATTACACAAATGCTGTCCAAATTACCAAGCAGATAGGCTATCAGCACAGCCTACTGTGCCAGCAATGCGAAATCCCAGTGAAACTGGTTTTCTGAATGGGAATGCCATTTCATAGGGCCTGGTTCATCACAGATCGCAACAGGCGAGCGATTAAAAAATTGGCCATTGAACTACCATACGGTACAAACACCAAACCTTACATGAAACTGGTCAAAGAAAACATAGCAAAAACAGCAGAGAAACAAGCTGTAGAGGCGGCTGAGATCGCCCAGCCCAGCGCGAGCTCCACTGCTCCCCCCCACCTCGGCCCAGCCGGCCAATCAGAGCGCACCAAGCCTTCAACAAAACTCACGCTCCCAGCCCGAGCTCGCCACAACCACATGACAGGCCATGGAAGTCGCATCGGTGCCAGTCTCTCCGACATGCCAACCTGGGGCAGCCCTCCCCTACCCCTCCCCAGTGACACAAAACAAAATTATGGTTGCAATTAACTAAGCCTTCACCAATGATGCGCATTTCAGTAAATACCCTGACCTGGCATAAGTGTTGCAGCTCCTATGTGCCCTGATCGCCATCTGGACGACTGATATGTCAATCCAAGACAAATTAACTGCGACCATCGGCTCGTCCATTCAGCTGGTCAAGAATTTTCATCATTCCAATAAACACAACTAATGCAGCTAATTTAAATCCACCAGAAACACACCTACACTCCATTCTCTTTTGGAATGCACACAGCCTTAGCTCAAAAAAGGAAGAGTTTATAGACTATTTGTCTCAACATAAAATTAAAATCGCAGCAATAAACAAGACACATTTTACACATAAATCTCGCTTTTCTGTTCCAGGCTATGCCATATATTGAAAAGACAGGCCTTTGATAAGAGGAAAAGGAGGTGTGGCAATTTTTGTCCACAGCTCTATAGCACACCACGAAATTAACTTGCCAGAGTTCCTAGTTTTAGAGGCAGTAGGCATTGAAATAAATTAGGCCAACAACGCACTAAACTCTTAGCAATTTATGCCCCCGCCAGGGTGCTCGCTAACACAAGCAGACCTGGACCTGTTACATAGTAATACACACCAAACTTTCCTCACCCATGGCGACATAAATGCCAAACATACCAACTGGAATTCTCGAAATAGAACAGCAAATGGAATGCTCTTACAAAGGCACCAAGAGAATAGAAATTATCACGTTATGGCTGCAACTGAGCCCACTTATAATCCACCAAATATTAATCAAAACCCTGATATTTTAGATATTGTTCTAACTAATCAGCTTACAACTGGGTTTGACCTATGAGTCAAACATGACCTCTCTTCCAATCATTACCCAGTTCACATCGATTTTAATAATATTTCCACATATGCAAATGCCCCGAGAAAAATTAAAGATTATACTAACGCAGATTGGCCGGGTTTCTTGGATTTTATAACAGAAACTCTACCGCAAATAAATAATGATTCCTTAGCAACTACACAGGATGTTGATGAAGCTATAACCACCCTTACAAGCACAATACAGCAAGGCGTGGTTGAGCGTGTTCCAGAGAAGATACACACAAATAAACTTGAAACTTTTCCGCAGTATATACCGGATTTAATCACGCAGAAAAACAGCCTAAGACGCCATTATTCCAGACGCCGAGATCAGCAAACTAAGATGTGAATGAACAAAATACAGGCTGTCATTTCAGAGGAAGTAACACAATGGCGGGCCAGTGTCTGGGATGCTAAAGTAGCTAAGCTAACACCACGTGAAAATAATTGATGGGGATTAACTACACACCTCTTAAATAAAACCAATAAAATCCCGCCCTTGCAAACTAACACAGGATTTGTTTTCACCCCTGAAGCAAAGGCAGAAGCCTTTGCAAATGTGCTGGAAAATACTTTCCAGCCAAATCAGGAACCCTGTGATAGAAATTTCACAACCCACATTTATCGCAAAACTAAAATAAAGCAAAGAAAACAGACTGAAGACGAACCCGAATTTACACAGTCGCACAAAACAAAACTGGCAATTAACCACATGCATCCCAGAAAAGCTCCAGGAGCAGACGGAATTCAGGCTAGTGTATTAAAGAAAATGCCCAAACTGGCCCTCGAGTATCTAGCTACATGTTTTAATGCTATGCTCAAGCTGGAATACATTCCAAACGAATGGAAAAACTGCCTATGTGATTGTCTTTCACAAACCAGGGAAGGATAAGGAACTCCCACAAAATTATAGGTCAATTAGTCATTTAAATACTCTCTCTAAAGTTGCGGAATATATATTCCTAAGACGGATTACTTCTCAAATAAGTAATAATAATTTACTTCCCGAAGAGCAGTTTGGTTTTAGACAAAAGAACTCCACAACATACCAATTGGTAGGAATCACTGAATATATTAACCATGTCTTTTACTGGAAAGACTACGTAGTTGCAGTTTTCTTAGATATTGAAAAGGCCTTTGATCGAGTTTTTTATATTCTGGATTAATTTATAAATTATATAAATTAAAATTCCCCGATTGCTATATTAAATTATTAGCCAGCTACCTCAATCGCAGGACTTTTTCTGTCCAATGTGAAGGGGCGAAATCAGAAAATAAAACCATATATGCTGGAGTGCCTCAAGGAAGCATACTTGGTCCTGTATTATTTAACATTTATATACATGATTTGCCGAAACCTGACCACCAACTGGTGCAATTTGGTTGCTATGCCGACGACACTATCATATTTAGTCGCTCCCACGACCTCGAACTAGCAAAACGATGATTACAAACTGCCCTAGCAGCCTTTCAAGAATACTACATGAAATGGCAGATTAAAATCAATGTCAGGAAAAGCGAGGCGATCACTTTTACGTGCAGGGCGCTACCCCAAGCTGCAAATCACTCGCAAATCACATTATTTGGCGAACCCATACACCATAAAGATGTTCAATATCTAGGTGTACTTATGGACCAAAAACTGACCTGGAAAGCACATATAGATGCCAAATGCGTAAGTGTGTAGCCCGGCTGTCCGCCCTTTACCCGATACTTAACAGACTAAATGCTATTACCCAAAATACAGCTGTAATGTTCTATACCATGCTAATACGGCCTGTTATACCTACGCTTCACCAACATGAGCACATGCAGCGTAAACACATATCAAGAAACTGCAGCTTGTGCAAAATAAATTCCTGCGAATTGCAGCAGATGCAACTAGATACTGTCCCATTACAGACCTGCATAACGAACTAAAAATTGAAAAACTAGACAAGCACTTAGTCAAAATGGCGGAAAAATTTGCAATGATTGAGCCATACATGCCAACCCGAAAGTATCTAGTCTCTGCGATTATGACCCCGATGAGACTCAGAAATATAAGCGGCCTAAAAGCATTTTGACTCTCAGACCATCTTAAATCACTGAAACTTGAATTACAGGCCCTCAACCATGCACCCAAATAAAAATTAATCCAGGAAACCCTTATTACTGCAAGACATTTAATCACAAATTATATTAATTGACAAAATAATTAACAAATAATTAGCGAAGCACTATGTGATCACAGAACAAGGCGAAGCAGGCTCTATACAGCCTCTGGCTTGGAGATGGCCCTGTGATTTGCATTGCAACCACACTGCACTACTCACACATACATGTGCTGCAAAGCTTCTCTCATCCAACAGCTGTCTGTATATATGGCCCGTCGCCACTGCCGATACCAAGGCAGTCACTCGCAGCAATACAGCCGTATAAAGGCTCTGGTAGCTAATCAGCAATAACTCCAAAGATTGGCTAGCAGGGAGATGGCTTGTGCTCTCTGCAGCAGCTGGTGAGGATTGTGGCATGGCACACCTACACTATCACGCACTCATCACCCATCAATACTCACAACCCACACTACACACAACTGCAAGCGAGGTCATGAGCAAGGTGATGAACGTATTACCCCTACTTAAAATCTCTCTTTTCCAACTCTTTACTGTAACATTCTGAAACTTTTTTCTGTGTTACAGCGTGATAGCAGACTTTTTATTGGGTGGGTGGCTCGGTTCTGGCCTCCCACCACCAGGGTCGCGCAGCACAACCCTGGTTATCAAAACTGCACCGAAATCATTTCATTTCACCCTTCATCAAACTCACAACACTACTTGACTTTCTCCAGCCCTAATCCAATAAAAGGAATTATTTTTTCCTCCATGACTGTCGCATAGTTTTCTCCAGGCCCTCTCCGCTTTGCCTAGTTTTCTATGCCTCTTTCTAGACCCTTCTTCTTTCGGGGTGTGTCCATGGCTACAATTGTGGCCATGGCACCAGACAACTCTGCTATAGCCACGATGTATGCATCTATTTTATTAATTAAACCCGACTTAAGGCGTAAAGGGCTTGCCCTGAGACGCATCCCCTTCTCCAACCGTCTTAGCTACTAACAAGCATGCCGGAGGGCACACAGAACTGTGAAGATGCTCATGTTGGCTTAGCGGGATTTGGGGGCTCGCCAACAAAGTAATCTGTTATGAGCAGCAAGCAGAAAGGGATTTCCCCCTCTACACTGCTGAATGGGATTCCCCTGGCTAAAGAACCAGACTGACTGAAGAGTAGTATTTAATAAGGAGTTCCCATTTCCAATTACACACATGAAGCTGATTGGTTAGGCACCCGATATGTAGGGGATTCCCCTCTCCAGTCTCTAGCCACAAGTTATCTGGTTAGATACACAGTAAAGTGGGAGCTACCTACAAACTCATTTATACTGAAGTGTCAAAAGAGTTGATAACAGGTATTGAAAATTTTGGTGTTGCTATATAATGGATAATTCAGTTTATTACAAGGAATAATTGAAGCCTGAATGGGAAGTGTAGTGATGTTACAGTGTTACTAAAAAGTTTACAGTTCATTAAGTAAGTTAAAACTCATATTGTGTTTGTAATCAATATATAAAGTGTGGTGTCTATGTGAATAGCAACATTTTGAAAAGTGTAGTAAAATACATTAAAAAATATCTAAGATTCCAGGTACACATCAAATGAAAAATCCAAAAGTGCATGGGAGTGGACAAGTTGGCAAATGAGTGGTTATTAAACTGTTAGTGAATTATTAGTTTATTTTGAACTGATTTTTCCATGTGTGTCTGTGCCAGTCATGATTTCATCGCAAACCATAAACAATTCGTGATTGGCTACTTTATGGCAGAGGGCCAATCAGCTGTAACGAAGGGCATGGCACAGTTATAGTGCGTCTCACTCTTAGATTGCAGAGGGTAGCTAATCAAACAATTTTATATTTATACACTACTATACAATTTGAAAATTTTGTATGACATTCTGCCAACACAGCGTAACCTCTTGGCTGTTGATAAGCATCTATAAACAGCATACCTCATGCACACTTAACAGCAATATTAGAGAGATACAATAAAGGGAATTTTGTGGAGGGGGAAGGATGGAGGGGGGAAGGATGGTGGGTGGGAGGGAGGGAGGGAGGGAGGGAGGGAGGGAGGGAGAGAAGAGAGAGAAGAGAGAGAGGAATGAAAGGGTAGGAAAGGGAAAGGGGTAAAAACCACCAACTTGAGGGGCTAAAAGTTTTTATTTAAAATGTGATAGTAAATACCACAAAGAAACTGAATGATACCCATGTAAAATAAAATTTACTTGTGGGAAAGAGAAACACATTTAGACATTTATTTACACGAAGCAATAACTATTCCCGGATGACACAAACTAGACTGTATCCAAAGCTACATATGTCATTCCTAAACAAGATAAAGTATGTCCTTGCAAGACTCGTTTAACATGACATAACAGACCACAGAATAATGATCCCCTGTTCACTTTAAGGCTTGCTTCTGCAACATGGAATATGAATGTTTTAATGTCTTGTGTACAGTCGCACGACCCTGTGAAGTAGTTGTGTTTCATGTTATTTTGCATATGATTAATACCAAAACTTGTAGCCGATCATGGTATGAAAGGTAGCGAATGAGGTATTTATGATTGAAGTTGCGCAAACATTTTAAATCACGTTTAAATAAATATCTAAATATCACACCAACTTAACAAGTTTCATTATATTGTATAATTGCAACTGAATACTCTGTTTCAATTCATCACCATGTCAGTAATTTGCCGAAGACGTAAAGTAAACTCGCATAAGTGGCAGAATTATGATATTACATTTCCATGGTGATGTGCATGCACAAACATTATTTACAAAAATGTCTGCAGTATACAACTAGGGCAGTAGAGGCTGTCAGGCTCATATCATGGTGTGAAGAAGACGGGCATTTCTACATCCTCCCCGAAACCCTGCCGCAATAAACCAACCCTTGTCACCATCGTCCATCACATCACAGCAGGGGATTCCTCGGTCTTCCCCCCTTTTTTTTTCATTCTGCATGACCCCAATGTTGTTATTTGTAACTTACTGTGGTATTCTGAATTTCAAAGGTGGTGCAGATTCTTTACTGATAAGTTCCCTAGCGCCATATTTTAAGTTTTAAAGCATATTTCATAAACAAGAAGAAAATCCAGCCAATCTAAAAAATTCCCAAACATTTCCTGCTTATCCTCCATTTTCCGATAGCTAAACGCCCTGATTATACAGGATGGAACTGAACTCTACCCAAAATCTTCGGCAGGAGATTCCTTATAAAAAGAAAAGGTTTAAAACAACTTATAACCTAAGTCTATTCTGAAGGGGTGTAACAAACCTTGAAAGTTTAGTTGAAGTAGATCTTTCTTGCTAGTTACGTAGAAATAACGAATGATAAATATCTGAGTTTCTGGATACTGCAGTATTAAACAACAAATTACATATATACACACACATACACACACATGCATGCGCGCGCGCACACACATATATATATGACAGTTCCAGTATTTACAATAAAGTCTGTCCCATCTTGTTCCAGTCCAGATGTCACCAGTCTTTCCTGTATGTAATGTTCTGGTGCACCCCAAGTGCTCCCATACACAGTAGCACTCCATTCAAATACCTCATCTTTGACAGCTCTCATGCACTCTCATTCATAGCAGCAGCACACACACTTATCCACTGCAGTCTATGTAAGATTTGATGCCAGCCACAATTAGCCCATGACGGCACTCGCCGATAAAGGTATACGTGGCTAAGTACCACTACAGGCCAGAAATGTAATATCAGTTGTTTCAGTGTAAAATGCATTTGTTTCCAAGGGTAAAATTGAAAGTGTTATATGTATTTTTGAGCTTTTGTGTGTATTGCATTTGAAATTCAAAGTGTGCGTGGAGCTAAAAATGAGAATAATTTCAGGCAAGAATGCCTTCTAAAGACAATTATAATTTTAACAGAAAATTCCAATTTAAATTCTGTACGTAAAACTATTTAGTAATGCTTTCGGTGCCTTTTCAAATTGCAATATTAATATTTACTCAGCGTGCATAGCACTTCCGCTTGTGTGAACCCTGTAGGCAGCCACAATTGGTAGACGTGACCCCTGCCTCTGGGCAGGGAGAGCTGGCGAGGTAAGACGCTGTCACATACGCACTTCACCTTTTTGCACTGATGAAGGTTTCACTAGTTAATTTTAGTATACTGGTTGGCTTTTGCCTTGTGTAAGTTTTGCCAGATGCCCCAGCATATTGCTATCCGCTTACACTAGTAATTTACAGTTTTTAAGGATAATGGGATGTAAATGAGGGAGAAGAGAGTTGTATCGCAGAGGCCATGAAGCCCACGCTACTTGTGTATCAGGTGCCATCTGCCCATGTTCAGGGTTTTTCAAGGTAATTTCTGCTTTATTGAGACATGTAATATTAAGGGCAATATTATTGTATGATTATTTGAGGGTTTTGTAACGCTATCATGTTTTATGGCCACATAGCTCATGGTCACGCTGTTAGATACCACCAAGTCCGTATCCATGCAATCACCACATTATAAGGGCTATTTGTATTTCCATCTTGTACACCATAATTTATCTCCAGGGTTTTATGTAGTTTTCAATAAGGGTTCATGTATTTTACGTGTTTTAACACACTTCATTCTTGACCACACGGTCAGCTTGTGTACTTAACATTTCCCACCATTTTGTGGTCTAAAGGTTTTTTTACATTATTTTCTGGCTAATATAATTTTACAATGCAGATGCAATCATTTGAGATAACTATTGACCGGATTTTCGAGTAGATGGTGTGCTTTTGTACCACACACATGGTCCGCTATGAGCCTCATCCAGAGGCATCTGCACCATCTAAGAGTGAAATCACACCTGTTGTGTGTTTATCTTCCATTTTATGTCATAGCCTATTTTCTTCCAGTGTTATTTTATGTCCTTTTATGACGTGATTGTTTTGTATTAGCCCTTTGTGTGTTTGACAGTCGCCCCACAACACATGGTTCGGGGACGAGTAGGCGTTAGCTGCAAAGGAATACGTTAGTGTTCATTTCATACTCCGTGTCATGTCTCTGGGTAAAACCTGCAGTCCATTCTAGTGTCTGTACGCCCCTTACTCTGTAGAGGCTGTGCCTTCCTGCACTATGGAGAACCATCCCGTCAGAGGTGCACAAGTTGAGTTACATACTTGGGGGAATCTCCCACCAGAACTGGCTACACACACTTGAGATGCATAATACTATTCATTCTGGCATGGACTGTAGATTGGTCAATAAATACCTACATCCGCAGTGTAAAATGTGAATGTTCTTTAGTAGCCCAGCCAATGTTTCGTAAATTTATTTTTGAGTATAAAGTTGCTCAGTGAATACGCACGGGTGAGATGAGCACACAGAACCCACAGCATCCCTGAGGTCCTCTGAGTCTCGAAGTTCGATGCGTAGGAACCACCCCTGGCGCCCATCAATCAGCAGGTAAAGTGTTGTCGATATAGTCTCCGTGTCTCACCCGTTGGCGTCAGATTAAAGTGAACAGCATGTCCTCAGAAGTAAGGGCATTTACGATAATGATTTCATAAGTTTCTTTCATTCCCAAAGAACGTGCTACTGAAATATAAGGCTTCTGGTTTCCAATATTCAGAAGAACAGGTTTTAAGCTAAGTTTTGAAGAGTCTATATATAAACAGATGCCAATCCATACGGTTATGTGTTATTCTAATTTTGTCCATTAACCCTAAAATACCTGTGCAGAAACACAAACAATCCTGCATACTGTAAAACAAAGACACTGCCATATTTTACTTTCTAAAAATGGTTACTTTTGCACAGATAGCAAGAAGATTACACACTGAAATCTTGAACCTTAAAGCCGAGACTGTTGCTTTGATATACTCAGATCCTGTACGAAAAAATTTAGATAATTTTTTTTTGTATAACATGTCGCTCAGTTTAACACAGACGGGTGAGACATGGAGACAAATGAATACACTATTTATTTACTGGAGATGGGCGCCAGCGATGCTCCCTATGCACCACACTTTTAAGACTCCGGGTGATTTCAGGGGTTTCCGTAAGTATTGTGTGCTCGTCTCACCCATGCGTTTTTACACAACACTGTTACGCTTTATACTAACACTATGATCTGGATTATGGTTAAGATGCTATAGAAACACACAACTTCTGCAGTGAAGATGATTATTTTGATGAACGTAACATACTGTGCCAAGTTTATTAGAGTTTGCAAGTCCATTTTGATGACCCTTTGCGCACTTGACAAAACACCTACAATGCTGGATGACACTCTGCAGTGCCGGAAGACACATTCCCCACAAGGTAAGAGACTTACAGCCGCTGGGGTGGACCACAGGTTTACCCATGGACAGGGCACGGAGATGAAAATGAACACTACGGTATGATGCAATTACCAATGCCTACCCGTTGGAATACGTCCCCTAACAACACAAAGTGTGGCAATGATCAAGGACAATGGAGGGCTGTGTTACACAGACACGTGGTCTGCGGTTAGGCCTCATGGCGGGAGACATTAACATGTCGCAATTAAATTTATATGAAAAGACATGATGCAGATAACAGGACACGGTATGAAATAATAAATAACAGCACATTCAATGTGAAAGAACTTGAGGATGGTACAGATGGCTCTGGATATACACGACGGTGGCCACATGGTCAGACACAAAATATACTTTAAATTCCTTCGGAAGGCCAATATTGTGCATCAAGTTATAGCATAGTGATCCTAACATTATGTTGCCACAAGTAATAAATTTGAACCCTGAATGCAGCTTGGATGGCGGGAAATCACAAGTGCTCTGGATGACCGAGTATTCAAAGAACAAACACTATAAAATTGCAGAAATCGCACAGAACCCTAAAAAAACATACATGAAACCCTGATAATGATGAAAGCGCACAAGAATGCAATACAATAAACCCTTAGAATGCGGTGATGTCCTTGATACAAAAATTATTGTGGTTGACCACATGGTCAGAAACCAAGTGGAATTTGCACGTGATAACTTTACAAAATCTGCAAAATACACACATAGAAATGTTGCCCAAAGTCAATTCCATTAAAATAACACAGGTAATGTGCTCAAAATCCCATCGTGTGGGCGGATGAAATCAGATACCAGTTTCACGTGGCATTGTGGTCTCGTGGTTACAACACAACTCCTCTCGTCATTTACAAGATAAAAAGCCAACAAGGGCTACAATTAAATTATTTAAGCAGATAGCATTATGTTGGGGACAAATCTGGCAAACGTACGCAAGCAAAAGTTAACTGGTATACTAAAAGTGCTATGGAAGTATAAGTCAGCGCAAAAAGGTTAAGGTGCGTACAGACAGCGTCTTACCTAGTCAGCTTTTCGGGAACAACTGGCCAGAGGCAGGGGTGCCGCGGACCTACCATGGTGGCCTTCAGGGTCTACACAAATAGAAGTTACGAGCACGCTTCATAAAATTAGAAACAGCAAATTCAAATGGCCCATAATAAAATTAATGCATATTTGAAATACAGGATTTAAATTATAGTTGACTGATAATATTTTTAAATGTTTTAGTACGGCCTCTTTGCCTGAGATACGTTTATAATTTTTTAGCATCGCATGCATTTCAAAATATCCAGCTGAAAAGAACACAATACCCTCAAATGCATATTACACTTTCAAAACAAACATGGCACCCTATAAACATATTACACTTAATGTCAAAAAAATTAAGTAGCAAATTTTATGTGGGAAGTCTGTGGCTTGTGGTGGGAATTAGCCACATGTTGGTGTTACGCGTGAATTTAGCAGCTAGCGCGGTCATGGGCCGAGTGCTGCTGGCCAGTGGCCGGCATCAACCTGCATTTTGTGGTGGGGTCTGCAAAACTATCAGTTGTATGCGGCTGATCTTCTTCCTCAGATGGAGATGAACCTACGTCTGTCCAGTTTACTGTAGGGGTAGGTATGGGTAGACCTACTCCATGAGGAACTGGCCGTATAGCTGAAGGCACATTAGGGTATTCTATTTTGCACTTTTTCTTTTTTGAATAGCCTTCAGTTTTAGTTGAGCAAAAGTAGCAGTCATCAGAGTGATTAATACACTCACGCCACACCACTGGAACTGCAAATGGCATTTATTTATTCTAACTTTTCACGCATTCAGACAGGCTTACATTATATATATATTGCAACACACATACGGAACCCACTCTTTCTTGATTACGAACATGGCAACCAAAATAAAAGTAGTATGCTTGCTTTACAGTTCCAGTTAAACCATGACTCTTGAGATTTTATAATATTTTATCCATAATAATAGCAAAACTTACATGATAAATTAACACACACTTAACTTTTCTCCTTTACAACACTAAAAATCTCACAAAGTAACCAAACAAATTACCACACCACCACCAACATCAAATCTGGGGTTATTACACATATTTCCCTCAAATTCTTACCATTATAAACAGTACTGCAAACAACTGCAATTAAATATTTAAAAAACAAATTACATTTTTCTG
Organism: Dryococelus australis; assembly: GCA_029891345.1. Classification (NCBI taxonomy): domain Eukaryota; kingdom Metazoa; phylum Arthropoda; class Insecta; order Phasmatodea; family Phasmatidae; genus Dryococelus; species Dryococelus australis. The sequence continues at coordinate 84,617,232 of CM057009.1, read as the reverse complement.
AACTGAAGATAGCCTACAACATAAAAATGTGACGTGCTGGCCAAAAAGGGCCAGCACGTCACATTTTTATCATATATGAAATCAGTGATCCGAAAATATTTAAAGCAGCTGTTTTTGTTCATGTTACCAAAACATTGTTGACCTGGGGTTTTTCAAATTTAGCTTGCATAATGTAATTTTTACTTTTTGGAAATGTAATTTTTAAGTTATAGATCTCTGAAATATTAAAAAATTTCACATTTTTCCATTACTATCCTACTGCAAAATTTACTGTTACTTGGGCTAGAAATATAATAGAAGACTTGCCGAAAAAGCATTTTGTAACTTATTGTCTAGGCTTTTGCATGATGACACTAATATTGGGAGTAAATTATTTTCAAGGTCACCTAGTTCTAAATTTGACCTTGAATCTCTCTAAAAGTGTCGCTTCAAAAATGCTCAAAATATTCAAACTTACATATTTCAGCACTGTTTGCGCAAAGATTTATCATGGGATCATACTGAAATCGCATACTTTGCAATTTTTGAAATTTACCTTGTGCATGTAAACCATAGGTATGAGGCAGGAATTTTCATTACTTCATTCACAAACTTTAAGACCTGAGCTTCAAACTCAATAATTATTGGAGAGAAAAAAAAAAAGTATTTTGCTGTCTGATGACCACGTGGTTAGTGTTCACTTTGGATCATCATAAGATTGATTGATTGTGGTGAGAGACTGTTTCTAGGTTTAAGCTCTTTGGCTTACCCTTTCCCTGCGATTGTGTTTAAACTCTTTGGTCATATATAGGGCTTGCCCAGCAATGATTGGCCAGCCCGGTGTCCATATAATAAGTTGGATTTTTTAATAGATTTTAGTACATTTCATTGGTTTTGATTTTGCAACCACTGCTTTGTTTGGCCTTTCTGGTGCCCATAGGCTGCAGTGTTTTAATATGCTGTTTTTAATTGCTCAGTAAAAAGTCTAGATTAAATTATTATAATAGTACCTATTTTTAATGTTATAATATTACAATTCCAATAGGTAAAGGAATTTTAGTGTTTTTATATTTTTTTTCTTTTGTTCTTTTTTGTGTTTCTCCTTGTAAGTGCATATTTGTTTGTCTATGTGTTTGTCTGTTTTGCGTAAATTTTAGTTTGTGTCTTGTATATATGTTTGTGTCACTCAGTAATTGGCTTTGGTTGTTGGGTGGCACATTAAGCCTATCAATAAATAAATAAAATAAATTATTGTCCGGGCACTCGTGCATGATGGATGTGTTATGAAGCAACTCCCGTGAATATAATGTTTTTGTGGTAATATCTGGGTGAAAAGTGTCTGAAACTCCCATACATTTAGATTTTAGGGGTTTCTACATGCCCCCTAGCTCCAATCTATGTTCAATTTGTAATAAACCATTCTTCGGCAAACAAAAGTTTATTAAGTACGCGGGATCGTGTGGAACAAGATTTCACTGCCAGTGTACAGGCACAGGCCCTGATAAAAATTACATGTGCGTGAAATGTGTGAACGTAAATGACAATTTAAATGTGTGTGGCTTATCGCCTAAAAAGAAAATAAACAGTGCAGAATTAAACCGTTCAAAAACAAACACGAAAGAATTTTCTTTTACCATGTCGCTAGGCGATAGTGAATCAACTTCTTCGTCTGAACAAGAAATTTCAAGTAAGATTGTTGAGACAATGGACTCAAGTGTTAAGGCTTTATTTGAAGTTTTATTTAAAAAAAATAGATGACCTCGTAAAAGAGGTCAAAGACCTTAAGGAGGACAATGGGGTACTTAGAGCTATGTTCGAAAGTTTGCAAACTACAAACAACAGGAACATGTGCACATCATGTGGTGTTTCCACTGAAAAAACGAGGCTTTAAATCCACTACAGATAATTCACAGAAAAAACTTTTCATTGAAGTTATGGACAAGACAATAGATCCTGTGGCTCCAGGGTATAATAGCAAGTTTCTGCATAGCAAAGTTCAGTTGGCAGCACGAGCAATGAATAAGGGAACAGATTGACATGAACCGCAGACACAGCATAATGATGACAAAGAAGGTTTTCCGCTGGTAAGCAGAAGAGAAACAAAAACATCCATGGAAAGCGGCTCTTCTGCTATGAAGCCGTCTGCTTCAAGAAAGCAAGTACAGTGATGCATTCGTAACAACACTAATATAAAAACAGTCCCGAAGACGACCTGCCCCCGTATGAAAGCAATGTTCATTTCCAGGTTTCGGCCAGAACTGCAAGATAATGATATAATAACATACATTAATCAAGAAATAAAAGTTTCAAATTTAAAGGAGGCAAAGTTAAAAGTATCATCATTTTATGTGGCAGTGGCTGAACCTGAATTCGAGCATATTTTTAATAGTCTTCTGGCCCGTCGGATGTATAATCAGTGTGTTCTATGGGAAATTGCATGACGAACAGTTATTCGCTCCTGATAGTAACACGCAAGATGAAACTGTACAGTCTAAAGAAGCGGCTGGAGGAGCTGAGAAAACACCATAAATAATGTTACAGGCATTTGGAGGTATCAAAACACAAAGTGGATGTTAACTAGGGAAGTTAAATTATATTATCAAAATGTAAGAGGGCTTAGGACAAAATCTGTTACGTTTTCGGAAAACGTGATCAACACTAATTATTCTATAATTTGCCTAACGGAAACGTGGTTTAGTAATCAAAGCATAAATTCCCATTATTTTCCCAAACAATACACCATTTTTTGTCATGATAGGGATGCTATTTTAATGAAACTCAATAGAGGAGGTGGTGTACTGATTGCTATTAACCAAACATGTTTTTCATATTTTGAACAAAAATTAGATATTGTTTATAAAAATATTGAATCTGTTTGGGTCGAAATCACCTGTAATAATATAAATAAACTACAAATTGGAAACAGATATCAGTGGGGGATTTTCAAATTTTTTTTTTTACATTTTTTGAATCAAACTTAAACTATCCACATCATCAAATAATAATTGTAGGAGATTTTAATACTCCCGGCATAGATTGGAATACTTTACACACCCAAAATATTATGCATTATTATATCAAACTTAAAGGACAGTCATTATTACAATCTATTAACTCTCTTAATCTTGAACAATTTAATAAAATGAAACCATCTGCTGAATTATTAGATTTAACATAACAAAATTTTTATACTAAAGTTGAGAAATCTACTGATCCACTGGTAGAGGAAGATAAATATGACCTGGTCGTATGCTGTCAGATTTTGTTTATTTCTAATAATTTAAATTTAAGAATCAAGAACACTATAGAAACTATCAGAAAGGTGATTACATGTAATTGTATGTTGCTATTAATAGTTTTGACTGGGCTCCAATTTACCAGATGCAAGATGTTAATTCTATGGTGGAATTTTTAACTAGCAATCTTCAATCAATAATTAATACTTTTATACACATAGCAAAAGCAAGAAAACCTAAATATCCATTTTGGTTTACAAGAGACTTAATTAATTTAAGAAAAAAGAAATAACATTACCACATACTTAAGAAAAAACAAAATCTGAAATCAACTATACACTTTTTTTGAGTTAAGAAAAATTGTTAAAGAGCAAATAAAACTATCCAAAATAACCTGGCAAACAAAAATAAATAATAATTTAAAAACTGACCCAAATAGATTCTGGAACTATGTTAAAATGATGAAAAATGGCTATAAAGAACCCCTTATTCTTACAGTTGATGATAATGATTCAAAATCCTTCTCTACTAGCCAACGTCTTCGCTAAACATTTTGCTAAAAGCTATGAACAAACCACTAATAATTCCTCAGTATATAATAAATTTATAAACCATCTAAATATTGACACACCTACAATCTCTCAAGGACTAGTTCTCTGGGCTATCAAAAGTCTAAAAAGTAGCAATGCAACTGGACTAGATAATATCCCCAATTATATAATAGAGGGCTGTGCCAACGCCCTTACTCCAATACTTTCCCATATTTTCAACTACAGTCTGATAAGTGGCAAGTATCCCAATGCCCGGAAATGTGGTATGGTAGTCCCTATATTAAAAAATGGGAATAAGTTCGATATAAATAACTATAGACCCATTACTTTATTAAGTAGCCTAAGATATTTGAAAAAATAATATTTAAGCACTTATCGTTTGTGACAAAAAAACTCATTTTCGGATTTTCAACATGGTTTTCTGATGGGTAAAACAAATTTTGTCGGCGAACTCTATACTGAAATCACAACAAGAAAACAAATGGATGTAGTATATTTCAATCTTAAAAAAGCTTTTGACACCGGTCATCAAATTATTATCCAGAAATTACAACAGTTTGGTCTAAACAACTCATATATAAATTGGTATACAAATTATTTTCTTGGTCGGTCCTTTGTAGTAAAAACTGAAAAATCTCTATCAAGTTTACATGCAGTATCCTCTGGCATCTCACAAGGAAGTATGCTGGCACACCACTACTCTTTAATATATGAATAAACTATATGGTCAGCATAATAAGTCACTCTAGTGCAACTTCTTTACGCCGACGACTTAAAGATTTATAAATGTATTAAGGATATCGATGACTGCGTAATGCTACAAAAAGATATCTTAGCTTTACATATGTGGTGTAAAGAAAATGCTATGCAGGTTAGTATCAATAAGACACTTTGTATTTCGTATTCAAGGAAAACTAATTCTATATGCTACAAATACCACATGGATAAGGAGTTAATTAAAAAAACTGACCATATAAGAGACATAAGGATATTATTAGATGCAAAAGTGTGTGTGTGTGTGTGTGTATGTGTGTATATATATATATATATATATATATATATATATAATATATATATATATATATATATAAACTCAATAAGTAAAATTAGTCGTACTCTAGGCCTTATAAAGTTCATCACATTTTCAGCCACCTCTCCTGATTATCTATTATGTCTTTATAATGCTTTAATTAGATCTAGATTAGAATATTGTACTATGATCTGGAATTATGTAACAGAAACGGATTAGATTAGAAAACATACAAAAGAATATATTTAAATTAACATTGAATAGATTCTCATTAGGTGTAGATTTTGATTATAATATAGAACTAGTTAGATCCAAAACAACTTTGACCTTAAAAACTAGACGTGAAATATTTAGATGCTTTTTTTTTAATTAAATCATTTCTAAATTATACATCTTGTATTATAGTTAATAAAAAAGTAGTTTTAAAAAATCCCTTCCTACATGCATAGAACACTTCACACTTTTTCAGCATTAAAATGTCAGAATAATTTATAGTCAATAGATGTGCTAATAATTACAACAAATATTTTTCTGACTCTGAATCTTTTATAAGAGAAAAAGATTTCATTTAGTAACTTTTTCAAACATTACAGCAGTTTATAATATTATATATTAATTATATCCTTGCAATAGTTAAATATTTCCTTTTCATACTTGGTAAATTCAATTTTGTTTTTGTAGTAGTTAGTAATTTTCATGTTGTGTGCCCTGTACGTCTGTTTCTTTTAATCATTTCTGTGTATGTATATTATTTTTATTTATGTTATGTGTCATGTGCTGTATTTCCATGTGCCTCCCTGTCATTGGCCTTGCACTGTTGGGTGGCACATTATAAGCTTTTCAACAAATAAAATAAAATAAAAATTATTATTATTGGTCTGTACTGGTGGGTGGCACATGAAGCCTTAATTAAATAATAATTATTATTATCGCTCTGGCACTCGGTGGTGTAGGATGTGTGTAGCAAATGCTCCAGAGTTATACATTTTTATCTACTAACATACGTGAGTTAGTGTCAGCATTACCTGTGCGATTAGATTTCACGGGGTTCTGTATACCCACCCCCCAACCCCACAGTTCTGATCAGTGTTCACTGTGAGAAGGGGGGGGGGGGGGGGTCGGTAGACAGAAGTTTCTTAAGCGAACGGGTTCATGTGGGACACGCTTCCATCTTCTTTGAACTGGCATATCGACTGAGGAAGAATACAGTTGTGGAAGAGTCAAGGACACCTTCAATATGTTTGGTTATCCTCCTAAAAGAAAAACTTGCGAGACGAATGATGACACAAATATTTACTGGTAATTTGGGCACCAGCGATGCTTCCCAATCACCGCACTATTGAGACTCAGAGTTCTCAAGGATGCTGTGGGTTCTGTGTGTCCGTCTCACCCATGTGTACTTACAAACACGTAGGCAATACTAAACTCTTTACTAAACATCACTGGAAATAAACACTTAATAAAACATATGTGGCTAGGACACTGTCACTACTGAATAAAAGAGTTCAGTTCCTTGTAGACTTGCTTTTATTGTTATTATGCATACACATCAACGTGCCAATGAAATTATAATCTCGGTCATGACTAGCCAATTCCGTTTGGGTACTCCCCAGCCCACAATTAATCTAGCGCATGCCTAGATGGATGATCTCACCGAGGTGCGTGACAGCACAGCCTTCACAAGGGAAGAGGGCCGACAGCCGCTAGGGTGGACTGACTGTTTTTCCCTGAAGACAGGACACGGTGAATAACAAATGAAACCCTTAATACATATTACACGTGTGATTACTCAGCATTACTAATGCAAACTCATCGGGGTTCGCCCTCCAGCACGTGGGTAGTATGGTGACGGCCTATACAGAGCCGGCTAGGACGGGAATAATTGTACTGTACATTAATTACAAAATTACATAAACCTTGAATGATACATGAAACAAGATGGGACACGAAATGAATATTCACAATAAACACACACGTGTGAAAACAAGCTTAGGTGACGTGGAGGCCGCTGGATGAAGTTCGTAATGGACCACGTGGTGCAGGTGAAATTGAAATATTTCTGCGTGGAAACGGCAAACTAAATTCAGATAAAATATTATTCGTGTTGCACAAGTGAGTCTCTTTACTATTAGAGTCATTACAGGCTTGTAAGATGCCTGATGGCTGTGAAATCAAACATTACTGTGACTGCATGGTCAAGTACACAAGCATCAATTTACATGAAAAATACATTAAACCCTGAATGAAAAATACATAGAACCTTGAAATAAATGATTGCACATACAATGTTATATAAATAAGCTCTTAAAATGCAATGATGGGGTATACAAAGACTTGGCTTTAGTTGGCCACGTGGTTATATGTGATGTCATATAGTATTCACACACGAAAATTCCCCTAAAATACATACATAAAATCAAAGCTCATAAAATTGTGCATAGCAATAACGCAGAAGTTACAATGAAACACCATAAACATAGGCGGATGGTATCTGATTGAAGTTGTGTGGATCGCGTGACCTCTCAGACATACTTCTCCTCTTCAATTAAGTTAAAAATGCCACAAGGGCGCAAGAGATTAATAAAGCGGAAGCATAATGCTGGGGAAAATGTCTGGCAAAAACGTATGCAAGCAAAGGTAAACTGGTAAACTAAATTGACTATGGAAACCTAAATCAGTGAACAAAAGTTGTAGTACGTACTTTACAGTGTCTTACCTCGCCAGCTCTCCTCGACAGACTGTCCAGAGAAAAGCGTCGCACAGACCTACCACGGCCGCCTACAGGGTTCACATAAGCGGAAGTGCTATGCACGCTGAGTTAAATATTTTACTATTGAAAATAAAATGGCACAAATTAAATTAAGTATTGTTCTACATTTATATAATTTTCTTATGAATTTCAATATTATTTTAGTGTCTCTTTATGACGGCGTTCATGCCAGAATATTAAGTGTTCTTAATCTCTGCGCCGCAGGTACTTTGAATTTTATAACCAAACAATTTAAAAATAGTAAACACTTGAACACATTATAAGACATATTTAATATTGCACTTACAATAGAACACATTTTACACTGAAAATAACATTTATACGAAAGTTCAAAATTATTGGCCTCTGCGCATGTGCAGGACACGTGACACGTGCGTGGTGAGCGCCGTCATGGGCTCTAGCGCCGCTGGCTGTTAGCCGGCATCAAGTGTAGAAATACAATCTTCAGTTAATTTGAAAGACATTGCAGTTACTTCATCATTGGATGAAGGTAATACTCAATGGACTCCAATATTCAATCGATGTTTGAAGTGTTGTGTAACAAAATAGACGATTTAGCAAAAGAATTTAAAGAACTTAAACAATAAAATTATCTTTTATGCACGTTGTTTGAAAGTGCACAAACAATAGTGTACGTCATGTGGTCTACATCGCCTGGTATCAGGAACGTCGCACCCTTCTTTAAATAACCAACTGAAAAAATCATACAATGAAATGGCACAGAAAAATGTAGATTTTTCGTCAACAAGCAGTTAAAGTCAAGCCCAGCATGGCAAACCACAGATAGCAACAAGAGCGGCTGTCCGAATCACCAAAACAGCCGGCTGCTGACGAAGATGGATTTGTGCTAGTCAGCATACGCTGCACGAAAAAATCAATGGACGGCGGCTCGACTGTGACTAGACCTGTGACAGCAAAGAAATCTATACAGCTTAGTGTTCAAAATAACATTAACCTCAAAACTGTTCCGAAAATGGCAAAACCCCACATGAAGGCTCTCTTTCTCGTACATGTACGTGGATATAGGCTCCGCACCTAGATTTGCCTGCTGGACCAGTGAGAAGGGTTCGCTAGACTGTCACTAACAAAGTCACCACGTATAGTCACACAATTTGGAGGCAGCACTCATTTGTGAGGACAGAACCTCATTAGGAAGGACATCTCCCTGGCCTGAGACGATGCTGTAGGGGAGTAAGATGCTATGGGATTTGGTGAGATGGAAAGAAAAAGGATGACAAAACAGAAGAAGTTGAAAAAGAGGCATGAGATGATGGTCCAAACAAATTTCAGATCCCGACCGCATCCCGATTAGTTGCCTCTTACGACAAGCATAGGGTGGTTGTGGTAGTATTATAAAACCCCACCACCACACGGGAGTCTAGCCCATATTATATATTCAAATCATATTCCTGTAATGCCAAAATTCACCCAGTTACTTTTACATGCAATAACTTCCATGACCCTAAATGGCACAATGCCTTATGGTCAGTTTGAACATCTGTTGGTTTACTAAAACTGTAAGTTATAAATTTTGATGTTGCAAAAAAAAAAACTCAGTAACTTTTTTTCTGTCACAGTATAGTTTAATTTGGCTGTGTTGAGAGCTCTGTCAGCAAAAAAATATTGGTGTTTGTTGACCATCCTTGTACTGAAAAAGTACTGCTCCACAGCATTTTCTGAAGCATCACAAGCAATGTAAAATTTCTGGTCTAACTTTGAGTGATCTAAGATAACAGCTGATGTTAACTTTTGTTTTAATTTCTCCAATGCCTGCTGTTACTCTATTCCCCAAACCCAAGTTTTTCCTTTCTGCATTAATTCTATCAATGATGAACATTTTCACAAAAGTTTGATATATACCTTCTGAAACAAATTATACAACCCTACCAAACACTCAATCTGTTCCCTATTTGAAGGCACTGGGTAATTTAAAATAGCCTTCACTTTTTCTGGATCAATCTTTATTCCCTGGGGAGTGACAATATTGCCTAGGAAATGAATTTCTTCCTTTAGAAATTCAGACTTATCCAAATTAACTGTCAATCCCACTTTATGTAATTTCTTTAGAACCACTTGTAACTGTAAACATTGTTCATTTAATTCTCTAGAAACAATTAATTTATCATCCACATACACAGTTGCAAATTGTAATACTTCATGCCTAATATCTATCCTAGCCCTCTTATGAAATAGCTTACTGGTGAGATTCCCATCGTGAAGTTATGCATAAATTTTTTTTGCACTGGAACTGGCGATGATTGTATTGTTTTGGTACACCTTTATTCTTTGTCATTTCTTGGAACACTGCTGCTTCGCTGCTCGCCTCTCGCTGACTCATTCTGAAGAACTGTCGTGGACTAGTAATTAATGTTCTGCTGCTACTGTTGTTGAACCGAGCCCTGAGCAAAATCTTTCCAAAATAACTAAACTTCTCAGGTTTGTTGAAAATTCGTGCCCCATGTTAGGTGCAATTTTGTAACATTCATAGTTACCACAAAATAGGTGACTAGAACATTACAGCCAATTATAGCTCAGTCAAAATATACAAGAGACATAAAGGGCACCATATTTAATTAACAAAATTAATTTCAGTTTCAGATTAATTCTTCAATTTTATTTCTTAAATTTGCAGCTAACACCACAATCTTCCAGAAATGTAGATACACGCACTGTCAGTTCAATGATATGACAGAACAGCATTGCAGTAATTCAGGACTATTAATGTCACTCCAAAGCTTGCACTGTGAGAAAAACTTACAAAGGCAGGAGGAAACAACTTTCCCTACTGATGTCCTGTTTACCTCTCACACCAACAGAAAGAATTCCGTAGAATAAAGTTTTTGGCCGAAAGTACTTGAATTTATATCACACAAAAAAAAACTACGGTTACTGGCGATAGCTGGTGCTGGCTAAATTGTTCCTCCTCGATCCATTCTCTTCACAGTCTTGTATTCATTTGCTACAAATCCCAGGGTTCTTGCCACTCAGCTTGGCACATGCTGCTATCCCCTTCCCTAACTAAATTCCTAAAAATAGAAGTATCCAGAACTCAATTCCCTTTCACACCCCAATTCTATCTCTATTCCTCCTTTGCCTGACCTCTTCCTATTGGCCAGAACATACTGCATCGCAGCCAACTTCCTCGCCCTCTAAAACAAAAACTGCTTACTACCGAAAAACTGCAAGTGAAGTTGGAAAAAAACTTATATCTATGAAAGTTACACAACCTCAGTACAACTTCAGAAACTCAAAAGGCCAACACACTACAGATAAGCACTTGAATATGACTTCATCTACTGATAAACTATTCCTGCTCTACATGGCACCAAAGAAATTTTTTTAAATATTACACTCACTCACAATAGAAAAAGAAATTTAACTAAAAGTCCCAATTAAAAAATATCATAAAAACTATTAAAAATATAAATATATCACAATGTTATAACTTCCACCACTATCTCTATGGCAGGTACTCAATTCTACAAAACAATCTTTTACTACTGTGATGGTTACTAAACTCCAGGAACTCCAAAGGACAAATTGTCCGATGGATACAGCACCTCCAGAATTACGACTTCAAAGTACAGTATAGGCTTGGATGTATGAACAGTAATGCAGATGCACTATCTAGGAGGCCATGTGGACCATTTTGTAATCATTGTGAATGACAGGAGAAAAAGAGCAGTGGCTCACTTATGGCAATAAGGACTAGTTCAAGAGTTCATGCCTGGTGATGTTTCATCTACATGGAGTGATGAGAGCATCAGAAAAGCACCTGCTGAATGCTACATATTTCTAACCTATCCTAGAATGTAAAAAAGACCAACGTAAATGGGAGGAGATATCCACTCTACGAGTGCTTCAGAAAAAGCTTATTGGATACAGTGAATTCCCCTCATCCCAAGAAAACTGGTGTACTGTACAGGAATTGAAGCAGTAATGATGAGAAACACTTTTTTTTACATTTGATCCTTCCAGAATGCAGAATCCCAGAAGTGCTAAAGGAACTACATAATACTGCAGCAGGTGGAAACTTGACATAAATAAGTCTCTCCACAAAGCTCCATTGTCCGGATAATGTAGAGACCTGATGCCATATGTGCAATACCTGTTCACCAAAGACAGGACCAAGGACTAAGGGATGAAGTTGCTTCCAGACATACAGTGTGGGAGTCAAATTTGGGAGGAAAGCAGTACACATTCTAGGTCCTTCGCCAGTGACTGCATTAGGGAATCATCTCCTGGTTGTCTAGGATTTTTTCACAAATTGGTTTGAGGTCATCCTGATTCCAAAACAAATATCTCAAACTGTAGCAGAGGCCCTTGTAGAGCAGATCTTTTTGAGGTACGGAGTACCACTAGAACTCCATTTCCACCAGGAAAAAAATTGCAAGATTACAACGTGCTAAGAGGTGGTGAATAATTTGGCGATGCAGAAGACTGACAACAGTACTGCACTATTGTCAGATGGAATAGTTAAGACCAAACCATTCCCTAGAATATAATTTGTCTGTTTTTGTAGCTGATAACCAAAGACATTAGCACTCCAATGTAACATTTCTTTTGGCACATTATTCAGTAGACCATAAGGTAACTAGGGTAACACTATCAAGAAAGAGATCTTTACTTTAGCAGTGATGTGAAATTTGGACAGACAGTTGAAAAAGTTGCCACTACCCCAGCATATGCTAGGGATCTATATAGAAGAATGGCCAACTTAAGACTACTTCACTCAGCAGCACCTCAGAATCAACAGCAACAGAATGAAAACACTATGACTGTAGGGCATTTGAGGTTTTTGAATAAGGGCAACTGGTGTTGCTGTACTTAGATGGAAAGAGCACTGTCCTAAGCTCTAGAATTTTGGGAAGGCCTATACTGGATAATACAGATCAATATGGTCTTTCTTATTCTAAGTAGAGGTTTTCGGGTAAGCCTAGATTGTCCACATCAAACTCTATGAAGGTCTCAAGAGTATTGACTCTGTTCTGGACAGAATGGCTTAAGGAGAGGGCAGTGTTGCTGTCCAGCTGTAGGTCCTTCCCCGCACTTCTGGCCACCTGTCACCAGCCTGCTTGACTTGTGACTCTGCAAGGACCAAGTCCATCCTTGGCTGGTATAACAATGGGTGCAGGGAGGACAAATATGACATACCTTTGATTAACATCTCGCACCCGGTAGTCACAGATACATTCTAGAACTTCTGGAATTGCATTCTTCAGTCAAGAAATCTCTCAAAACTGAATTGGGTCATTTGAGACACACGTATACGTGGAACTGTCCATGATTATTATTTATTGTACATATAATTTAATTATAGTATATTGTGAAAGAAGTAGCTGTATGAGTTTTTTGTAGCACAGTAAATTAATCAGGAAATATTAAATTTAGTTCCTTTGTTTTATTAAGTTCTCCATCACTCATGAACCTGGCAACACGTGGGCTCATGTAACAGTATCCTAAAGCAGCATTAATCTTGTAGAGAACATTCATCATTATTGACTAACTTAGCAATATTATATAATTTACATTACTTACATGACACTTAACTGACTGCCTCAAATGGAGCAGGGCTTTGCAACTAAAACTGTTGTCAATAGAGCATGCTAGCAGTAGTGAGGGAAAGTCTGAAGTTATTGCCATTGTAATTGCTGTACTATAGCATTGTTTGTTTATATGCAGACTATAACAACAAATTAATTGAAAAAGTTGAGTAGTTGCATATTTGTAGTTATTTTGTAAATGCAGGTGGGATGAGAATTAAAGAATGAGATTACTATTTGTGTAATTATGTAATGATAGATATGTGATTGGTAGAAAGTGAAATGGATTATTTGGGAAATATTTTTCTGTAGCAGCATTGTAAGTAAAACTTAGCTCTCCAATTTTCTGTGTTACAGCAAATAACAGGAAATAAAGTTTTGTAATTTAATGCTTTCGTAACTTACCATGAGATCAGTGCTTTTTTTAATCTGCTTTGAGGCTGCAGTTCTTCATGTGTTATTGGTGTTTTTTAAATCTCTGGTCAGCATTTCATTTTCGACTTCATTTTTTGTAAAATATGTAAACAATAAAAAAATATATGTATATGATTTCATTGAAGGGACATAAACTCTGCAACTGAAATTATTAAGCCTACATATTGGGTGTATTTTGTAACACAAATATGTTTAAATTTGAACATATATGCTATCTGACAATTGTTGTGACTGGAAATTTTAATTATTTTGCAGTATTGTTTTAGTTTTACGTCACATGGTTATGAACATTAAAATAATACAGATTCGGTGAGCGGAAATAATTTTATTATGAAGACGTGTTATCTACGCATAGCTCCTTTTGTGCTCAACAATATTAGTAGGTAGACCTATTTTTAGGTATTCATTATTTACAAGTCTATCAGTTTATAGTGTATGCCAGTTTCATACATAAAATTTGAAATAAATATTTATTTACTGAACCACAGCTAAGCAGGTTCAGAGGAGACATTCTCTTTATTTGTTAAATTGTACTTTTTTAAAATTACTATTCCTATACCACACTATGGTAAAGTATTGTCACCTCTTCATAGTATTTTATAGAAACAGATGCATACTTGTCATTTTTTGTGCAACTGAGAACATTTTTTGTTCACTAACTTCACAGTTGTGTGTGTGAGGGCTTATAATTTCATTTTTAATTTTACTTTTCAAACCACTTGTCTAAAAATGCATACATTTCAGTGACTCAAACATTAACTGCGAAAGAAGAAATGTATGTTTTATTTTTCTACATTCATAAAAGTAAATATAGTGTGATACCTAACATGTACACTACATTACATCTATGTAGGTATTTTTTTCATAACAGCTAAAACTTTTTTTTGTATAAAAATTTTATTTTCATTTAAGTGTCATGCAGAAACCTTAGGAAAGGTATTTATTTGTGTGTTTCTTTATTTATTGCAACATCTACTGTCACTTGACTCTTTTCAGTAACGTGAATTTAAGGCATGTTTAAAAAATGCCAGTGCTTTTAAGACAAACTAGGACTGTCATGTGTTGCAATTGTCCAGACAAATATTTGTTTTACAGTGTAAATAGCATGGATTATTTATACAATGTTTTGTGCAATGATGCTACAATGAAACATTACTACATTTAACAGTCATGTTATACTATTACTCAATACAGTTCAGGTACGATGTTACCATAATATATATTGACCATATGGCAGCATTCAGTATGCACACTTTGCTTCCCTACGTTCTACCCCCTCCACATCACCATTATGTGACACTACGACATCATCAGGAGGCGTGGACATCTAGTCGTCTATTGTTTGAAAAAGAATTCTGATCTGGTGACAAACTCTCACTTAACAACTGCTACATACATTTTTTTTTTCTTTCTAATTTGGCAAAATTTTGTAATGTGCAAACCTTAGAATATATAAAAAGCAGAATCTTTTATCAGAAAAGGTGCTGAACTTTATAAATTGCACTAACTAGCCTCTAAAGTAGTGATAAATTTTACCACTGGAATGCATGGCAAAAGCATTATTTGAGTTAGTACACAGACACAAAACAAAAGTTTGAAGTACAAAAGCAAATGGTAGTGTTGAAGTGCTCAATAAGGTTTAACTCGTCTAAAATGGTTCAGAATATTGCAGACTCCTTGATATTATCACCGTAAAATTTCAGGGGCGCAAAAAAAAATTAAAACATTTTATCATAATATTAACCATAGGCCTGGCTAGATTAAAATCATCTACAAATGCTGATGGTAATAATAATTATAGTGGCTTGTGATAGCTAGAGGAACTCTACCTTCAGTGGAATACACGTGAAGTGAAAAATTATTTGTAACAGTTGACTGTAGGGTATATTCCCCTTTTTTCCCTTATCCTGGTCAATTTTCTCAAAAATTTTTATTGACAAAAACTGTAAGGAACAATTCCAAGGCATGAGAAAACATATTATACACAAAAAATAAAAATGTAGACAGAGATACAAGGGGAACTGAGTACGTGCATATGCATGTGTGTGTATGTTCATATGTGTGTGTATAAGCATGTTTGTATACATGTGCATGCAGATGCATTAAGGCTGTTCAAGATAAAGTGAGCACTTTTGAAATCAACCTAAGGAAAAAATCCACTGCTACTAACATCTTATATTTTAACGGGCGTACAGAGTGACAGGCACCCAGTAAAGTTGGTAATAATGGAGGGAATGTAGTTCCATATCTTAACGTTAACTAGAAAGTGTTAGGTAACCATTTATAATAACTTGAAATATTTCTTTCGTTTCCTGTTATTTTTAATACACCGAAGTGTAACAACAAGCAGATTTGTAAAGAATTTACTTTTCCAATCATTTCACAATTTCACCTGACCGATGCATTAATAAAGTGATGAAGCCCATGGCAATGTTAATTTCACATAAGGCAGGAAAATACACAATGGGCATACAAGTAGATCTTAAGCAGGGCTTTCAAAAGTGCTCACTTTATTATGAACAGCCTTTATTCATGTTTACATGTGCATGCATGTTGCTGTAGATTAATGTGCGTGTAAAATTGAGGGAGGGGGAGGCAGCAGAGTGGGTGTGGTTATTGTGGTGGTGGTTGATTTCTTAACTTGAATTTATAAGAAACAGTAACATTGTAACATAACATAATAATTCATATTCAATTATTACGGGGCAAGGCTAAAATTAGCAGATTGGTAGAGTTGTGGTGCAATTGAGCATTTTTGTAGCAGTCACTGAAGGTGGAAAGGGAAAATCAGGCATGTGTTCATGCAGCGGGTAGACCGACAAGAGCAACTTGTGTGCAACTAGTTTTGTCAAACACAATGGCAAGACAAGTGTGAAGACATGAAATAGCTGCATCATGTGCAGAAATACTCTATAATGGCTGAGGACAGGGTGGGCAGAGCCAATGGATTTTTGCTATCTCTGACAGCATAGGAGTGGGTGGTATCTGTTTTTAGATAGTGCTGCTTGCAATACAATGCTCATGAAAACAAACCCAGCTACCAGCAACTCCAACAAATGCAACAAACTTATTTTTCAACCAATTTCCATAAAATTTTCTACTTTAACTCAGATATTTTACAGTTCCTCAAAAACGGGTTGTGAAATAGAGGTGGTCATAATAAAAGGGTTTACAACAGTAACTAAAAAGCAGCCCTTTTCCAATCATCCAGGACTACTTCAAAATGCCAGTAACTACTCTTCATGTTCAATGACGAAAACCAGTGTGAGACTACCAAGCTATATAAAGTGTAATTTATTCTAGGAAGTAGATAAGTCATTATTTGTCGAATCACTGAGCTGGTGGTAGTATACACAGAATATCATAGTCACCTTGCTTCTTATCTAGCACAATAGGAGATGGCGAAGGACTGATTGAGGGTTCAATTACATCTAATTCCTCTATCTCCTTCAAAATCCCATTGAGTACATTGTGTGGAGCCAAAGAAAGTCACTTTGGGGGCTGTTTTATTGATCTGGCATCTCCTATATTTATTTGTAGTGCCTCGCTGTATTCAGCTAACATATTCTTACTCACGAACAAAGACGTGACATTCTGCACATTAACATCTGGTGGAAATTTTATTTTTCCCCCCATTTTGAGGGTAATCTCCATGGCCAGTCACATTTCTTGCTACATCTGCTGTGGCACAGCTCAACCCAACATCCTGTTTTTCTCCAGAGCTGATGCAATTTCCTAAGACCGTAACCCTGCAAACGTTCCAGAAATGGAGGCATGTGGGGCCTTCTTTGTGACTATTTGTCCTGGCCAACGTCCTAGAATCTGAGTATATGTGCTCCCAATCAGACCCATAAGACAGAAAACCTAGAGACAACAGGGAGAAGCAAGGAAGACTTACCTCATCCCGGAACAGTCTTATTTGGTCTAAGGTAGCCCCTGACTCACACCAAGTAGTTAGCTGATTATAATTTTAAATTTGATTTTTATTTTTTGTCTAAAAGCCTCATCGTCAGATAGTAAGCAAATGTAGTTTAGTAAAATTTTGTAGAGGTTGGCATAAATTTTATATCTATTTCAAAATAATTTTTTTTAAATTTTGAGACACGTATTACTGACTTGGCCTAGTGTCCCGTCCGGATACTACATTTTGGTGGCAGCTAGTGGATAGCATCTGTCCCCTCCTTGGTCCATATTAAAACTTACATCGCATGACCGTGAAATTCAAGGTGTTACTTTACTTTATTTAAGCCTTGTAGCAGCTTGCCAATTTCTGGAATGCCCTGAGGCCGTGTGCATAACATACATTGTTCCAAGCAACAACAATACTAAGTCACGATAGGAGAGATCACCAAGACTATTATGAGCATGTATCCTGTAGGACATTACATAGATTTGATGATGAATCTGTTTATGATACTGTGGAAAACCGCAAGTCGTCAAAAATCTATTTCAATGTAGATTTGAGCGATGTCCGTCCTTTCACTTCGGTGAAGTTGATTTACGGCAACACATTTCTTGACTCAGCACCTCTCATGTGCTGCTGACTTCAGAAACATTAAAGTGTAATATCTCAGTAGAGATAGAAAGGTGTGCCAAGTTTAAGCGCCTTTTCAAAGTGATGGTAAAAAGAAAATGTTTATGGTAATTGAAGTCAGAATTATTTCAACAACTAGCCAAGATGCTTTGGTAGGCCTAGAACAGTACACCCATACAGTTTTGTAAGTTCTTTTGGAAACATACTCAATTTGATATAAGTAAGGTTGAACCATTCTAAGACAAATTGAAAAATCTGACGACTGTGTCAAGTGTTGAAATTGCTTTTGAAGGAAAACCTAAATGGACATTTCCAACTCCTACTTATAAACATTATGAATGAGAATCTTCAAGCAGACTTCTCTTTGAAGTCATTGTAAGAATTAGACAGCAGTTCGTTCCAGCTAGGCGTGCTTATCAAGAGTTTGAGGTTTGCATGTTTAGATATGGCAGAGACCACAAGTGTAGTGTTATTACTGCAAGCGTCAGTACCGCCATCGCAACCTGGAGCATCAAGCATTTTGTCAGAGCCCATTTCTGCACAAGGCGAACAGCCTATGGTAAACAGAAATCATTATATTCCACACAAACAAAGTCCTCATCAAAAATTTAGGATTTCGTTAGCTTTGTTACAGGAATAATTAACAGAAGTTTAGTTTCTTTCGTTAATGTATGAACGAAATGTAATTGTAGAACCTAGCGTATCTGTAGAAATGAACTTACAAAATATAGTAGCAGAAAATCAACCTACAGAAATGTATGCACAAGCTATATAAATGAAAGACTTGTCTATGAGTTGTTAGATAGCATAGAAGCAACCGCTAGGCTGGGTAACTGTGTGGACACTGAAAAATTAAAAGGGGTTGGCGGCTAGGTTCAATGCCTCATGTACGCATCTCAAATGCAACATTACTTTAAAATTCTTAAAGAGGAACTCTCAGAGTGCTTCAAGGAAAGAGACAACCCATGCCGTTTCATTATATAATGCTGCACGGGGCGAAACAGAAGCATGGTGAAACAGTACAAGAATTTTAAGATGTGCCGCAAACTATGTCAGGTTGAGAATCCCGATAGGCAGGAAGCGGAAAGCAGATTTTTAGCCGCACTCTCAGCTGGCAGTTTAGATACAAAATGCTACAAAATATGGAAGAGGCAGAAGCTATCGCTATAGCCATAGAAATTACAGAAATATATCACAAAATAAAGGCTAGACTTTCTAATTCACATAAAATTATTTATAGTTTATAGGGCTTCATTTCCTCATTCAGGCATAGCACAGGTTATGAATAATAGTAATCAATCCAGACCAGGTTTGGCTGGGAACAGGTAACACTTACCTAGTTTTTGTGGCTCAAATGGTAGAGGTAACGCTAGTTTTTCAGGGAATAATTTTCTCCAGAGGAACGTTGTTACAGTCCCGCAAAATAGACCAATTGGAAACAGAATAGTCTGTTACAGATGCGGCCGAACAAATCACATAATGAGATATTGTTGTGTCAGTGTAACAATTTCTGGCAGTATGTAAAGCCCTGATCAGTTCTCAAACACATGGTCCGCACCCAGGTTAGAGTTTAACGCTAACAGGACCAGCAATCACCCAAACGGGAATTGCCGCAGTGCTGCCCTGAGTCTCACATGGCAGCAATAATTGTTTTAGGGGAAGGAAATACAGTTATTCCTGCTATAGAAGACAGGCCATTTTCATTTTTAATTGATACTCGCTCTGATCTCTCTCTCATTAGAGAAGACATTAGCCAGCAGGAGATTAAATCAGCTTATTTAGCACCAAAATTTATTACTGGAGAGAACCTCTACATAACAGGTATTTCATTCATTGAAGTATGGGATTCATGCAGAAATTATCCGTATATGTTACACATTCTGCCATTAAATTACAATTTCACTATGTAATTTGCATTAATTATCTCTGATCTTCCTAGCGATGATCTGAGCAAGCAACTGATCACCCCTTGTGACTGGTTTCTGTTGGAATGAAACAGCACAGAGAAAGGAGAACTTGTTTGTTTGGTCAACTTTTCAGCTGACACAACCTTGCCACTGAAATCTGAAGTAGCACCCAACATATCTTTGTGTGTACCAGATGGCCAGTCTAGTTTTTATAGAACCAATTATGTTAAACATAACTGAAGTATGCATGTCAAGGTAAGTTAGTCATCAAATCCCTACAAGTAGGAACCTCGCTAAAACAGGCATGGAAAACAATATAAATCTTAGCACAGGCAAGGAGAACATTATAAAACTCATTGAAATGTGTGGGGAAAGAAAAAGAAGTGAATTAATAACACTGAAATTAGAGGCAGGAGAGAGAAATGGGTCTAGTGGAACAGACCTGTGTAATGAGTTGTCCCATAGGAATACCTGTGCAGATAGGTAGTGGGAATGTGTCACCAATGAGGGCAGGTGATGAGTTATGCCTTGCCAGGGAAGGCGTAGATAACCTCTTCGAGATGGGTATAAGAGAGGCATTTTATCAGTCTGGTGATCGTCTAAGATGTAACAAAGAAAATACTGTTAAAATTAACTGTCTAGATGTTAGCTCATGCAGAGACGATAATCCAACTTGGGGTCTAGGAAGACAGTCGAGATCACTGCAGTGAAAAGTCATCCCCAGACAAAGCAGAAAACTAGATACTTGCTCCAAACAAGCAAAAAGAAGTCATTTGATAGAAACGAAAGCAGGCAAGTAGACATCTGAACTAAAAGTTGAATTTGACTGACTGATCAGTTATGAATTGAACTCAAACCCTTATCTTGGAGTAGAGAAGAAATTGCTTTAGACAGGATGTCAAATGAAATTCCATCTTGGAATTCCCTGACATTTCCCTGTTTTCCAGGCTGAATCTTACCATTTCCCCAGATCTATTTTCAAGACAAAAACCTTCCAACACCATATTTTTCCACTGCTGACAGAACAATATACTATAAGGCTGTTCACAATTAAGTGAGCACTTTTGAAATCAACCTTAGATAAAAGTCACTGTCCCTGCTGGCATATATTATAATGGATGCACTGAGTGGCATGCGTCCCGTAAAGTTGGTAACAATGGAGGGGAAATTAGTTCCATATCTTAAAGTCGATTAAAAAGGGTTAAGGTAACCATTTGTAGTAAAGTAAATTATTTCTTTCGTTTTCTGTTTTCTTTAATGCATCAAAGTGTAAAAATAAGCAGATTTGTGAAATATTCACTTTTCTAATAATTTCACAGTTTCACTTGATCGAAGCATGAATAAAGTGATTAGGCTCATGGCAATGTTAATTTTACATAAGGTGGAAGAATATATTACGTGCACACAAGTAGATCTTGAGCAGGGTTCTCAAAAGTGCTCATTTCACAGTGAACAACCTATATCAATGAAGCAGAATTAAATTACACTGCAACAGTTCAAGCAAGCAAGGCCAACATTTTATTCAGCCCATCTATATTTCTCACAATACACGTTATTGACATAAAATGAGTGCCCATTACAAACACAAAAATTCTTTATTTTGTACATACAGTCGAATCACATTATTGTGACTACCTGCTAGTGCAGACACTTTTAGCCATATGACCAGGTGCATATTCATGCTTGAAGATCCCATCCTCCCAAGGAAAGACAATCGTCATGTACGGGTGGACGTCCGAGGATGGATTCAAAACTAAATTGTCAAGAGTGCCTTATAATGGGACCTAGAGAATACCACAAGAACATTCCCCAGACTATAACACTGCCCTCACCGCCTTGAGTTTGTCTAGCAATGGATGCAGGGTGTCGGGTTCCCTGATGTTTCTCGCCGGAGAAGACTACCCGTCGCCAATCAGCAGCGGTTTAGTCACCATACTATTGAGCAAATTCTAGTCATTTTCATCGAGTCACTGTGTTAACATGGGTGCACACAACCCTCCGTCTACTCCGGAGCCCCATTGGCAGAAGGGTTCACTGAACTGTTGTGGTAGACGCGTGTGTGGAAGCCCCCTGGTTCATTTGGATGGCGAGCTGTTCCACTGTAGTATGTCGGTTGGCCAAGCACCATTATAGTAAACGTACACCTCTGACATTAATGGCATGTGGAGCTACGCAGTTTCCATGAAGGTTATTCCCAATGGTGACATTCGTCCACTCACGATATATCTTTACCACAGAGGTACGTGAACAGTTCACAAATGTCGCTGTTTCCGAAATGCTGCCCCCCTTAGCCCAAAAGCAGATCATCCCTTTTGCAACTCGGTTAAATCGCTTCCCTTACGCATAACAGCAGGAAGCGAACTGTGTACAGAGAGCCTATCTGTCACATTATATACCTGCTTCACCAGACCATTTCATGGGCCATAACATCATGGGCTACGCGCTGCAGAAGGCACTTCTAGCACGTGGTCATAATAATGTGGTTTGACTATGTATAGGCCATATGTTACTTGGCAAAAATGTGTTTTTGCCAGTTCACAATCTTAAAAATTGAAATTTTAAATAGTATATGACCCTGTATTCACGCAACTAACAACTTTTGCAGGATAGCAAATTATTTAAATTTTCCCTGACCCAGGTGAAAATTACCAGACTTTCCCTTGACCCATTAAATTCCCTGATTTTTCCTTGTTATCCCCATGGGTGGACATTCTGTTTAGAGTTACATGTTGAAAACTAAAGAAAAATACTAATTCCTGAATTCCGCACTACATGTTGCTCTTTTTTACACTACACGACATGAAATAAATTGAGCTAAAGAGCGAGGAAGCCACGTTCCCACAGAAACCTCCCCAAACACAGGAGCACAAGCTGAACATATCATGGTGGCTTCAAGTCTGTGCAAAGAGTGCTTGAAAAAGCAGTTATCATGGTGGATGGATACAAAACTGGCTACAAAGTTACAAAACTTTAGTTAATCCATTGCTCATTTTGTGCTGGGGGTAACAAAACAGCGCACAACCATAACACAAATTTTCTGTAGTTAGAAGCACATATGTTGCACTTCTAGCAGCAGATACAGAAACGGAACCGCAAAAATGTTGCACGCCACCGTGGAATGCTAACACTGCTAGGGACATCCAGTGCTACCTGAGCTGTCTGCAACTAAAAACAGGCCTCCAGACAGGCTGGAAAGTGATGTTAACTCTGTACTAACTTCCAACACATGAATACTTGACTGAAATTAATTCTGGAATAAGATCGTCTAAAATTAAAATTAAATCTCAATTACCCTTACATGACCAAAATACTGACACAATTAATTCTGTAAAAGAAAATCAAATTATATGAAGTTAGATATCTTAAAAATAATGTGCCCCAAAATTTTGAAAGTACACAATGCGTAGTTGTCAAACTGGGTGAATTTGAAAGCAGATGTCACGGAATGCCTAGCAGAATTCTACAGCACAGTGGAGGTGGTTTATTGTTTAAAGTTAAACATGGTGTCAACATGAGGGTACATATATCCATACGTTATTTTGTTCTAAAAACATCTGAATATTGAAATAAGTGTATTCAATTTTAATAACACCACAGATTTTTTTTTTCTGTGAGATGCATTTGAAAAAGGTCTTTGCTTTTACTGCAATTTAAGTGTCACACTGTTAAAATATTTTTGACGTCAATGAGAGGTCACACACATCTGTCTGTGTCAATGCATCTCGCTTTAGACTTAAGGTGACTCAGTCAATGTGGTTTTGATTTGTGCAAGGTCATGTGCGCTCTGGCTATAACAGATTAGTTATTGTATACTGGTTTCCTACTAGACATGCATGTTGGCAACTTGGCACAAAATCTGGTGTATATGGCACTGTAATATGTCTTACCGTTACCCTGGTCCATTTAGGTAGTGCAGACTTACCAGGGTATTCAATTACCTGCTGCTTCTGCTCAGATGAAGTAGTTGGTTGGCTGGAACCAGCTGTTTCCATAGAAGTGCTGGATGGTGGGTTGCTGTACAGTGTGCTACGGTACTTCCTGCTCCACTCGTGTTGCTTTACTGCTGCCAAAGAAGGTGTTGGCTATGCCGGGCTTAGTGTAAGAACCAGTTACCAGGGTACGGACAGCCGGATGGTTCTCTACGTCGAGTCTAGTGTGGGCGGGGAAGAAAACAAAGGTGCAGAATGGAGAGGAAGGCCTTTCCAGGTGTCAGGCGGCTTGAGTCCTGCCCAATGGGGTGTCCCTGCAAGGTGCAGAGAGGTTGCTGGTACACACTCGCTTAGCAGCGACAAACTCTGTATTTCGTTCCTGCCTTTGAGCTCCGTGCCTTTCCCCAAACGGCATAGAGGCAGAGCTGATACTTACTATCTCTTTGATAGGCGCAAGCAGTCAAAAGTGCCCTAATTAAGTCTAGAACCAGCAGTTGTTGATGGCGCGAACACTATGCTCCAATTAGTCCTGCACCACTGGCGCATGGACCAAGAGCGGTGGGTACGTGTCGGCCATCTTCCCACAACTGCTGGTGTGGTTAAACAAAGGTCGGGCCTCCAGACCCAGGAAAATACTCCTGCCAGCACCCTTGGCACTCCGGCAGCAGTACAACCTGGGGTGGTTGTCCTGCCTCTGTTGGATGAGTACCCACTGGTTGTGACTCTACCTTTCTATACATCTGAGTGCATAGAATGTGTGGCCGTTGAAAGCTGTGTGTGTGTATGAGATGTACAGATTCCTGAAGGGAATCTGCAGTCCTACTTTATGGTTCCTACAATTAGTTAAACCCGGTATTCTGCTTGCCCCGCAAGAGGGTCTAGTATCTAGTAATCAGAAAAGGAATAACCTCTAGAACAAATCACTCTCGGGATAGGAAAAGATGTATTTATTACAAATAATAAATACGGTGACAAGTACTCTCACTACTATGCTAAGTGTGAACGGAAGTAAGCTACGCAATAACAGGTGGAGGTGACCTGCTCCTAAACTACTCAAGATAAGAATGACTGACTGCTATGAAAACAACTCTGATGTTACTCTAGCCTGGGGCTGTCTAGAAGAGACTTTAAAATGGGTCCACTACCAGAAGGGTTGTGGGTGTAGTTGCCACTACCAGCAAGTAGCGGCGGCTGCTGAACCAGGAGGAACCACAACGGAAAGTGTAGAGTAAAGTCTCACAGGCTTATGATATGAAGAGCTTCTGGTAAATACTGTTGGTGGTAGAAGCCTTTGGAGCCTCTGGTAGTTGGTGGTAGCAGCCTATGGTGGCAACTGAAGATCTAGAAGACCTGATAGGCAGTAGAGATCCCCAGCACAGAAGTGTTTAGACGAGCTACTGGAGAACATATCTCTCAACTACGGTCGGACACAGCCAGAGAGTGAAAATTCATGCTGTTGGGAATTTTTTGAGTTATTTTTTTCGCTTGATATGTTGGGCAAAATAGCTTCTCTAACCAATCAGTATACACATGCAAATATTTGTATGAATGAACTTGGCACCAGCAAACAAAAGCCCTGGAGTGATACCGACTGGGAGGAGATGTACCTCTTTCTTGCAGTGACTATGCTATTCACATGCGAGAAAAAATTGTCAGTATAAAAGAGTACTGGTCCACATATCCCCTCATACACACACCAATATTTGGCAACACCATGTCACGTGGCAGATATCTGTTATTGTTGAGATACCTGCATTTTTGTTCAAATGAATTGCAACCAACCAGTGACAGGCTGTACAAAATTCAGATGGTGATTGAAAAAAAAAAAAAAAAAAAAAAAAAATGTGCGAGGTTTATTAACCATTCCAGAACTTGGTAATAGATGAGGAACTATTACTTTTCAAGGGCCGGTTATCATTTCAATAATACATACCCATCAAGAGGCATAGATTTGGCATAAAACTTTTTGTTCTATAAGACTGTGAAACTAGGTTTATTGTAGATTTCATTGTTTACATTGGCCACAGCACAAACCTTACCAGTGACGTCAACAATGATGGCACAATTTCTCAACTGGTATACCAGCCCACAGTTGTTTCAGTATTTGCATGAAAATAAGACGAATGCCTGTGGGACTGTGCAGAAACGTAGAAAAGGATTGCCACAAAAAAAAAAAAGGGGGGGGGGGGGGGGAGAGAATTTGAAGCTGTGCACACAGAGAACATTATGTTTGTACGCTGGCAGGACAGAAGGGAAGTAGCTCTTCTCAGTACAATGTACAACATGGATATGAAGGAAACAGG
This sequence comes from Dryococelus australis, assembly GCA_029891345.1. Lineage (NCBI taxonomy): Eukaryota > Metazoa > Arthropoda > Insecta > Phasmatodea > Phasmatidae > Dryococelus > Dryococelus australis. Next base: position 84,591,015 of record CM057009.1, on the reverse strand, counting down.
GAAAAAGGACTGAGCCACAGGAAAGGATGTTCTAAAACCATGGTGTGTTTTGGAATATAACTTGAACATGGGTGGTATTTACAAGTGTGATATGCTGCTTAGCTCTGTCCAGTCTGTGAGGAAAAGCACAAAGTGGTACAAGAAACTTTATTTTCACTTTGTAGACTTTGCATTGTTGAATGCATATGCTTTGCATAAAATAAAAAACAGGTGAAAATTTGAGTTTGACGGACTTCCAACTCGAAGTAATTTTAGAACTTGTTGAAAAATGTGCTAAGCCATCTGGGCATACAAAGCGAGGAAGACCATCTTTATGAGAAGCACCAACCTGACTTTTAGGACAGCACTTTCTGGCAACAGTACCTCCAACTGAAAAGAAGGCACATCCCACGAAGCCATGCCAAATTTGCTCGCAAACAAGATATGGGCCTCAGACGTGTAAGGAGACCTGATACTTTTATGAACAGTATGTTGTGCCTCTGTGTTTGATTCCTTGCTTCAAGAAATATCACACATTGTCAAAGTTTTGAATCAAAGACGGTGAATGGATGCACATAGTAAATTTAATTTTTTGTGTAAAAAAAAAAACCACACATATTTTGTTGCCAAATTCAGTCCAACATACACTATTGACAATTGCCATCCTGGAAGTCATACTTATCAGGTAAATTACAATTAACAAAAATCTCATTGAACCACGGTAAAATGGGAACAAGCAAAGTGGCGCAGTTTTGAGACGCCTTCAGCACCTCGGTGGCGTCAGGAGTTTCAATCATGCCTCACTCCCATCCTTAATTACGAAACACCTGTACACTATCCCCGATGGGGTGAAAAGCAATCTTGTCTTAAAGTTTCTTATATACCGCAGCCCCTAGATACATACTATTACTACACTCCATATAGTACATTTGTGCAATTACTATTCCAATTAATTCAGTTTTTCAAGGTGGTTCAGAAAGAATGTTCTTAGGCCCGTTTTCAGTAATTTCCATACATTAAATAATAAGTTGACCTATACACTGTCTCCATTAACATTACATTCCTTTTCACAGTTATTATATAAAGCATATTAAAATTTCTGAGCCCTCTAAAAATGATATTTTATATCTCTTATAATTAAATTAATGAAAACACATGCCATTAAAAATGTGCTCCATTTACTCGCACACATAACACCATCAAAATCACTAAGCATGAGTTAATTTGCATTTCTGACAGCATGAATACTATTTAATATATTTTGGCCTATCACTTAACTACAATTTATTTAATTAGGAATTGTGCGGGTCTTTGCTCATAGCGGGATCATCATTCTTTACACAACACGACGACTTCCGATGGCAATATAAGAACTTGTTCCAGCAAACCCAGTCGCCAAAAGGAGGTTGTGGACATACCTTATGCAGAAGCACGTAAACACGTGCACACAGGAACAAGACAGCGAGCAAGCCAGCAATAGCCTTACATACTGAGAACCAGATGCGATGCCTCGAGAACAGACACTGTGAATTTCAGTTGCCGTTGAATGTGACCCGGAAGTTGCCGGCCATACTACTGTGCATGGTAGCTTTGTCCAGCGACAGATCTTCCGTGCTGACATTTGAATCATGCTCGTGCATAATTACAGACTCGTAATTAAACATTCTTAGGCAATGGGTAAGTCCCATGCACATCTTCTAAATAGAAATTTTTTTTACACGACCCGCGTGCATATTCACGTAATTTAAGGAGGCATGTTTAGTTCTGTCGGCAATGTCTGCATTTTACTTTTCACACGTCGCACTGCCTCACAGAATAACCTCTACCCGACTCATACTACACAAGTATCCCGCTTGGCATCCAGCCCACAACTCGCCCGCTGCTCCACTCACAGCTGACTGCCTATCGCACACTTGCTGGCACTACACCTGCGCAGCTGGTCAGGTGACGTCAAGCGCCTGCTAGGATTGAAGCCTAACGGCAATCCTTCACACCAATCGTACATTTTGTTTGCAAACAATAAACCAAAAGGTTATATATATATAAATAAAAATGAATGGCTAAATGTGTTGCTAAGCGCAGAACTCGAGAACGGCTGGACCAATTCGGCTAATTTTTTTTCTTTCAAATATTCGTTGAAGTCCGAGGAAGGTTCTTATGAGGAGAAAAATTGGAAAAATTGTACTGAAAAATGTAAAAACCACATTTTTCTTTTTCCCATTCAAACTGTTCCTAGCTGTCAATTCTAGGGATGGGCGATCTGAGATTGATTAATCGAAGAATCAATTTTTTTGGGGTTGTAAAGATCGATTTGAGCAATGGATCGATCAAGTGAATTGATCTCAAGACACCCTAAAATCGACTTTTGATTCATTGTCTTACTGTTTTGTTCTATTCAAATAAAACAAAAGAGTACCAAACCATAATATAAAGGAAAAACATTTAAAATTTAATTAGCAACTTAATAATTATGAACGCAACCTTAAAATTACTATAAACTACTTGAATGCATCCGTAGATTTGACACTTTCTCTTTCTACTTTAAACAGTTTGTCTTTGATAGTTTTTCAGTAGATTCTCAATTATTTTCTTGGTTGTTTTTAAATTTTTGCTTCTCAATCGACAAACAAGTTCCTCTATTTATTTTTGGTTGATTGGTTTATTTTGTGCGTCTTTCCATTTATACTCAGTTCAAGACTCATGCCGCCTATAAGACGCGGGCGGAGCAATTTAAAGTCGAAGAACTCGAAATGCTAGAAACCAAGTTAATTTTCAGTCTAATCGGACTGCACAGCAACGTGAAGAGCGAAATGAAATTGAAAGGATTCGGATATCACAAACCCGTGCAGCGCGTCATTCAGCTAATAATCTTGCAAGTTTGAAACGAGCTGCTTTCAGTTACGATGTTTCAATTGAATTCAGTGCCTACCAATGCGTTGCTATTGGATGTATGAACTCAGTTTGTCCACATTGTAAAGCATTGACATACAAAAATGAAGCCGCTGGATTGTGTTGCACAAATGGCAAAGTGAAATTAGTGCCATTGGTTCCGCCACCAGAGCCATTGTACTCGGTTTCAGGAACAGGAACGAATTCCATACATTTCCTTACAAATATCCAAAAATATAACAACTGCTTCCAAATGACTTCATTTGGGGCAAAAAATGTAGTTCGGGATAATTTCATGCCAACTTTCAATGTAACATATAACAAACAGACTTACCCCCTGTATTAATTTGTTTATTTTATTTTATGTTTTTTTTTTTTTTAACAAAAGTAATAAACCTGTCTTTTTAATTTACAGATACAAGGCCAAATATATCACCAAGCAGGTTCACTGTTGCCGGTGTTGGATGGCGACTACAAATTCCTGCAAATTTATTTCATGGGCAAATCAACACAAGCAATTGATCTGCGTTGTGCACATAATAGTTCAGTGAAGAGGTCTATTGTAGAAGAATTACAAACTTTCTTTCATCAACACAATCAGTTGATTACATTGTTAAAAACTGCACTGGATCTCATGCAATCTGATAATCACAAAATTGTAATCAGAGCTGATAAAACTCCTGTGGGCCAACATACAAGACGTTTCAATGCGCCGACAATTGATGAAGTTGCCATTGTTATAGTTGGAGAAAATTTGGAAGCCTGTGATATTGTTTTACATCGTCGGAATGATCAGTTACAGCGTGTGTATGAAACACACCGCTCATATGATGCGCTACAATATCCCATCATATTTTGGCAAGGTGAAGATGGTTATCACTTCTCAATCAAGATGATAAATCCCCTTACAGGTAATTAAAAATTAGGTTAAGCAATGGAGATTTTGTATCAGCTACTATATGTATTGTATGCAAATTCAATCACTGTTATTAAAACACAATGATTTATTTACAGGAGCCAAAACCAACAAAAAAGTCAGTTCAATAAACTATTATTCATACCGCCTGATGGTTCGTGAAAATGAAGACAATCACATCTTGAAATGTTGGCGATTATTTCACCAATATGCTGTTGATATGTATGTCAAAATTGAAACATAGCGATTGACATTCATCAGGTTGAACCAGACCAAACTCCGTTCTGAAGAGTATATTCACCTTCGAGATGCGATTAATACTGATGGAAATGCAGAGAATGTCTGCCGGATGAATATTTTTCCAGCAACATACATCGGAAGTCCTCGACATATGCATGAATATGCTCAAGATGCCATGTCGTATGTTCGTCATTATGGTTCAGCAGATTTATTTATCACATTCACGTGCAATCCGCAGTGGACAGATATCAAACTTGAGTTATTCCCTGGCCAATCACCCATTGATCGCCATGACATTACGGCAAGAGTCTTCAAACAAAAGTTGAAATCTTTAATGGATTTCATAGTGAAACATAGCGTGTTTGGCGAGACGCGCTGCTGGTTGTATTCTGTGGAGTGGCAGAAACGTGGATTGCCTCATGCACATATTCTGATTTGGTTGGTTGAGAAGATAAGACCAAATTAAGTTGATGAAGTGATATCAGCTGAAATCCCTGATATACAAGTAGATCCAGGCTTGCATGAGGTAGTTATTAAAAACATGATTCATGGCCCCTGTGGAACACTTAATCAAAATTCACCATGTATGGTGGATGGTAAATGTTCGAAGCATTATCCACGGGCATTAGTAGCAGAAACAATTACCGGAAATGATGGTTATCCATTGTATCATCGCCGATCGACTGCAGACAACAGAAGATCAACAATTGTCAAAGTGAATCAACAAGACATTGAAATTGATAATCGTTGGATTGTTCCATATTCACCGATCCTATCAAAGACTTTCAAGGCGCACATCAATGTTGAATCTTGCCATTCCGTGAAATATATCAAATACATTTGTAAATATGTAACCAAAGGAAGTGACATGGCTGTGATTAGAGTTGGTGCAGAAAATTCCAATGACTAAGTTACCCAATACCAAATGGGCCGCTATGTTAGCAGTAATGAAGCAATTTGGCACATTTTTTCTTTTCCCATTATGAAAGACACCCCACTGTTGTTCACTTAGCCATACACTTATCATTGGGATCAAACTCTCGATGCTGTAATTTCTTCACAAGCTTATCAAATACGAACATTGTTTTCTATAATTATATCAACATGCTTCCCATCAAAACCAATTGATTTATGGATAAAATACAAAGATGATATGTGTGACGATATCTTGCATCAAATGCACATTAGAACAGGAAATCCAAATTTACAAGTCAGTGAAGAAATTTACAACGAGGCGTTAATATCAATTGAGGACATGTGCTTGATGATGTCAAACAAAGTATTATCTCAATTAGGCATGGCCGCGCCCAATCGCCCGACGCTTTTAATCAAGAGTTGCAACGCGAAAATATGTACGATCTCGATGCTTTAAGAGAATCAGTTCGAATAAATCTTCCGCTGTTGAACCAACAACAAAAGTATGTATTTGATACTCTTATGAAAGTGTTAAATTATGGAACTGGAGGGATTTACTTATTGGACGCTCTTAGTGGTACAGGAAAAACTTTTTTGATTTCATTAATTTTAGCAACAATTCGCTCACACAATGAAATTGCACTCGCACTTGCTTCATCAGTTATTGCAGTTACATTGTTGGAAGGCAGTCGAACAGCCCATTCAGCGCTAAAATTGCAGTTGAATATGCAAAGCAACGAAACTCCGATCTGCAACATTTTGAAGAACTCTGCAATGGCAAAGGTTTTGCAGCAATGTAAATTTATAGTGTGGGATGAATGCACGATGGCACATAAAAAGTCTTTGGAGGCATTAGACCAAACCATGCAAGATCTGCGGAACAATCAAAACCGATTTGGTGGCGCGATAATTTTGTTAGCAGGAGATTTTCGTCAAACATTGCCAGTGATTCCACGGTCAACGCCAGCTGATGAACTTAATGCATGTTTAAAGGGCTCCGTTTTGTGGAAACATGTCAAGATATTAAATTTAAGCAAGAATATGCGTGTCGAGTTGCAAAATGATCGATCTGGAGAAATATTTTCAAAACAACTCATTGACATATGTAATGGCAAATTCCCTTCAGACGTTTTGACTGGCTGCATTACCTTTCCTGACAATTTTTTCAGTTTTACTGAATAAAAAACCGAACTCATTCAAAAGGTGTTTCCAAACGTTGCTCAAAATTACAGGGATCATATTTGGTTGAGCGAACGAGCTATATTGGCTGCCAAAAACATGGATGTAAATGAATCAAAATTCAAAATGAAATTGCGGGTGAATTGAGGACATACAAATCAGTTGATTCCACCATTAACCAAGATGATGTCGTCAACTATCCACCAAAATTTTTGAACTCGCTGGATTTGAAAGGATTGCCGCCTCACAATCTCCAATTAAAGGTTGGATCGGTGATCATAATGTTGCGAAATATCAACCAATCGCGTCTTTGTAACAGCACATGGCTAGCGGTGAAAAAATTACTAAACAACGTGATCGAAGCAACCATTCTAAAGGGAAAGCATAAAGGAGAAGACGTTTTGATACCTCGTATCCCAATGATTCCAACTGACATACCATTTGAATTTAACCGACTGCAGTTTCCAGTGCGGCTTGCTTTCGCTATGACCATAAATAAATCCCAGGGGCAGTCATTGAGTGTTTGCAGCATTAATCTTGAAAACCCATGTTTCTCACATGGCCAATTGTATGTCGCCTGTTCCCATGTTGGAAAAGATCAGCTTTGTTTGTTTACGTGCCAAGTTATCAAACAAAAAATATTGTGTACCATAAAGCATTACAATGAAAATATCATTTACCACAATATTACTCGAGTATTGCAGTGTACGAAATAGAAAACTGAATTTTGTAAATAGTTGTCGTTTATAATTATGACATTAAAAATACATAGAAAAGTATATTAACATTATGCAAATGTATTGTTGATATCACAGTAATTATTGATAGTCAATAAATAAAGTGATCACTCTGAAATACATTTATATTTATTTTGTTAATTTAAATTACACATTTGTGACTGTATAGTATCACAAACTTATCTGTTCTGGTGACACCAGAACTTGACCAGAAAAGATAAGTTTATACGACTGCCACAGTCCAATAGCTTCTGACAGAACGTGTCGGGTCAGCTAGTTGAAAATAAATAAGAAAATAATTGGCAATTATGTAAATTTACAGCTCTCAAATAGACCATGATTTTCGTGTGAATTATGATTATGAAAACTCACCTTACTTTTCAGAATACTGTTCATGCGCAGACTAGATTCACAACTGAATGCATCAGGGAAATTTTTCTTCGGCATAAGTCCATGTTTATTGATGAGGTTAACAAGCATATCCCACTGACCACCATCACATGTTGGATCCTGAAATTAATAGTGCTGTATATATTCACATCAAAATAATAAAAAGGAGTGGCATACTGTTAAAATTAAATTAAAAGTAAAATTAAAATAACCAATAATAGAGGAAAATGTGAAGAGAGTACATGCATATATAGAAAACCATTTGATTATGCAAATAAAAGTAAAAACAAAGATAAATTTGCTGTACATGACAGGTGGGGATTATAAAAAATTGCTAGTGAGTTCTATCAGTGTTACAGGATAACTGCTTTACAAAACAAACATCTGTAAACTCTGCCTGACATTAAAAACATATTTTACACCTTTCAAACTTGCAATTGTCATAGTTTCCCCCAAATCAATTCATTCCTATTTAACATTCACACAGTACAAATTTCCCAATGTTTACCCTTTCACACTTATTTGTAAATCTATTTCCTAGATACAGTAAGATGAAAAGAAAGTTTTACTGAAGATCATAATAATGTTAATTTCCTATAATACTTCCTGAACTTAATGAGAAAATATAAAGGTATAGTTTTCATACTAGACTCATAATAAGTAATTTTATCATACCGTTACATTGTTGAAAGAGTGTGTTAAACTAAAATATTCACAGTGATACTGTCACATCCCACACATATAGGTGTCTTTCTAGGCTCCGCTGCAGATAGAACTAGGTACTTATATGGGTGAAAGTTACCCAAGAGTGGGTCATCTTATTATATATCTGCAGTGGGTGGGTGTTTTCGTGTTAAGAATTGAAACTTACATTAACTAACACATCATTTTTATGGTTACTCCATACCAAAAATTTGAAACTGACAGTGCCTACATGCATCCAATCTCTCTTCATTTATTGATACATGAACCACCAGTATATGTGTTAGCAACATAAGTCATTAGGTCAGGGATGACTACAGTTGGGTTGCCACACCTTAACTACTTGCACTCAGTCTACACATTTCTTATGATTGTTCCACCCTGATGGTGTGTGTGACATGCTGCTATGCTTTGATAATCCTTTACCATAACAGATCATTTGCTGAGCAGGCAAATATGTGAAAACTTCAAGGTTTCTAGTAAACATGCCAAAAAACATCCTTGTTGCCAGTCGTGTCTTTGATACTGATAAACAAAAATGTTCACAGCTAAAGTCGCATACATTTTCCAGTCTTGAATTTGGTTATACTTTAAAAAATCTAAAATTATTTTTCAGGGAGCTGACAAAAAAAAATTTACTTGTGAGCAAAGAATAAATGTGGACTCAAGTTACACACAACCATAAATACAATACCTAACATTAAACTTAGTGTTGAGCCTGCAGAGTTCAACCCAGAAGTTGAAAGGGAGGAACCTGTCCAAGTGTCTTGAGAGTGACGCAATTCATTAAAATGATAAACAGCATCATTAACAAGTCAAGCAAAGCATGTTTCCCAAAAGGGTAGTGAGGCAGCATACCAAAGAACTGGGAAGGGTTCTTGCAAACATGCCCCTACAGTAAGGAAAAAACTGTTCAACTAGCAACGGTTTTTTGGACAGAACTTATCAAATAATATGTATCCAAGAAACAAATATGCTCTCTCTCTTGCTCGCGCTCTCCCTCTCACTCTATCGCTCTATCTCTCTCTCTCTCTCTATGTATTGATGCTGTCGGGTGAGACATGAGACAAACAATGACAATTTACTTACTGAAGATGGGCGCCAGTGGTGTTTCCCAGAAAAGGTACTGTGAGTCTTATGGTTCTCAAGGATGCTGTGGGTTCTGTGTGTCCATCTCACCCGAACGTCTTTACAAAACACTGATCAATACTAAACATTTTATCACTGAAAAATAGGCGGGAGATTTGCTGTTTTGACACTACAAGTAAACGCACAGGTTGCATTGAGTCACTTACCATTTATTGCTCTCCAATTACAAAGTCGTGCCAGAAAAATGAGATGTGATTAAGAACACTGACGTGTCTCACGAATTCTGTTGGGCTCTTACCCCCCAGCTCCCCCCAGCACGCAATTACTCTAGCACACTCCTAGATCAACAATTTCTCCAGGGTGTTTGAAAACACAGCCCCCACAAGGAGGGGTCTACAACTGCTAGATAGAATGGACTGTAGATTTTTCCTGGAGACAGGACACAAAGAATTACAAGATGAGCACTAAAGACGTGTGATTATTTGGCATCGCTAACACACACTTGTTGGGACGCGTCTCCCAACACATGGCGAGTGTGGTGACTGTCTTTACACATAGCCGGCTAGGACGGAAATAATGTCACCTTACAAATTACATAAATATGGATGATACAGTATGGGACACGACATGAATGGGCACAATAAACATGCAGATGCGTGAAGGCATGTTTAGATGGCGCGGATGCTGCTGGATAGAATGCATAGCGGATCACGTAAGTGCAGGTGTAATCCCAATAGTTTCCCGTGAAAAACGGCAAATAATTACCGCACAAAGTGGTAGCAGTAATGGGAAAATTGTTCCCCTTATGATTCAAGCATACAAAAGCTTGTAGCATGCCTGAAGGCGGGAAAACCAAACAGGTAATAGACTGCGTGGTCATACATACAAAAGCATCAAACATCAAAACTACACAGAATCCTGAATGAAACAATACATATTACACTGAGATTAATTAAGGCACACAAGATCTTACAAGAATATACCCTTAAAACGCATGGATGGCGCAGATACGGACTTGGCGATATCTGACCACTTGGCCATGGGCGATGTGGCTATAACACAATTAAACATGAAAAATACCCTGAAATGCATACATAGAAATATAGCTCTAATATTGCACGCAGCAATTAAACAGAAATTACAATGAAAAGACTTTGGTGTAGGCGGATGGCACCTGATTTACAAGTTGCGCGGGATACGTGGCCTCTTAGACATTTTCTCCTCTTCCTCTCGTTTAAGTTCTAAAAAGCCATAAGGGCTGCAAAATATTAAGTTAAGCGGAAGCATAATGCTGGGGAATGTCTGGCAAAACGTACGCAAGGCAAAGGTTAACCAGTGTAATAAAAGTGAGCTATGGCAATCTAAATTAGTGCAAAAAGGTTGAAGCGTATACTCGATAGCATCTTACCATACCAGCTCTCCTCGACGGACTACCCAGAGACAAGGGTCACACGGACCTACCATGGCCGTCTACGGGGTTCACACAAGCTGAAGTGCTATGCACGCAGAGTAAAACTTTCAATATAAATAAGAAATGGCACATAAATAATTTGCATACATAATCACTATAAGTTTTCAAATTGTGAATTTTCTGTGTTCGTTAATTGTTCTCTATGGAAGCATCTACGCCACAATAATAACTTTCTTATTCTTCATGTAGCGCACATTTTGAAATTCAACCAAACATTGTGCAACATTTTAGAAACATACATTTTTAATACTTGAAAACACTTCGACCCTGAAATAAAAGACATAGTTTACACTTGAAACAAATATCCCGTTACAGGAAAATCCAGGTTATGGCCTCTTTGCTTATGTGCGTACCCACGTGTCACATGAGTGGTGAGCACCGTCATGGTCTTAATGTTGCTGGCTGTTAGCCAGCATCAGTATCTATTTCTATCTATCTCTCACTATCTGTATATCTCTATCTCTCGCCCTCAATCTCTCTCTCACTCTCAATATATTTCTCTCTCTCTAAATCCCTCCATCCCTCCTCCACTTTCTGTATGCATGCACACGTGCATGTGTGCATGTGCGTGCATGTCTGTCTAATTGTTTCATATGAATATGCCTGTATTTGTGCACATTCCTGTGCATGTATGTATGTCTGTGTATGTGTGTGTGTGTGTGAGAGAGAGAGATTTACATACAGTGTAAATTAACTATAATGGCAGCTGATAATGACGAGATAAATTATTTTTGTAACAAAGTTTACCATACATCATAATTTATGCAATATTATACTACACTCACTCCACAGGCACTTTGTGTTTCCTGATACTGTTAAACACGAAAAGGTAGATGTGTTGACTGCAAAATACAATACAGCACATGTGACAGAGGTACTTTGCCAATGACCAATACCACTTCTTAAAGCTTCTTAAAAATAATGATTAGTAAAGCAATATTGTTTTCATCCCTTATCGTTAAATACACATAAAAACTGAAAACCAATATTACAGCCATGTGAACCATTTGAAAAATATAACTTCCAAATGAAAACTGTACTGCATAATTTGTTATTAATTTTGGTCACATCTATTGTGTTTTGTTTGAGAATAGTGGCATTTACTCTTCCTGATTTTAAATATGTCGAAGGCAAAAGATACTGTAGTCTGTAGATTTCGCTCTTGCCTACCTTCCCTTCACAATCACAAACAATCTGAAACTTGACGCATCACGCTTTATGCATCCTTGATGTTCACCCTACATTCGACTTCACCCCCAGCTTGAGCGCAATGTTCAACCCTTTGGACAGGTCAATTACTCCCTCACAGTACTGAAGAGGCAAAGCACGTGTCTACAGGATACACATGCACAATGTTGATTGCGATTACAGACACTTGACTCTAGCTTGTACTGTTCGCAAAAAAAAAAAAAAAAAAAAAAAAAAAAAAAAAAAAAAAAAAAAAAAAAAAAAAAAAAAAGGTCTTGTCAACCTCCCCCTCCTCCCCCCACATGCAAGATTGTACTGTCTGACTGAGCCACCGCTCTCTCCAGCCAAGGTCACACTAGTTCCCCAGTGAGCAGAGAGAGGGTAGCACCCTTTTTTCTTCAACCATGAGGCTAAGGGATGATGGCACCACCTTACTTTTGAATTTTGAACCCATGCAGCCGAGGCTATCACTCCTCGCACCCATGGCCATCGAAAATCTGTACGAGATTAGTATAAAAGGGCTGGCGCAACCAGCAATCTTTAGTCTCTGCACCTCCACTGCTCACGCACAGGGCTGGAGGTAGCCATCTGGTTCACGCTCGTTGGTACGTCCACAGGTTCCACTGCTCTTCTTGGACCAGAATATCTACCAACTGATAACAACACCGCCCAAAAGCCACTTCTGCAGCAGCCACAGACCCTCTGCTTCTGGGAGGTTGGACCTCCAGCGGCTCCTGAACACTTCACTCCATTACCCTTACCACCCCTTGGTATATACCCCAGAACTGGCAACAGTCATGACTATGCCCCTTCAGGACCTCCTCTGCCCCACTGGCTGGTGCTGGCATTGTCGACACTACCCCTCCGGTAGCTGTTCTCCTTTGTTCCTTCAGAAAGACCGAGTCAGTTTGAAGAAAGTTGTGAAATACAAAATTTCTAACAGTGTCTAGTGCCTTTTCCAGCCAGATTACACCAGGTTGCCTTCATCTGGATTGCGCAGGTATAAACTTCCGTGTCAAAGTAATCTAGTGTAGGGCTGTGTTATTATTACTATATTAATATAACACATGAATTCTAACTGTGCGCTGTGTACTTGTTTCTTTGTGTAAGCACCGTTGTTTCCTATGTAGTTCAGCCTACTAAAGTGAAGCCGGCAGACCCACAGGCACTAAACCAAATATATACACCCATTAAGTGGCCACCCGAGCTCTGCCAAACTGGTAGGATTTGGTAGAGCCTATACCACTAAAAACTTCACCAGGTGAATCAATGAATCAGGTTATTCCCTACACCGCCGCTCTTTATGGGGCTGAAATGGAGCTGGAATTAACTCTTGACCATGTGACCACCTGTAAATACCATACCTAGGTATTCCTGTCGAAAGTAGCAAAAGGTAACTGTTCTTGCCTGGGAAATTGTGAATTAATTAGAAGTGCACAGTAAAAAACTGCAGGCACTGGCTCTACTTTTGTGAGGCCATAGCTGTACCCTTATCTCCCATGACTTACATCCAGAAGGGAGGTAAACAGACAAAGCTAAAAAGGGCAGCTATTACCCTGAAACTAGATTGCTTTGTGATCCTCAGTCCAAAGTTGCACCTTGCACTTCCACCAAGCGGGACCATGTTCATACCGCCTACCCTATGGAGAAACCTTACCTCTCCAAACTGCAGAAACCTATCTTTCCACCCTTAGTGAATCTTGAAGGCCCCATCCATCCCATAGTCGAGGTCTTCCTTAGGGGTGAAGAACTTCCACAGGGACTCGCAAACACTTGGTTTTGCAGTCCACTTAATCAAACATCAGCTGTCAACAGTCATCCACAGAGCCAGAATGCTTCACTGTCGACGAGCACCCAAGGACCCCACCATGCCATGGAAACTGTCTCTAGCTGGGACCACACCAACAGAGGATCAGCCTACCTCCAGGAAACAGTGTGATTAAGGGTCAGCCAGCACGTACGGCCATGACAGTGGTTCTAGACTTTGTGCCCCTCAGACAGGCCACCAGACCTGTCCTATACACTGGCCGTGCACAAGTGAAACATTAATGCACCCAATGAAAATCATGATTCAGGCATCATGAGTTAAAACTGTAAAGGTGACTAAGGCATCCATTTCCTCACTATAATGTTAAGTAACAAAAATCACCATAACTTTTAACCCCAAACATTTTATGTCACTGTTTGACATGTCTAGCCTAATTAAAAAATTTGTTTCAATTTCACTCCCCTTGCGTACACGTCATATAGGTTTTTGTGGCGCCCAACGTGGGGCCTTAACAGCAATAGTTTAGACTAAGCAGTTATGACTAAGACAGACATACCTTCTGTTAGCACCTTAACTGGACGGCTAAGCTGCTAACTCCTCCATATCACACCTAGCTCGTGATATCCCTAGTTACGTCAGTGCTCGATTAGGCCTATGTAACTTTTCCATCCTAGCAGTCCTCGTTGACTAATACAATACTAGCCAGGGGTCGAACCCTCCAAGGACTTCAAAGAGGACAGACTAAACACCATGTGGTAATAAATGCTATCACAAGTCATGTCAGGCTCTGGATGGAATGTGCCCGACACTCCCAAGACCGCAAAGGTTCGCCAATAACTTTCTTGACACACTCGTGAAGTTCAATATAGACACATTCCCGGCACAGGGGTCCATGTGATCTATTGCACACACTGATATCGCAGCTACCACTACCAATGTTTGGGGTGGGTAGATGAACCCAGGTACACAGATGGTCTGGAGTACCGCTGTGTAGAATGCTGCCAAAGCCAAGCAGCATGCTGGAATTGGCTCTAATGGACTGGACAGGGCACCTATATGGTACACTACATAGTTTTGGCGCAAGACTTTCACCACGTGTGCATCAGATGGCTTGACGAGCGAGTCATTCATCCTGGAATGGTGATCCACTGTGAGGTTTGTCGGCGTAACCAAGACTCTCGGCCATCACACCTCGGGACAACCCCAGAGCCCTGTCATGGCCCTTGTCACTTCCCAATTTCAGTTACCTGAATTCGAAGGTCGACCACACAAAGACTCTATTTCCTTCACAGAGGCGTGTGAAAGGGAATTTTCAGATAACAGAAGTCATCCAAAACAATGGGTTGCAAGAACCCAGAAGCAACTCCGAGGTAAAGCCCTTGAGTGATGGGGGAAATATGGGGAGTTTGTGACTGAGTGAGGGCAATTTTGCTCTGAGTATGCCTCCCAAATTACTGGCAAGGAAGTGCTGGCTGCCCTTACCTCCAAATTCCACACTCGAACCCAGGCTCGAGAGGCAGAAGCTGAGTTATTCATAGGCAAGAAGGCGCAGATGTACCAACGTATTTACCCAAGAGAGAGAGAAGAAAGCTGTGTACGATACATTATGCTTATGCTCCTTCCCTTGCTAACGAATCTACTGATTCCAAAACCAACCACTGTGAATACGCTCGTAGAGCAAGCAAAGGAGATAGAGAGGAATAACAAGGCACAGGCCTTGTTAGACAAACCACGTGCCGCCAAGGTCGCGGAACCAGCCCCTCCTCCAGAGCGGAAAGTTGTTCACAGCCCACACCCTCCCCCTGCCTTCTTCACGCTGACCCAGTGCTGGTTTTGCCTTGGCCGGCATCTCAACAGAGATTGCCCATGTACCACCAAGGTCACCAAACCAGCCCCTAATCCCGAGCAGAAAGTTGTTTACAGCCCACCCCCTCCCCCTGCCAACATGCTGCCCCAGTGCTGGTTCTACCTAGGCCAGCATCTCAACAGAGATTGCCAGTGCAGGCAAATGCCAGGGGGTAGGGGGGAGTGGAGAAAAAACACATAGGCGTCAGACACAGATTAAGGGATCTGCCCAGGCGGGAAACACTGTGATCAGGATGCGTGCAGGGCAGCCATCCCAAGAGAAGAAGGGCTCCCCACAACATCACAAAACTGAACCACTCCTGTGAGGAGAATCTACCACCTGAAGTTCCACATATCCAAGTGGAGATAAATGGTCAACCACATCTAGTTTTACATGACTCCACTGCCACAGGGAACTTCATACGAAGTGACCACCTCAAATCCACCTCGTAAGGATGGCTCAGCCCAGTCTGACCTTGAAGGTCGATGGAAGACTACCCTCACTGCAGGTATCCATCACCCCACACACACATCCAAATTTGCAGTATCGCCAAATATTGTGGAGGTCATTCTGGGCCAATATCCAACAATGTGCGATGGACCATGGGAAAGACACTGAATTACAATCCACTGGGAACATAGCCCAGAGGCTATTGTAACTCCCATTATTGACCCAGCAGGTACAAAACATGAACTTGACCCCGAAAATTTTTTCCGAACCACGGAGAATTCTAGAAGAACATGCCAGTGTTTTCTGACATCAAGGATCACTACGCCAGACACATAGTATCCAACACAAGATGAGGCTGACTACACAAGTACTGGTCTATAATTGTTTAAAGTGTCTGCCAGAAGGCGACACAAAATCCTCCGGCAAGTGGAGGAAATGGAGGAGCAGGAAATTGTGGAGCCGCCAAATACCCCGTACAACTCATGCGTTGTACTTGTACCCAAAAAAGAAGGTGGTTTACACTTCTACATGAACTATAAATATCTAAATGATCTGACTCACCCAGTCGCCCCTCCCTCCACTGACCTCAACAATACTCACAGGGATATCGTGGAGGCCTCCATCTTCAGTACATTGGATCTATAGTCCGGCTACTAGTAGACTGCAGTCCAGAATACACTTTACGACTCCTGAAGGGGAGACGCTTCAATTCAACGTCATGCTCTTTGGATTGAAGAATGCACCTGCCACCTTCAAATGACTGATGTCTGTGGAATGTTTAATGGGCTACATAGGACAGTTCTGCTTCACGGGATGACATTATCGTGTACTCCAAGACGTGGGAGGAGCATTGTTCTCACCTCTGCCGAGTCAGTGAACAACTCGAAATGCACTGTCTTACGTGTAACGTCACCACGAGCTATTTTGGAAAAACATCCATTGATTACCTTGGCCATGTTGCGACCTCGGAAGGTAATTTTCCCAGACCATGTTGATTCATGCCATCCAAGAGGCTGAACAGCCGACCAATAAGCAGCTTCGTTTTTCTTAGGGCTATGTAATTGGCAATGAAGATTTGTGCCAAACATAGTGCTCCAAATGGCTCCACTTCACAGTCTACTTGAAAAGGAAGCATGTTGGAAGTGGACGCAAGCCCACCAATACGCCTTCCTAACCCTCAAACATAGCTTTGGAAATATGCCCAAGTTACATCACCCACAAGAGGGAAAACCTCTAATCTTGTAAACAAATGCCTGCCAGAAAGGGTACTCCATACTGTACCAAGAGGACACCTCAAGACTGCCACAGGTTACTGCCTATGCCAGCACCTGGCTCAACACAACCGAGAGGCGTTACCACATAAACGAGCAGGAATTTCTTGCTGTTATATGGGCCATACACAAGTATAGGTACCACCTAGATGGCAAGCATTTCATGCTACGTACAGACAGTAAGCCATTCAAGTGGCTCCATGAACCACATAACACAAAGTGAAACTCTGACAGTGGAAAATGTTCCTGACGGAGTTTGACTTCTCAGTGCAACACTGCCCGGGCAAACCAAATGACCTCCCAGATGCGCTCTCGCATTGACCTATCCTTGAAGGGGAGCCTAAGGAGGAAGAGAAGTGGGAGAAACTCATGCCTCCCCTTGCTCCTACCTGGAACCCTGAAGAGGTTCTGAGACTCCCAACAGTTGCGTATCACAAGAGAACAAGCCTCTTTGTATCAACAGCAGGATCCAGATATCCAACGCCTCACTAAACAAGTACCCCAAAATACCAATTACGAGACAATCTTGTGTGGTCCCGTACTAGTCACCCAAAGGCGCCTTGGTAGATCTGGATACCTCAGACAATACAAGCAGACATCTTCCATGATCACCAACAAGCAGGATACCCAAGTATGCGGGAAATGCTGCGAGCTATCCAAGAGCGCTACATATGGGATGGCATTAGAAGAGATGTCAGAGGATATGTAGCCAGATGTGACATACTGCAGGAGCAAGACATATCCTGTGCCCCCTCCATCAAGGTCCAGATGACCGAACTTGGCGTGGACGCACCTGGCCGCCGACATCATTGGCCCCTACCCACGCAGCACTCGGGGGAACTGGTACCTGCTGGAGGTAACTGACATGTTTTCTCGCTGGGTCAAAACCTTTCTGCTCCCCAGCCAGGAAACAAGAAATATAATCCGAAAATTATATGTGGAAATATTTCCTCAATGGGGGACCCGTAGGTCATCCTGATGGATACCGGCACCCCTTTTACAAGTCGACAGTGCCGGGCTGCTTGTAAAAGTTGGGGTGTGGAGACCTAGACTACACCCCCATACCATCCCCAAGCGAACCCCAATGAGACAGAACCAAGAGATTAAAAAGCGCATCCCCTTCAGTGTAGGTGAAGACAATATGCACTGGGATAAGAACATCCCTTTAATCCTTTTTGCCCTCCATCTGAGAGAGAATGAAGCCTTAAAATCCAGCCCAAGTCAGCTCCTCCTTGGACACACGCACCAACGTCTTGAGGATTCGTAGTGGGAGACTCCTCCCACAACCATGCCCACACCGACCAACATCTGGCCACCTCAGCCAGAGCCAAAAAAGGCGAGGGAAGCACAAGAATTGTACATTTTTTCATAAGTACCCACCACCCCGCACTTAAGTGCATCAAATTTTTCTTGGAGAGAAAATTCTCATCTGAAGTCATCCACTCAGCAAGGCGACAGCTAAGTTTGCAGATAGCCTAGCCCAGAAGTAGAAGGGGCCATTCTTTGTGATGGGGAACTATGGAAATGCCTACTTGATCGAGAATAACCATGGACACACTCGGACGTGACCAGGGGGCAAATGAGGCCTTACCCCGACTGTGTCAGAGATGATGTGGATCCTCCCACCCAGGCCCTGGAAGAGGATGAAGAAGACGACATAACCCTGCAACCTGGTTGAGAGGTCAAACCCCTGACACCCAGGAAAATTATACCTCCACATGCTGCCGGAGGGGAGTATCCGAACTCAACCTTAACCAGGACCGTAACCATACACCCACCTTACATGGGTGGGGTGTCTGTCCGGACCTTCCCCTCTACCCCTAGTTCTTACTTGCAGCATTCATCGGGCCAGCGAAGGAAGAAGACCATCCTGGGAATAGAGGTCTCCTGGCAGAACCTTTTGGACAGAGCGTCCCATTAAAGACCTCCCACCCCAGTGTCATCTCCGAGAGAGATGAACCATAACCAAGGACGGTAATGTCGGAGGGCGCTGTGGTACACAGCGCTTCTCCTCCAGCCAAGGAGAGCGAGCAGCCTGAGGAAGCACAGATAGATGTATCACAGATATCTCTACCCCCGGATTCTGCTTCATCCATGCCAGCTCCAGGTGACATGGAAACAGGCTAAGATGAGGAGGGGGAAGCACCTGGGTGCCACTCTCTCCCCCCGCTACAGACACTCAGCCGCCAGATGACAGAATTTCTACACAGCCAAACGCTACTTCTGCCCATGCTGAAGACCCCACTGCTTCTGGTCGATGGCCTCTCCGACCAGCCTGGGAGAAGAAGACCAGACCAATGATCGTGAAGGCTGAGGTAAGCCCCATACCTCCACCTCAGGTCATCACATCTTCATAAGAAGGTCTAACAGCATCATCCCGGAGGGGGAGAAAAAGGTGCCAAGCTACTCCTCCAGACGGCTGCCCTCATCATTCCAAGGGGGGAGAAGAGACCACCAGACCACTCCCCTGACGACCTCGCCGATTTCGACACCCGGAGGTGTCAGGATTCGAACCAGGTCTCATCCTCCAGTCCGGAAAGCTGAGCCGTCCTAGAAAGCCGTTGAGGTAGAGGTTTCACAAGAGGCTTTACCTCTGGCCTCCACCATGTCGGTACCGCAGGTCCAGAGGACCCGGACGACACCCTGATAAAAACGCTGGATGGCGCCAGGGTCAGTAATGCAACCCCTCCTGGATGAGAAGGATCATCACCCGGTCACCGGGGTAGGGGAGCCCCAAGTACCCCGACCCCAGGTGACCTCTCCAAGAATGCCCTTCCTGGAGGAAGGGGCATCTGGCGGTTCTGAGGTACCAGGAACCCACTTGGGACTCAAACCCCGAGCCAAGCGGTAAAAGGAGGGAAATGCCATTACATGCCTGCCGCCTCCTACCTCAACCAGGCCCCTACAGAGAAGCTCCCTGGTGGCACACAATGAGGTTCACATGGCCGTATCCAATGCACATGGCCCTCAGGAAATGGTGTTATCCCAGAAAGAAGATACGTACAACTCACAGCCAATGAACTATCTCAATGTAAGTTCACCTCACAAACATTCCATGCTGTAACTTACTGTGAGAGAGTGTGATTAAATACCAGTCAAACAGACTAAATTTTTGCAGCTGGCCAATGCTAGTCAAATCCAATCATACAGTGTACTTAAATACACAAAATGAGTGAACTGTGTAAAATTATAATATCACTAGATAGACTTTTGCACAAGTCATTGCGCTACCAGTGAAAGTGTTGTTTCAGATGCTTTGAGTTTAAAGTGCAGAAACTAAGAGAAGACTAGTACCACATTACCCGCATGTGTAGAAGCATTAAAATGTAACATAGATGCTGAACTTTTGCAAGAAAACCTGGTGCGAGGTTATGTCAACATATTTCCTCAGCAATGTTACAAAAATGCAATGTAACCATAATTCAGCATCTTTTGCATGTTTAAAGCATATTTAATAAGTACGGGGAAAGTGGAAAACTTGTTTCAGCAAAGATAAACTACAAAAAAAAAAAAGTTATTTTCTAATTGTTACCAACCAGATACCAGTGAGACTAGATGTTATACTGATATATTTTAATGTCAATTAACACCATTTTGCCTGTGTCACAGGTGGTTGCAGAACCCACGACTAACATGGTCTGTACTCAAACCCCAAAAACACCCAGCGCCAGAAAATATTAAATATTAGGAAAGTGTATATAATCAGCCATGTAGGGAATTTCATTTCTCATACCTAAAAGTAGAAAAATTATAAATCACAAAATACGAGGAATAGGGTTGATTCTAATTGTTTTTCTACTTAACTGCTAATAGTGTGATTAACGGCAGTGAAACACTGAGCGATTAGCAACAAAAGAAAATTTTTGGTGTGCGAGAATAATTTTAGTAAATCTACAGTTTTCTTGAGTAATTACATTGTCATAAAACAAAGTATATTAATGGGATCATTTTGAAGAAGTGATATTATGTTTCACGTGAATATGTAATACGTATGAAAAATATATCGGAGTTATGAAGGTGTTTCTCTACTTTATTATTAAAATACGAAAACAAATACTTTTGCTAGATCAAATAAACATGCTAGTCATGTAAGTTTTTCAAAATTGTTCGACATTTTTAAGGTTATTTGCTCTTGCTAACGCATTCTTTATGCATTTAAAAAGTTTCTGGAGCAATAAATTGATATCATCTTGATTCCATTGACAGAGGTTTAATATAGCCTTAGTTTTTAAAAGACCAACTTTGAAATATTGGGATAGCAAAATAACATAACTTTATAAATATCTACAGCTAACACCTGATTTTCCAGGACAATGACTGGCTAAGGGTTCATGGATAACCATTATTCAAGGTTAAAGCAATTTGGGGGAATGGGGTTAATTTCTACTTTAGGCCTTACATATTGTACACACAGGTTATGTAGACAAAATACAATCACATGAGAATCAAATTTTTTGACAGCCAGTGTGTGGCAATGTCATAAATGATATTAACACCATCCCATACACAAAATCCTGTATCAGCTGATGCATGAACGATTCCAAGAAAATTTCAGGTTAGCTATTTTGACAGCCTACATTTGCACAACAGACACTGGAGAAATATGCGAAAAGGAAGGAGATTGTAGACAAAATTTCTATGTATTTTATTTTATATCGTTACAAATCAGCTGTTATTAATGTAACAAATTACAGTTTGTCCTAGTGCTTGCTGCTAAAGTCGCCACATGCATACTTCATATTAATTGAAAAGGTTGCACGTCTATCGCAGAATATTTTTCAATTATTTCTACATTAATTTGACGTAATATACTTCAAAACCAGACTTGTTTTAAGGTGGCACAAGATGAAAATTTATCTTTAAAAGGACGTGATTGATATACTTATATGACACAGCACAGTAGCGAATGAGTGAAATAGGTAATTGTGCTGCCATCTGTTGGCCAGTGTACGCTGCTCCCTTCAGAAACCATGCCCCCCATGAAATGACTCGTTTTTCATGTTTTAAAATGCAAATA
Source organism: Dryococelus australis (assembly GCA_029891345.1). NCBI lineage: Eukaryota > Metazoa > Arthropoda > Insecta > Phasmatodea > Phasmatidae > Dryococelus > Dryococelus australis. The sequence goes on along the minus strand of CM057009.1, from coordinate 84,568,968 downwards.
TGCAAACAAATACTCCGAGTTAAAAATTTTCTGCCAGCCCTATAAATATTTTATCATAACATATTTCTGTGTGAAGTGATTCTGCTTGCTAATAATTTGGATTTGGCCTGAAATCACCAAGCCTCTCTAAGGCCAGCTTACTATTTTTTTGTCCCGATTCCCCTCCCACATCCACTTTAGCAACAAAGCGAAAATAAATATTATCTATTTATTGAAACCATTGTTTACAATAGAATCATTTTTGCAACAAATAATATTTATCATAATGCGATATTTTGTCATCCAGATGTACTTGGTGCTATGGTTAATTTATAATAGGCTCTGTATATACTAACTACTGTAAACTACATAATCTCACATTTTTGACGAGTAGATGCCAGTTTTAATCATAAAATTCTTTGTCAAACAGAACCTTTTCATTCATAATTATAATTTCCCGAATTCCTAATACTTCCAAGATTCACATATATTCACTGTTAAAAACGCGTGTAAATATATTACCCAAACACTTTTAATAGTAAAATAACTCAATACCGCATCACTCGACTGCCGCCGGGTAATTAACCGCGCGTGCATTGGTTATTAATAGCAATGGTGCATGACTGGCAACAGCTGTTCAATACTTGACTTTGAACTGGTGGCTCCACTGTTACGCTGCAACCTGATTAAGCCGTCACCGGTAAATCAGGAGTTTACTATATATAAATAAAGTGTTCAGGCATATTGACATTTTTGATGTAATTTTTGCTGGAAAATATTTAAATTGAGTATAATGGCATGAATTTAAACAGTGATGAATTTTGGCAGATGATTTTTCATGGCAACGAGAATGATTTTTTCTTGTCAAATTTAACTTGTGTTGGCACAGTGTTTTCATCTACATAGTTAATACAATTTGCTGTGAATATAATACATGCACATTTATGTCATAGGCTGGTGAGAAATATGTGCTTCATTGCTGCCCTATGTACCTACTACCTTTCTGTCTGTGGCTTTGCCTGCATGTACTACACTACGTAGTTATTAATTAATTTCTTTTATCCAAGGGTATCTTTGTACATCACAGCGGTTCTGCTCTACGGTGCTTAGATTATCAGTTGCTAGGAGAGCTTACTCTGGAGCACAATATTTAGAGCTGCCCATGTGAGAAGTAGTCCTCCCTCAAATCACTTCCTGCCCTTTTAACGAATGTCTGTGGACCTAACTTATGTACATAGTGAAACAGACCTGGTAATGATATAGAATAGGGGCTCATCTAAAGAAAAGATTTCTTCTGTTTAGTACTACTATAGTTTACGTCTTCCAGGCCTGCCTAGTTACAAACACATGGTTGCGTTAAACACGGTTGCGTGATTAGAGCACACAAGAAATTTTAATGTTCCCTAGTAACATTGCTGATTGTTTCCATAAACTGCCATGAAGTTGACTGAATGTGTGTTCGTTTGATGTATGCAGCACGCTAACCGCAATGAGATTAAATGTTTCCAAAATACCTTGTTGCATGTTTCGTAAAGAAAGTATTTGGGACTGAATGGTAATCAGCCGTTGTTTACACAAGCAGACATATAACAGCTCTTGACCCTGCGTTAACTGATAAACAACATGAATCACAGTTTAACGTTAATGTGGGAAATTTTTGCTCAGGTGGCTTCTAAAATAGAGGTAGTGAGGAATGCGGTGAGAAGAGTTTTGCTGTTTTCAGTATCAGCATTTTCCTAATATTACTGTGTGAATAATTGGAATTTACAAATGAAGAGCACATTGTGGGAGTATCAGGGCTTTAAGTAAGCTATTGCAGAGTATGTTACCTGGACCATTAAAAATTTGCATACTGTCTGGTACCTGGCAGAATTCAGATTTATCCTTTAGTTTCCTGATGAAAGAATGCATATGCACCACATCCTCCTGCTCCCATATTACATGCCACCAATAAAGGCATAATAATGTTACTCTTCTGACCTTATCTGCCTCTCTGCTGCTCAGTCCACTTGACCGGAGCCAATTATAGCAGCCCTTACAAAACATCCGCTGCTTTTGTCCAGCTCCATCAGGTTTTAGGAATGTGTGCATGCGTTTATTGTTTATTTCTCGAACCACACCTTCCTGAATAGGTGTTTGCACCACCAAATTTCCTGCCTACTGCTGCCTGAACTCCGTTATTCCCAACCTTTTATGAGATATATTATTCACTACACACTCCTTTACTAATGTTTTACCCAAAACTAGCTCTAATACAACTTTCTGGTAACATTTTAAAGATTTTCTGAGTACTGTGTGATAGGAAACTATCTGATCACTCAAATACACATTTTTTTTTGCCTTACTGTGGTCGATCACGCACTTAGGTGTTAGGACAGTATCCCCATTTCTATTTGTTTTCCCTGTTTGAATCATATTTGTGTTGTGTGTTTGATCACTAGAAATCATAAGTACCGGATGCATATTCATCCATCTTATGATTTTCACATTTTCTTTTTCTTTACCTATAATTTCTCCCCTCTTTAATTTATTTGCAAAACCTTGGTATCCCTTGTCTGTTTGCCCTCAATGACTCAATTTGCCACAATACAAAATCTCCATGCAATATAATTAATGTTTTGGTTTATTCTAAACTAGAATAAAACTTGTCAGAGTAAACAGTATGTCTTTCAAGATCCAGTGTCCAACAAGCTCAAAACTATTTTACAATTGATTGTCGACAATCAATTGTGAGTTGACAATCAATTGCGTGTCGACAATCGATTGAGCTGCCAACACGGAAATTTTCCGCCCTTCGTAGCAATTTATAGTGACTATTTTTGTGCTGAGATGCTGCAAATAGCTACTATTTTTATCGCGAACGCGTAATGAAGCATGTTTCTACAGTTTTGACATCAAGAATAAAATAATGATGTGCAAGTTCTGTAACATGCGTGCTGACAGTGTTGTGAAAAAGTACTTGGCTGTTCTAGTTTTTTATATTAAGTGGAAACAAAGAAGTGAAATGTAATGTTACACGAACCTAATTTTTGTATCGTATTTAAGTTTGTTGAATTCAGGAAACGTGCACAGTGTTGATTTTATTGAATGATTCTGCAAATAAATTATTTAATGCTAGCGACTAACAAACGTGATTTTAGTGACGCAAGTTGCAAGGATTACAATAGAAAAACACATGTTCAAGAGGTGCACATTTAACAAACAGAAAATTTGCATGTTTTGCAAATAATGTATTTGTAAACCTTTACTATAATTATTTAAATGCACGTGGCCTGAAAAAGCAGTACATTCAACACTTAAGTAGTGTGTGAATAATATTTGTTTATTTGTCTATCACCAAATATTTGAGTGTAAGGTTAACTTCGGCCAAACTGTGTGTGTGTGTGTGTATTGCTGCATCTGGAGGAATATGAACAGCGGCGTATATACCATGTTTATTTTTTCATTGAAGTTAAAATTCTCAAAGTTACAATCATTTAAATGTTATTTCCATACAAGCAATATTTTCCACTGTTCCAACAAAACAGTATGCAACTCAAAAAGGCAACACGCCCATAAGAACCTCAAAACAGTGCAGTCTCACGAAAGACTTCAAACTAAAACTCCACCCCCCCCCCCCCCCGAATCATTGTTTTCTTCCTTCCCCCGAAATAAAATAAATAGAAACCCCAACAAATTAAAAAAATAAAACAGGTTGGAATGCCAACCTAGCTATAATATCCTTCATTAATTACTACATGGAAGTTAGCTAATGTCAGACTTTCAGTGCCTGTCATGACAGGGAACACGAGGAAAGAGGAAAATGCAAGTGTGCATTGGACTCTCAAACATTTGTTTACAAACATCTGTTTCTTCAGTGAAAAACAGCTATGGTGGAAGGATACATTGTTGCCATGCTACTTTTCTAGAACTGTCAAAAGTTATCCCACATTTCTTAAATTAATATTTTCTTCTTAAATTAATGAATTGTGTTACTGCTGTTTCTTTTATTTAATAATTACTTCTCTATTTCTTATTCAGACACTGAACATGTGCATTAATTTTCTTTCAAAACATTCTAATTTAACAAATTTTTAAATATTCAAACACACAAATTTAGTTTATTTTTCAATATGAATCCAAAGAAATTCATTATTGATTTTATTTTTATAACAAGTTACAGAAATTTAGCCCACTTTCATTTTAAACACCAAAATTGACACTGCTTTCATTTTTAAATACTTAACATAGTTTTAATTTAAATACAGAGATTTAACACAGTTTTCAGGTTTAAACACTGAAATTTAACACCGATTTTCACCATTTTTTTGCACCGAAATCAGGCATTCTATTTCACCATTTTCTGGGGTCCCTACATATATAGCCATTTGGAGTGCATAATTCGTACAGATTAACTCCGTATTTATGTCTCTTGTTAGGTATATATTAATGGAACAGGAGCCTCCCTCAGAATGGTAATATACTCTCGTCAACTACGACAGTGCTTCCGGGCTCCAAATTGTTATTTTTTTTACTTAAAGATCCACAATATGTTGAATTTTATAAAGTCTGTATGTTGTGTCAGCCTCCTCATTATTTTGATAATGTACACATATTAAAAATAATAGAACTCTGTCTCTGGAGATAGTTGATGAAACAAATTTTTTTATGAAACAATGGGTCCTTTGACCAATAAATCATTTATGTGTGGTACAGTTGTTAAACCCATTGTAATCAGGATACGCAGAAATGCATACATTTCTTGTCGGTTTGTATCAGACCACAAATTCATTCTTGATTTACTAGGATGCTCATGGTTCAATTGTTGTGTACCATAACAGTTTGTTTCTCTGACAATGACATCCATTATGTCCGTGTCAATAAATCATTTGAAAACATCAATCTGTGTTTGAGTGGCAGAAGTATAATTATCATTTCATTTACAGCTTTCTGGGTAAATTTCAAATTCAGAAGTAACTGTATTTATAGAGGACATGTTACGAGTAGGCGTGTACTCAGTAAATGAAGCTGTAGATGTAAAGTACCACTTGTACAATCATCTGTACTGACATATACATAACTTGTTACTGCCAAGTGATCGAAACTGGAATCAGATTCACAAGACTCTGGTTGGTACGTATTGCCTCAAAGTGATTCGTCACTATCGCTAACATCTGATATTACAGACCCATCTCTCACATCACTTTGTACAGCAGTACGTAACAGTTGGTCACCTGAAGTTGCAGGCTGTTCGCAACATTCTTCCAGTTGTTTAGCAGGAAGCTGCAGAATTTGCTCCTTTCATGTACTTCTGCACGACATGTCAAACAAAACAAATACAAATCACACGAGGCACTGAGAATGAACTTCATTGCGGGACTAACATGATGTTGGCTACTGAAAAAAGTGTATTGCAACAGTGTAGCCAACATATCCCCGGCAATATGAACGGGAACCTACGTTTTGCACCATCTGTAGTTGAAAGGGTTAACTATTAGTAATTGATTCTCTTATAGTGCACTAGATAGGAGTCCTGTTTCGAGAACAGTTACGATTCTACACAAAAGTGAGAATTGACAACTTGACGGTGTCATCACCGAGGTGATAGTGAATCGATTCACTGTATTCAGCTGACTGCACTAAGCCAAATGAATAGAGTCTGTAAATATACTCGTTCCTCCCAACAATAGCAGTGACAGAGAGACGCAGAAGGTCACAGTAGCCCAAGTGTTGTCTCATAATAGGAGGTTGCACAATACATATCGCCAGAGGCATGTACCGTACCCTAATAAGACATGTATTACTTTGGTTCAATACAAGCCTCCAGGAATACGTATGAGAAAATTCAATTATTTAATGTCCGTAAGAGAAATCTATGATTTATGCAGTTAGATATTGTTGGGAACTAAGTATTTATAACAAATGTGGTAAACTTAAATTTTTGAAGTTTTTTCAGAAATTAAGGGCTGCACAAAGGTTAAGTGCGATACATATCACTAGGGATATGAATCACAGTCAATGTGTTAAATGAAATTTTGTACTTGTTTTGAGTTTAATGTAATGTTGTAACTAAGGTTTTTCCTGTTTATTGTGTGGAGTTTTTAAGCAATTTAAAATTACACCCCAAACTTGAGACTTTCCACTGGGACCTGGTTTGAGGGCCACTTAAACTATAAGTGTTTAAAACTAGTTATGTTCTTTTACATTGAGTTGTTCTCTACGGTGGCTGTGTGGCTTCGAAAGTGTGCTTTGAGACTGCATCAGCAATCCTGGACACAATGCCATGTTTTCAAACCAGCTGGAGATGAAGCATCTGGTCTCGTTGGCTCCTATTCTGATGTCTTCCAGGGAACACCACATCTCTGAATCTACTTCTTCAGGAAAATGTACAGCGCATAGTTCAGCACTGGCCTTTTGTGCTTTACTGGTATCTGTTTAGGTTGAATGACACAGTTAAAAAAAAAAAAATTAGTTGATTTTTTTTTTGCTAATAATTATATCTTGTATTTAGTCAGCCATAACATTGAGTGTCTTAAATTGGAGAATTCACATTTTGGTGGGCTTCCTAACTTTTTTTTTAAAACATTTGTCTACACCGTTGCTTCTGTCTTGCGGGCATCCTGAGATGATGCATGACATGTTTTAACACAGCATTAAATTGTAAACACAAACACAGCAGAAGGTATTAAGGCTTGCATGAGAGGACACAAGCTCAGTATTCTCAGTCTCATACAACTTCAATAAATTTTGACACATCTCGAACAGTAGTGCGGCCACAAAGAACCCCTCTGCCACAGCGGTTGTCAGTGAAGATAACTGTTTGTAAACAAGCTCTACGAATCCAATGACAGGCACTGAATGACTCGCAAATTCAGTCCACTACTTAGACCACTATAGCGTGTTGCCATTCCCACCTTTTTAATTTTTGCTACGACTAAGTAATATACTAGTTCTGTTTATGTTATTGGTTGGTCAGAGCACTCTAGATTACCATCTTTCATGAGACAAGATTGTTTTGGATCTCTTCTTAAAACAGAGTATCAATTTAAACAGCCCATTGTTTTTATGATGCAGTGGTAAATTTTGCTGGTATAGAAATAGTATTCAAATTACTATAACTCAAAAATTGTAACTTCACTGAAAGAAAACACAATAAATGTTTCGATGTTTCTACCAATGTGAGAAATCCACACTAAATATTTGAGTGTAATTTAACTCACATAAAAATTGTTGAAATTTTCATACTATGAACTACACTAAATAGAGTTATTTAGGCTACATACATTTCACAACATCCTGCAAGAAAACGTGATATATAATACAGATGTGAGAAATGCACAATGTAAACATTTTTTTTTTTGCAAATTTAACTTCACACACATTAATGAATAAAATAGGCTAAACTGGCCACATACATTAAAAATATTCTAGCAACAGTTTCGAGAAATATTATTTACAACACACACTAACTTACTGTTCACTTTGTGATTTCTAAACGCATGGCGAGCCTTGTATGATTACTTCACTAAAATCACTTTTGTCAGCCACTGATACAAAATAATTTATTTGCTGACTTATCCAAATAACAAAACACTTAAGCTGTTTCTTAAAACCGAAACCATTTAAAACTTTACAATGTAAATATGTTTTTGCTAGCACTTCATGATTATGGTTAAGGGAAATGGCAGACCAAAGCATACAAGCAAACCCTTAGCAGAACATGTGTGTTAATACTTTATTTCACTGAGTATGACCATTCTAAAAACCACCTACAACAAATTATGTTTAATGAAATATGAAAAAACTAAAATAATTTACTGTAGATATAATATTCTGACACAACCAGCAAGGAATTCTTGCATATAGATAAATTATGATGAAAGTGAAAGCAATGGCATTGACCGGGGAGAATTCTCAAACAACCGTAATGTACGCATGCTCTACCGTAATTTTTCAAAATGCTTTTAAAGCCCTTGCTGTATAGCTCAAAAGAACTGTACATTATTCTAAGAGCATAATTTAAACCAAAACTGTTGTAATTATCATTAAAGTTCTAAATTTTAATTTTTTATGTAAAGCACTATTTTTCCCCTTAATCATCACAAAGGTTGCCCATGTAACAACATAAATTCATCAACAACCATCAGCTGACAATACTTTGCAGATGTTTGCATGCTATGTAGATTGGTTACAATGTCTGCCAAAATTTACTGAAGTTATATGAAACAGAGTATATGAGGGGGAAGATGGTGCATAAGAAAAATTTGCTTCTGTAATACTTTGCAATCTATGTTATTGAAATTTTCATTTGGAATGACTGAGAGGTGGGTTGTGCTGAAATTTTGTGGATGTGCCGTGACGGCCTGGGAGCCAGTGATCTGCTTCTAACAAATGTGCAGGTTATGGCAGGTGATAGGTGGACACTTGTTGCAAAATTAGTGTACTGGACACTGGCCATCTCCGGGTTCATCAACAAAAGCATTGCTGGTCTCAGGAGTCATGTGCATGGATGAGGTGATACACTGTTACTGGGTTGGGGAGTCATTGCCCCAATGTGGTTCAGAGAAGTGCAGGTTTTGCATAAGCAAAAACAGCCCTGTCTAGGCCTGGTTTTTGACTAAGGAAAGATAGACAGATGATTAAGGTAAGTTTACGTAGAATTAATTTAAAGGTTAAAGTCTGTTGTGTAAATTTCAAGGACTCTAGCTTAATTAAGTTTGAATTTTCTGACATTACAAAAATAAAGTTTTATTATTGAAATCAGCTAAAGGCTGTTCACGATAAAGTGAACACTTTTGAAAACCCCTGCTTATTGTCTACTTTCAGCCCATTGTGCATCCTTCTGCCGTATAACAATGTAAACATTGCCATGCAATGTTTGTTTAATCAGCTCTTCAGAAGTCCGCTGTATATATTTACCTAACAATGCAACAAGTGAAAAACTATTGTAGTGCACACTGTAAATACACACAGATTAATTTAAATAAATAAAACTTATTTGTAAATATTGATGATGTGGTTTTTAATATTTAAAAATAAATGGTCTAATGTTTGGAAATTATTCTTCTTTATTGTGTCTTGAGTGTCTCAGAAGAGTCTAACAATTGGTATATTTTCCCTTATTACATCACTGCTATGCTAATCAGAACATTTCTCGTTAAATATGTGCAAGGTTAAAATTTTCACCTGTTGTTAAGTTTCATAGGAATGAAACCCTCCGAGGAAACCGAATATTTAGCCAATCATATACTGCAAACAAAGTGTTTTAAATATTTCTTAAATGACATGTTATTTTATTTGAGAAGAATATTACAAAACCTAATCATGGATTAGAAATAATAATCAAAATTAATTATATATATATATATATATATATATATATATATATATATATATATATATATATATATATATATATATATATATATATATATATATATATATACATACACCTATATCAAACCCATGCATTCAAATGTTTACGATCTATAGTTTACAGCAGACATGAAAGACCACTACGTACCTTTTAAATAAAAATGTATACAATGAAACAGTCAACACTATACAGGATAATTATAAAGTACACCTAAATGGTTCAGAAATATTTAATAACCGACATACTACGGGATAGACAAACTCTCAGTTTTTTTTATGTGGCGCCAGCGGGGCAGTTGTGAAAACCACCGTCAGGGGCGTCAGTAACCGTAGTTACTGTAATGGTGGCGAACCAGGTAGAGAAAGTGTTTTGTGTGCTAGAATTTGCTCGTTGGCAATCAGTATTGTGTGTGTAAAGAACTTTTTGTGCCAAGTTCCATAAGACACCGCACGTTTACAATAGCACTGTGAAATGGTACAAGAAATTTAAGGAGGATGGTTGTTTGTGCGATGCAAAACGTTCAGGCCGACCTGGTGTGTCAGAATAGACAGTGGACCATGTGAGGGACGTCATGCAGCGTAATCCCAGAAAGTCAACCTACCAAGCTCGTGCGGAATTGAAGATCCCTCAGTCAACAGTGTGGAAAATCCTTCGTAAACGGTTAAGAGTGAAGTCATACAAATTGCAGCTCCTGCAAGCCATAAGCCACAACGACAAATTGGTCAGACTGCATTGATATGCAGAAACATCTAGACACAGCAACTTTCCATCTTTCATGATAGGTCAACCGACACAACATACGCGTATGGGGAACAGAGAATCTACATGCAACTCTTGAGCACATCTGGGAATCGCTGAAAGTTAACGTGTTCTGTGTCATGTCCAACAAGATAGTTTATGGCACCTTCTTCTTTGCTGCGAGAACTGTAAACGGTGTGACCTATCTCAACATGCTGCAATTGTGGCTCATGCCGCAACTCGAAGATCACAGCAGGGATTTCATCTTCCAACAAGATGGCGCCCCTACAGATTTCCACAATTTTGTACGAGGTTACCTGAAAGACATTGCCGCATTGCTGGATAGGCCGCTGACCAGGCACTACTCCGGTGGCCACCACAGTCACTGAACTTGACACCCTGTGATTTTTTCTTGTGGGGTTACGTTATCAAGGATCAAGTTTATGTTCCACCTCTACCACAGAACCTCTAGGACTTGCAACACCACATCACAGCTGCTCTTACCGTCACTCCTCAAATGCTGGGTTGGGTATGGGCAGAAATGGACTACAGAGTAGATGTGTGCCGTGTGACGAAGGGTGGACACACAGAACATTTATGAAAGGAAAGCGGAAGGAAAAAAAAAACAGAGTTTGTCTTTCACATAGTATGTCAGTTATTACATATTTCTGAACCATTTACATGTACCGATTTTTTAAAAATGTTTCATGGACTTTATAATTACCTGTATAACAGTATGCAAAAAAATAGCACAACTATTATGATCAAGCAATTAAATGATGCACACTACTTAGATAGTTTTGACCAGGGATGGAGTAGAAACCAATATATAATACCAATAGGTACATCCACGTATTCGCAGAAGTTTCAGTCAAGGAAATTTCACTACTATTAAGGCCCTAGTGAAAACTGAAAAAACTCTATATATCAAGGCTACAACCTACAAGTCCGAGAACAATAGGGAAAATGGTTATTTTATTGGCAGTTGTTAAACTGCAGATGCACACACTCTGAAACAAAAATTTTGAATGGAATAGTGTGGTGCAGCACAAATTAAAACAAAATCTTTGTCCACCATTTTGCCTGCATCGAAAATGAATATGCCGTTGATATTGGTACGGGTACTTAATTTTTGCGAAAAGAATTTCTGCCATATGTATTTCAAAACTTTTTAGCTGTGAACAACATTCCCCACTGGATGGTTTTATCCGCTCCATGTTTTGGGTACCTGTCCGCAAACAAGAGATGTTTAGAAACAAGAGTAAACAAATTCATATTGGATAAGTCACATTCAGCGAATTATTCTCTCACGAACATGTGGTCAGTAACCAAAGGTGTACACACAGCTCATCTAAACCAAGACTGTAAGGAACTCTCTGTGAAAATCAGGTATCTATAGATGTGGCATTTGGACGATAGAAAATAAATTTGTTGCCCGCGACTTTGCCAACTCAGAATTTGGATTTGGCAAAGAATAAGGTAGATTAAAATTAAATACAACTTTTGCCCAAAACCAAGCCAGACAGGTGTTTGTTTAGTTATTTTTCTAATAAATAAATAAAAAATAAAAAATGGAAATAAATAAATATATAAAAATAAATTAACTAAAATAAATAAACTAATTAATGAAAACAGATTAAATACAAATGAATAAATAAATAAACCTCGGCTTCGCTCGTCAAATTACTGTGATTACCACGTCATTCTATGCACAGCAGACTGGTATTAAAAAAAAAAAACATCATAGTGGTGTAACTCTCACTGCCGAGCTCATTTCTGACATTGAATGATTATTTTCACTTTGCTTTCAATTCACAAACATAATGAAACAGCAATATAACAAAGACATTACATGCTAGGAAGCAAAACTTCATAATTATAAAAAAATGATTTTTTACTTCTTATCTTAATTTTTATATAGGATGATACATACCTAAGTATCTGTTTAAAACTTACCACACTCACAGCAATTTTGAAAAACCTGCCCAGGAGTTTTTACTTCATGCCAAAAAATTACAGAAAAAATGTACTTTCACCCAATTTTTGATGAATATGCTAGATTTTTGCATAAATCATTAAAATTTCATACAATATTTATGAGAAAATCCTCAATCATCATTCCTTTTTTTGGAAAGCCATTGTGTTACTAAACACCACTTTATACTCGCAGTTACGTATGTATGTTTATTTAAACACACGCGTTACTGTTGGAATTGCATATTATTAAGGATGGGTATATAAAAATTATGTGATTGCCATAAGTGATATCATGCGGAATAATAAAAACGTATTGTTTATCATCAAAATAAACTGTGGCATAAATTGATCATCACAACACACAAACTTTTCTGGTAGAAAACACATTGTAACAAAAAAATTTACACATAGAAAGACAAAAGAAATGAAAATTTTTTTATCTTAAAAAAGCCACATTGTACGGATTTATAAAGGCATATGCCGAGAAAAGGTTTAGCTGCAGTTTCTAATCAATTTGCATGAAAACAATTTTACACTGAACAATATTTTGTTCTCTTGAACAATCTGGTGGTTCTCCAAACATGTGCATTTATTTCCTTTAAGCAAGCGAAACATTTAAACATAACTTGTTGAGTAGAATAATAATCTAACTTCCCTTAGAATCATTTAAACACATTTACGGATACATACACAACTATTTTACAAGTAAGTTCAGCTAATTAATTTCGTTACCGTCAAAATTAAAAATATCATGGTAGTCAAATATTTTCTTTCAAGATAATAAGCATGTGGTTAGCTAACAATCATGTGTGTCATTGTTTTATAAGTTTTTGTGACAACAAAATCAGCTTGGTGCAGTACTGACATGTATTTGGTTGGCTGTAGCGTAACGAGTCATTTGATGACCTTCGAATTTACAGCTCAAGAGTTCATTTTTTATTTTTTCAACTGTTAGAAATATTGCAGTGTTTGTTAGTGTATTTGTTTATGCTTAACAATGTAAAAAACAATCCCAATGAAACTATTTCAACCAAAAAATCTACATAACTTGATATTTTAGCAAATCTACATACATGCCATGTACTGAACTTTCTAAAACAATAAAAATACATAAATTGCCAAAACGTTTACAGTGGCCGTAGTTGCCAAGAGAGAGATTCAACAGCAATGAATATGGGTTCCGAACTCGGTCCAGTTGGATCTTAAATTAATGACCAAAACTGTAGTTTATGGACAAGCATAAAAATCTTATTTTGCACCATCCAAATTTTGTGTGTCTGGGACAGCCAAAAACGAAATAAAAATTATACGTTTCGGGAACAGAACAGCTGGTTGCACAGATGGAGGAAAAAAAAAAAAAATTAATTTTGCAGTGCAAACTATTTTCTTATATCCAACATAACAGTTTTCTCAGTGTAAAAAATAAAACATAATATTACAATTCCCTCAACTAGCTTATGGTTCACAATCATTCAACAGGTGTACAGTGATGGTAGAAATATGCACATAGTTCGGAATAATCATAATTTATTTTGCTGACACACTAGACTTCTAACATTTACATTTTAAAGTAAGTTAGGAATAACATCACAAACCTATTAGTAACGCAAGAAACTTGGTGGAAGTTAGTCTAACTACCTCATTATGAAGTAAGCCAGTAAGCTGTACCATTTTATATATATATATATATATATATATATATATATATATATATATATATATATATATATATATATATATATAGAGAGAGCTTAGGCCTACATTGAGTGCAAAATAATAAGTGACTATGTCGAAGTAACTATCGTACAAAGAGTTCAGCAATAAAATTGATTGAATGTAACAATACCATAGGTAGCACACCCTATTTTTATTCAATGATTAACTATACGCTAAAATATATGTCGCGGGGCTTTTTTTCCAGAAAACTGTACACTGAAGAAGTTTACTGTTTTAAATTTTTTCCCTTAAATTTCTGAATTAATTTTTTTCGAAAGAAGCAAGTACTTGAATACTTGAAATTGTGTAAGAATCCGGTGCGTGTTTCTCTTTTAAGCACATCGACCTCCCCTTTTTTTTTACAATATTTCCAACACCTATTCCAAATGAATTTGTTATACATTAATGCCATTACTAGGGCACTGTACATCCCATCATTCCAGTATAGTTTATATATTATTTGTTGCAATTTATTTATTGCGAGTTTGTAACAGCAGGTAGGAAGATACAGCTTTACATCGTGTTGACAGCAAGGTTGTCAGAAATGGAGCAAATTGCATAGAGAAGTACGGACAGGGAACTGTTTATATCTTGAGCGCAAAATAAATGTCATATAAATAGAGACCTGACGAATTCATGGATTCATTTCAGGACGAGCTAGAATTTAAAATATGTGCATTTATATAACTTTAGCCATTAGTCCACACGGTGTATGACACCTCCTCCAATAGTCGCTTTACACTATAACAGCAGACAACCAATGTGTAGTTAATATCGGCATATTTGTACATATGACTGAGTCTAGCCTGCAGGTCACTGAACTCTCAAATTTTTCAGGTCTCTACATATAAACCAGCCCAGCATTCCCTAAGAGTGAAAACGAAAAGTCTAATGATGGACGGACCGGAAATCAAAACAGTGTACTGCTGAAAGTGAGTCTGGTTTCTTCACCACTGCACCTCACCCGTTGCGAGTACGATACCATGGATGTGTCGAGCATCTATAAATAATTCAGTGTTCTTATAACTTCATATAAATAGGAATATATAAACAGTCAGAAGTTCCAGGTTTCTTGCATATTCTTACAAAATTTATGAAAATAAATATCTATAATATTAAGTAATGTAGAATGCCAGATGTTATGAGCTGAACAGTCTTCGTTCTCAAATTATGGATCATTAGTGAATTATTAATCATAATTACAGAAGTTGGGGATTTGATAACTATTCAGTTTGTAAACACAAACTAGATATATAGACGACTTTGGACTGTTTGAATACGCTAAATAGCAAGAAATTCAGAATATTATATATTTTCACTCTGTTGTACGACACCTATTTACGTAATGATACATTGAATAATTTAGTTTTTTGTGCTTGCTTTCAGTGTACAAAGTCACTACTAATAATGCTTCGAATTGTTTTATCAAAAGGCTATTACTTATACTCAAGCATAATATACTTAAATGTCCACGCATATGTCCATATTTCATTTGGCAGTTTGGTACATTTGTACACATTACATGTCTCTTCCAGTATATTCCTACTGAGCATAGCCGAACAATGGTCAATTTTATCAAAAGGGACTGTGCCTCAGCAGAGCGATGTTCAGCCTTATTGATTCCGTATTATCACAATTGCAGACGTTAGACCTACTGTGGTACTATTGCCATTAAAACATCATAGGCAGTATACAAATAATACATTTACCACAGTAATTCAAACTATGAATTCATGCTCCAGTTCTACATTTAAAAGAATAATTTGTCAATTTTTAAAAATGAAACTTGTTACCCTTTTTACTGATCAGAATAGTATTTTTAAGGTCATTTTAGTACATAGACTACTGCCGGCAGAAGGCATTATTTATGAGGAAGAAGACATCCTCAATTCACGTAAAGATGTTTTGTTTATAGCCTGTCCCAAGATTTACGGCGCATATGTACAAGAGAAAGTATTTAAATATTAAAAGTACATTTCCACAATGAGGTGCAAAACCTGTAACTATAACATATTATCAAGACTTTTAATATAAAACACTTCAGTATTTAATAAATAGTGCCAAATATTTAACTAATATTAATTGCCACATAAATTATATACATATCTGCAGTACATATAGTCATTGGTTCTAATCAAAACCTAAGTATCATTACGATAAAAATATGGACTATATAATGACTAGAAAAAATAATTAGTTTTGTAATTAAATTAAAATGTAAAAAATAATGTATTGTACACGTAAATGTTTGTAAACTAAATATTTTTGCGGACAAATTCTCTTAAACTCTTATTTTCATTCATTCTCCTGAGTCAATTATTTTCGGAGTCCTTCTTATGACTACGCTAGCTCACATCTAGAGAAAGCTGAACCAGTTATGGCTGGGAACCACTCCCAGGGTGACTCATGACTATTAAATAATTGGCAATCAAGTGATTCAGTCTTCACTAAAATAAGTAAAATCAAGGCAATCTGACACTTCTTGCTAACCTTTACGTAACCAATGTTGCGCGAGTCCTTTAACTAAATCTATACTACCAGAACAGAAAAAAATGCTAATAATGTACATAATATGCACGGATTTGTGTTTGTATATTTTGAACAACAAATACAAATACCTAAGTTCTTTTAAATGAAATGAGCAATGAATATTTTCATAAAAAACATATTTTAAGTCATGCTACACGCCACTGAAAATGATTCAAGTGTAGCAAAACAGAGCGTGCAAGAATGCTCATTCATTGTAGTCAGAGCACAAACACAGTGTATCACTGGCTGGCCTCCCAGCCAAAAAGCACAAACTGCAAGAAAGCTGTCGCTTCCAAGAACAGATTACCAGCGGCCTGCTAAGTGTTTTCCCCACTCCTACCTTTGAAACCTGCCTGGAAGAAGTTCCAATTCACGCTACTGCCATCTTTTCCAGCAGCACTGCATTGACGAGAGAAGGTACTGAAATCTGAAGAGAATTGTCTCTAAAATGACCAATTTTATGCTTCTAATGATAGTATGTTTCTCATTTTTGGACACTGCATTGATGTGTGGCAGTAATAAAATTTTAGTTATTGTTTCTTCTTTGTCCTGCCATAGTTATTACCCTGGCACACTGTATATGTACGGAGTGGGGAGCAATTTCCTACGACTCTGCACTTGTCTCCAGGGAAAATTTGACACTTTTTTTAGATCATTCTGACACTTTTTTACATCATTCGTTTGGCTTCCTCGGATGTTGTAACAGTGTTTTCTAGCCATATAATGCTAGCATAATGACTTGAAAGTAGCTTGCCCTAGTTTTGTATAATGTATAGTGGATAATTTCTCCTAAGTCTGCACATTGACCTAATGCAGAGGTGCAAATAAATATTATTTAATAATAGAAATATTTTTACTTACGTAAACCAAATTTCCTCAGAACAAAGCAGAAGGTTGTGTGTTCACATTATTAAAACCTCGTACACATATATTCAACAGGTCTCTTATTATCAAGCGACAAATAAAATGAAACTGATTAATAAATATCTCTAATAAAAAAAAAATAAAATAAAAAATTAAAATCAGATATACACAATCAAATAGCTTAGCAAAGTAGTATATGCTGAATTTGAGTACTCACCATTCTGATGACATAAATCCTAACAGGAACAGAAAGGGTAATTTTATTTAATTTGGGGGAAATTGGTGAATGGACAAATCATCTTTCATATTCTTCTCAAGGCATTTCAAGATGTACACACTATGAGTATCTTCTTGTGTATATATATGTATTTTATTTGAAGTGTATTGTTGTATTATTCACTTGTATATGATATTTTGTATGCATATTGTATTTGTATAAATTGTTTAATATAATGAATTTGAATGACTATTAGGGATGAAAATTATATTAGAAACTACGTGATTCTATACGCATTGTTGAAGGACACTTGTTAGGATCAACGGTCTTAGGGAGTGAGGAATAATTTCATCTGGAACTGCTACCTCAATAAGCAGACACTAGGGTCATCTGGAAAGAACTGTGTAAAGTTGATAATTTAGGACAATGTATCAAAACACGTTATTACATTGCCTAAATTTTCCTCTTCAAAAGCTTTTGTGACAGGGCGTGAAAGTGAGCTAATTCACATATAAACTCTAGGTCACTGTTCCACGAAGTGCTGCAATAAATTTGGGAAGTAATATAAACTGTAGTAAAGTGATGCAAACATAGTGATTATCCAATTATCACTACAAGCCCTAGTGCACAAAATATGCTGCATTCTAAGATGGTAGACCACACAGTGTCCCTAGGCCACAAGTGACTTCTTAAACATGACTTAATGAGGCTTAAAAACAGTTTCAGCCATAATCCACCTAACACCAATGTTAGTTGTGTTACCAGTGAGAGTCCTATGAACTGACAATGGAGATCTGCACAGAGGATTTTCGCACGCATGACTTCACTGCGGAGATACCATCGCAGACATGTAACTAGAACACAGTGCATCACCTCAACTAACCACCTTCCTCTGTGTTTCGAAACGAGTTTGACTGTAGGTGGCTGTTGGGATACCTTGTGCTGCCAACATAGGAACTTGCATGGGACCATTTTCCCCAACACATTTAAATTTGCTTTTTCAGTGCTATGTTTGTTCTACTTGTTATTTTCCTACACAACTTGAGCATTGTTCACAAAGTGCCTTATTTGTGTTTTGTGACGTTGCAGATGTATGTTATATTATTGGGTGTTTTATGTTTGTGTAACTTTATCAATGTGTATGTATTTTTTGGGTAAATGCTATTTGATTTTGAAATGTTGACACCGCTGTTCCAATGTTGTTGATTTTTTTTTTTCTGTCTCAAGGTAAACACGTACTTATTTTAGCTTTGCTGTCAGAATTTTTATTACATTTGCCATTATTACAATATTATAAATTCCAGAAGTGCCAGTACATTTTAAACACCTGCTTAAAATTTCCGTCACCTCTGGAGGGGCTATCCGTAATATACAGATATCTGCTCGCTTGTTTACTTTGTAATGTTTACTTTCACATTCTTGTGTTGTGGTATATGAAATTTATTATGTTATTTTAATGACAGTTTAAATGCCCCTGCAGCAGTGTATCTACTAAATATTTACACTGGCAAAAATATTTTATTTCTGACTTGTTATATTTTGTGAACTTTATAAAATTTGAATAATTTTCGGTTGAACACTTATATGTTATTCCATTTTAGGTACGTGAGCTAAGTGTTAATTAATTTCTCTTGTGCTACATCTGTTGATTTGCACAGCATAATATTTTATTCTCCTTGTCATTTTCACCTGGTGTAACTATCTCACATTAAGCACATGGAAGAATGAACTGACAACTTAATCTAAGCTCCGACATCAGAGGTGACATATGTAAGCCTTCCGTTGTAGAAGGGAAGCACCGTGGTGAAAGCCCCGAATCTGGACTCCCTACCAGGACTCTAAAAAATGGGCGGACTCCATAATTCTGACATCGCTAACTACGCAATGTACTTCCGAGTCCGACATAAGGTTAAGATAAGTGTGTTGAGAGAGGCACAACAGTGTCAATTCTAATCACAATCAGTTAGTTAAGAAGAAACTGATGTGATTAAATAGCTTTGGGTGATTTCCAACGCTCAACATCCAGCCTTCATCTGGGATTACTACAAGTAAGGTCTATGCTAATTAGCCTGGCAATTAAATGGAACTGACTTGCAGTGAACTTAGTTGCTTGTGTGAGGCTTTTCAACAGTTTGAAGTTTCTAAACAATTATTTATTTTGGTTTTAAATAACATTCAGTGGAAGAAAATAATATTCCCTCTGGATAAAAAGGGCTATGTAACAAAACTTAACCAGTGGTCCTGAGTTTGATGTCTTGTGTAATGTAAAGCAGTCAGCTGGCCATCAAATGTCACAAGAAGATAATTAAATTGAAAGATCTTCCCACTACAAACTGATAAGATTAAAAATTAATTTTAAGGTTCACGTATTTGCGTTCTGTAAATCAGGTTCTTTGAGGCAAATTTTTATTAGTTCTAAAGTTTAAAGTGTAAAATAATTGTTTTCATTTCATATGACAGCAGAAATTAGATTGACACAATTCAATAATCTTTCTGATAGGTTGATTCTTGATTTAAATGTTTCATTAAAGTGAATATTTATTGCACATGTCAGTAGTTATGTTTGTGTAAGATTAGTTATATTTCTTATTGCTATAGTGTTGCTATTGTGTATTGTATCCTGATTTGAGATTTAATATGTTTGGAAAGTTTTGTATGTGATATTTGTGCTGGAAATATGCTCCTTGCCTATGTGTATTAATCTGTGTGCATTCATATGGCATATTTCCTACGTATCTGAAATATGTTGTCTTACACTGAAAATAATAAGCTCCGAGTGGATAAAATACTTGCAATTCAATTTTCTAAATATTTATTCAAATGTTAGATATTGATTTTTCTCATGCTGCTAAGCGTGTGGCTTTTGTGTAGGTGCCTGGTGCTTGCATTTCTCACTGGCATCACCTGCAGCTTTGAGAAGTGAACAAAGGTTTATTTGTAATAGCTTATACAATTCGTCTTTCTTTGAAGGCCTTATTTGATCCATACAAAGTACTTATTAATTTATTGATT
Organism: Dryococelus australis; assembly: GCA_029891345.1. Taxonomy (NCBI): domain Eukaryota; kingdom Metazoa; phylum Arthropoda; class Insecta; order Phasmatodea; family Phasmatidae; genus Dryococelus; species Dryococelus australis. The sequence goes on along the minus strand of CM057009.1, from coordinate 84,548,581 downwards.
CAGTACATATTTCTACACAATGCCATTATTTATTACTTATCTTTCGTAATTCACCATTTGTCAAAACAGTAACATAAATACACAAAAATCATAGCATTTAAACAATGGAACTTTACTGAGCATTGTAGTCATTGCTTATGCTAAAATGTATGCAACTACCAGACAGTGGTTTTTTTCAAATGTTTTTGAAAATGCTCACTGTATCGCAAACCACCTATATGTTGAATTTTGTAAACTAAATCAATCTAGTCAACAGAGTACTACTATTTTATTTTTGTTCATGTTTATTTTTTTAATTTTATGATGCAAGTAACTATAAATAAAAATCTGTAATTTTTTAAAGAATTCCACGCCTAGTTAGGCAACATCTCCCATTATCGAATTAAGAGGTATATAGATTGTGTTTTAACATTTCTTTCTTTTTTGAGCAGTTAATACTAAAATGGTCCTGCAGAGAGCTACAACAAATTGCACAATCCCCGAGAGTATACCTAGTCCGAGCAAATGTTCACTATAATGTAAGCAAATAACATAATTTACAGGTAATTTTAGCCCCCTAATTCTGAGCTATGCTTCCGTATTGTTAGATATGTCATTTTTCATTTACTTTAACATTTGTCGGTTTCTTGCGCATTGGGAATGTGCACTCTACTTGTCGAATTTGCCCCATCATCGAGCAAATAAACTCATCTGGGCAAGACACATGCTGGCAAACAATCAATACTATGCCTACAGGATTGCTTCCAGCCTAGTTAGCAATTACAGACATGCTGTAATTATTTGAAATTTTACTGCCCACCCAAAAGCCGCTATGCAGTCACCCAGTTCCTGCCTGAGAATTTTAACTGTTTGACGAGTCACCAACACGCCGGATACAAAGAAGCTAGTTTGAAGGGATACTGAAGGAAGGCAGCACCCAACAGACAAGGTCGTCATTGCCGTCAGAGCCTACAGCCTCTCACCGAGGAGATAAGAAATGGTGGCGCTGCCCACAACCATACTTAAAACCACCCCTGGGAGCAAAGCTAACCATTCCCGCACCTATCTGACAGCCAAGATAAAAATTTTCGTATATAAGGAGGTGCCAAACCGCAGTTTACGACAGTCGTCGGCCCTCCAGCTTGCACAAGACTGAGGGCACCAACTGGGAAAGTAACTGTCACCCCGACCTCACTGTCTGCAAAAGACTGAGCAGACCTTAACCAGGGTTGTTCATGAACACTAGGCCATACTCTATGAAGTCTTAGTGCTAGTTATTCGCGACAGTCTCCAGCGACGCCGTCCACAGCCGAGGACGTCATCACATCAGCCAGAGGTATCTCAATGTCCCCAAATGTTTCCTACCAACCAATCTAATCCTTGTAAACTTCACGGGAGCAGGTCTTGCCGACATACCTTCTGGATCCCCCCCCCCCCCCCATGAGAATAATGTATTTTTGCATTTTCTTTTCTCTTGATGATTTGCCTTCACCTGCCTTAAATATTACCATAATTTTATTTATCAATGTACAGAGCTACGCATTCCCCACTGTGTTTCCACGTATAAATAAAAATATGTTTAATTGTAATTTGAATCCTTTTGTTGCTCATTTCAGAACCACCTAGAAAGTCACTTTTATTGGCTCATTTTAATTTAATATACTGCTTGCTGACAGGTGCTTAAGTCCCAAATATATTTAGTTATCCTCAGCTTGCACAAAGTCAGGCTAGTATTCCTTAATCTGTAGAAGATTCAGCGAATATCTCAGAGCAGGAAAGTGCATCAACTTTTATTTTCTGGCAAACCAGTCACATCATGACAATACACAGAATATTGAGAAACTCAAACGGCCAAACTCTATACAGTTTCTTTGTACCTTTTGCAATACAAATGACCTTTACACTTATATCCAGAAAAGTAATTTTATATCATTTAATTGTGTCCAATGCACAAAACTCCAGACGTAGTTTTTTTTTTGGTCAATTGTGATCCAAAAGCCCTATACACATAATAATAATAATAGCATTTATAATAATCAACACAGTAGCCCGTCTATTTCCTATGCAATGCACGATTGCACAGAATTGTTCTCCAGACATTGTACGCCACAACTTTGAATACTATTAAACAGTATAAAAATACTTTTCCAGACGTATGTGCATTAATGAATATAAAGTTTATTTTTATAGGTATAATGTGTTATGAAGCCTAAATGAAGTAATTCAGCTTCAATTTCCTAACTTGCTTCACAATCTTTAAGAGACTAATCTTTTCATTCAACTCATTTATGCTATAAAAGTGTCACACTAACTGCACATATATTTAGGAAGTTATAAAAAACTATGCTAAATTAGTTGAAGCATAACATTCTGTATTTTCCATATAACACAGAACTAAGTAGTTTTTTTTTCATAAACATAGCATTTATTTTCTTAACCGATAGGCTGTTTGGCAAATATAGTTTGTGTGAATACAGAAACTGTAGTGGCTGTGTCTACTTTTGAAAGACTATGTACCTCAGTATCTTGATCCTGAAACATATTTTGGCAGATGTCTTCTGTTTCTCAGAAATATGAAAGACAGGGAAGTTTTATAACACCCATATATTTTGACCAAATTCCGATATACTAGTATTCGAACATTATATATGAATAGCTCTCCGATTGTAAAACTGTAATTCAAATTTGGTTTTCCTAGACCTTATTTAAGATGGTTGCAAAATATCATATTAGGTCAAATAAATAAAAAAAATTGGTTCATTACTACATGCAAGCATAAATGACAAGTTTTTTAATTTCAATAGAAATTTATTTAATAGACAAATGTCTTGAAAAAAAATTACACCTAACAGGCATATATGTATTATCCCCTTGTTTCCCAAAATGTTAAATTGAGCGGCACAAGATTTTACCAAGCATTACAATCATTCCTGGCATAAAATCAACATGATTTTCACAAGAAATATTATTTCAATTCAATAGTCAGAAGTCTTCCAAATAAAAGGATACCCCCAACATTGTGTACTTTACATTCCCCCGGCATCATAAATGTTTAAATATTGCACGACGACCAAGTGCGAAGTACATTTTCAGTGGTATCTTGCACGAAAATTGGAAGATTTCTTACAGAAATATTTATATTTTAATACACACACATCTTCTGAATAAACAGATATTATGGAAGGATATATACAAAACCGCTTTTCCCAAATATTGCTTTAGCACCAAGCGCCCATAACTCATGGTGCAAAATACAATTTTTATGACAGTATTTATTTGCCTCTGTCTCAAAACTTTGTTTAAAATGAAATAATATTCACTCCAAAATGTGACTTAGGGATAGACAAGGACAGATTGCCATGAAGTAATGTTGCTAGTTGCTTCACCCACACTGGACAAGTCAGAGGAGGGTAGTAATGTTGCTAGTTGCTTCACCCACACTGGACAAGTCAGAGGAGGGTAGTGCTGTTGCCACCATCTGACTGTGCACATGTTCATTAACCTACTATGTACCTAGAGACTATACCAATAACTATTTGTCTTCTCTCCCCCAGTTCACCCCTCACCCACCTGACTTCATGCGTGATCAATAGTGCTCTCCAGGCATGTAAAACCACACCCACAGATTGCTTACATGTTCAGTATTAATTATTTGAATGTACACAAATGCATAATACCACTATAGTGGACAACTGCAAAGTAAACTCTCCATTGTAAGACCTTTAATGGTATGGTTCCCACGAAAAATGTTATTTCTAAGGGGTTGTTATTGACAGAACTTTTTCAATAAAAAAAAAAAAAAAAAATGTTATTTTTCAAGGAGGTTGTTATTTCAGGGAGGATGTTATTTCAGGGGTCTTAAAAACGAGAGTTGATTGTATACACATCACTTCAAAATGCAAAATATTTTCCTTATTTTCTGGTACTGTATGCATTACATGTTACTAAAACAAAATGTTCTATTGTTTACATTGTCGATTATAACATTGATTACACAATTATTTTTTATTTATTGAAAAAACACAGCAAACTTATGCATTTTAACATTAAATGTTTATACCGATATGAGGCAGAATGATATGCAAACAGAAGTAAAAAGACTACAGAGGGCTTTCAGCAGTGCTCACTTTACCGTAAGCAGTTTATATATAATGGTGATTAGCTGGTTCCCTTTCCACTCATGTTAACGAAATTTAAGTCCATTTAAGACACGGGTCATCAACAATTGTTCACAAAATCAAGCAAAAATGATATCAAATCAGAGTAGAGAAACACTAAGCATAACAGGATGCCAACAAACAGTAATAAAAAAACAAGAGAAATCCAAGTCGTAGTAATAAAAGCAAAGTGAGAAGACAAGCGAGTGAGAGCACAATGGTAGGACAAACATGTGATGATAGTTGTGTGCGGAAAAGTTAGGTCGCCTGAGGCAGAGTGTACAGAATCGACTAGTGCTGATAGCTTAGGTCGGGAACACACGGCACCAGAAAATGCTCGGTGCCCTGCCGGGCCTGTTTTAGCCTTGCACCATGCTGGGCCCAGCTAGTGCCCACGTGTTCTGCCCAATGCCTCTCCATGTATCATCAAAATTAGACGGGCCGGACCCAGCCCGTGGAGCTTGCAGTGTTCACCAAGAGAAATGCAACACGTGACAAAAAAAAAAAAATTATTTTTTTGCCAATTTCCTTCAAATATTTTAATTTTGCACTGAAATTTTTATAATTACTTAAAAAAAAGTTGTTATAAAATAAAGACCAACACTATAAATGGGGACGATATGGAGATGTTCTACTGTATCATGAAATTCTGGTGAATTTTAATTTAGAGTGTGTGTACCTGTGACAGTGCCACTTCCTAGCCCTAGGGTCAGAGATATCTCTTTCAGTCTGAACAGGAGGAGATTAGTTTTTGTGCTACGGATGTATGCTCGCAAGTGTCAACTTTCACCCAATGCTGGAGTTAGTCTGCCAAAAGAGCAAATTTGACTGGCAACAAGGCATAAACATTCAAATCTATTGCCAGCTACCACTATTGTAAATATTCAACTAAGCTCAATCAGTGTGGTTACATGACAAGTAAAATGTTTATGAAGAATCCCAAATCAGAGAAGAAACTAAATGTCAGTTGGTACATGCACACACACACATGCACGCAGAAATTAGCTAGTATACTTTTCACATTAAAAGGTAGGCATTGGCTGCCAGGCACAAGCATTTTGTAAAAAGAAGAATGGCCTTTTTATTGTTGGTAGAAACCAGAAACACACAAAATGTGGCACAGCATGCATAATATTTTTACAAAACTATTATTTATTTTCAATAGTATTGTTATGTTGGTAATTTTGCACTATTTATAACCTTTTGTCCTAATGTCAAAATTTTGTACTAATCTGGGGCCTATTTCACAAAGCTACAAGTCTTATTAATAAAATATAAATATGTTTTTGACTTTTTACAACAAGCAGACAATACCAAAATTAGGCACAAAAATATTAAACAACTTGTAAAATGTAAATTTTCAATAATTGTACATTGTCAGTAATTACTATGAATCCAAAATTATGATACACATTTCTGCACAAGGGGTGAAGCCAAGTCTTAAGACAAAAATGCAGTACAAAGTATTTGACTAAATTTGAGTTGCTGATTATGACAATGTAATAGTTTTTGTAAAATATGCTCTCAATATTTGCAACAAGACTTTTTCATTTAATTACTTTTAATTATTTACATACAATTTACCCAAAGTGTTAACGCATGTTGCAGAAAATTGCTATGTGATGGAGACAAACTAAGCTCAGTTTTGGATTCAAGCACCCTAAGAACCTATAAATGTAGCATACATTTTGAGGAAAGTTTTTACGACCCTTAATTTTGCAGGCCCATGTTAAAGTTGTTACAGTCTTTCACTAAAATTTCAAGACCTAAATGAGTAGAAAATTGTGTTACTAACAGTATAATACACTATCCAATGAAATTTAAAACCCTAATTTTGTAGAAAATACAAACTTGTTTGATTAAATTTTCAGCGCCACAGAGTCACACTCAATAGATCACAGAACTTAAATACAAAATAAAAATGGATAAGTTTTTCAGACACACACTGGCATAGCAGGTAACTTTTACAAAATGCAACCGCAAGACAGAAAACTTCCAGAAGAAGTGATTTTATGCTATAAATAAGGACAATATATTTTCAAAAGTTAAGAATTGAAGGCAGTGTATGCTTAGGAAGGGAAATAGCACTACTGTAGTTTAATGAAAATTTTAAATGGCAAAGCTAAATATTTGAAGTTTTTTAGTTAATAGGGATTGCATTTAAATCTTACACAATATAAAATTAATTAACGAGTCTGATGTAGCATCCCAGAAAAATTAAATTATACAATTAAAATCATTCCAAATAATTTAGAAATACTAACATGTAATAAGAATGACACTAGTCGTCCATTGACTGGCTCCCCTCGTTTTGCTGTCATGACTATGTTGTTGAGGAAGTAGTTACAGCGTTCAATCTGGAACACACGAAAACAGTAAAACTGTAGGTAAAGTTTACACATTACAACATGTCAGCATGCAAGTGTACATAAGAATATGCATGCACACACACATTCACACACACATAAATATGAACAAAACATAGCTACACTGATCTGATCACAACATTCCCACTTGTGATACTTACCTGATTAATCCATTTTCTCAGTTTACCCCCCCCCCCCCCGCAAACAATTATTATCTACAGAATTTACTTTTAATGTGTTATGCTGCCACACACACAAGAGGGTTCCTAAGTTACGTTGTATGTAATAAGAATTTAATGTATTATCATAAAGCATATGGACAGTTCTAGATTAACCAAAGACTTTTAAAACCAGCCTTTGAAAATATCTCTCACAGTAACTCTGTGTAACTTAACAGAAATATTGAATGTCTTACTTCCAGTTAGGTTACTACAAAATAGGAAAGTTACGCTAATTTTTCACATCTTATACATGTGTAATGTTTAAACTATTGGGAATTGAAGTTTTTACACATTATAGTAAGAACTGGCTTAACAATAATACGTATATTTGTTTCTAAAGATTTCATTTTACATATCACCTGATGGAGGCATGGACACAATAAATCAGGTATGTTGTTAATCCCCCCCCCCTCCCCCCCATTGATGCATTAAGTTTTGATACCCGAAAATAAAATACAATCAATTTTGTAATTCAAGCAATCATTCAGGTCTCACCATCTGTTACACTTTACAACATATTGTCATTTTATGGTGATTTAGTCCCTGAGAAAACAAATAATCCACCCACAAATAGCAACATATCACCTGTGAAAAGTTTCTATATGCAAAATAAATAGGCTATATTGTTATGGTGATTTTTTTTAGAGATTAAGTATTTATTTCTGATTTTTTAAATTCAGATGCACAACTTAAGTTGGACTTGGCTGGTGAAACCTTAATTTCAGGTAATTCGTTTGTCAGGATCCGTTGAACGGGAAGAGAATACACTCTTTAGTTCAGCAGCTGGCTATGATCTTTAGAAACAAGCTGCTCATCTACTTGCAAACAGTCAGCACTGCTCTTAATGCTAATTGCACCGGGCAGAGTCCTTGCCATGGATAGAATCTGCTGTAGATGGTATGTGATAATTGCAGAGTGAAGCATTTGTTCATGTGCGCTGTGCACGTGCATTGGGCACGTAATGGTGAACAAGTTTTCTTTCTCACTCCGGCATGCATGTTGCAATATTTCTTTTGGGTTTTCTTTGAATGATCAGCAGTAGAATGATCGGGAGGAACAAAAAAACGGAGAAAGTTCTTTCTATTTCCAAGACAGGTAGGAGCACGCTTAAAAATACTTAACTTTGGGTGATCTTTGCCTCTTTTGTCTTCGCACTTGATCTTTTGATATTGGTCTCTTCAACTGAGACGATAGCTACGAGAGGACGAGCTTGGTCAAGGTAGACGGTGGAGGAACGTCTATTACCACGTAAATAAGTAACATTTACTTTTCTATTATGTAGATAGAGTTAATTGGCAATGTTCTGGGACCAGCATAACCAATAGTTATATAGCATCTACAAGCTTCGTGGATGTGTGACTACTTCGTGATCACTACTTAAAACAATCAGGCATGCGTTGAATCAATGTTTTAGGGATTTACTCCCCTGCTAGTGCTGAGGAGTCTGGCACAGTGCATAATGTTTTTGCTATGCTTGAACGGAATTTTTAATTGCAAGGGGGTTATGCTTGAAAATCACTTTTGGGTAACTATAAACTCCGTGAATGCCTGACTGCTTTGCGGTCACTACCTAAAAAAATAAAGCATGCCTTAAATCAATGTTTTGGGAATTTACTCCCCTGCTGGTGCTGAGGACTCTGGCTCTGTGCATAATGTTTGCTTATGCTTGAACAGTACCTATGACTGCAAGGAGGATACACTAGAATTACATAAATACAAATCAACTATCGTGAAGTCTGGTTTAATTTGGTTAGATTTTCCGTATTTCACATTACTCGCAGCTATTAACACACTCACACACAATACCACACAGGTAAAATCAATACAATATGATAAATGTCAATATCACAACACCAAATTAATTAAGTTACTCAGCCAACCAATTGTTGCTCATACATCGTAGATCATTAAGCGTAACATGTTAACTCATGTTCAATTATGGAAATCCTATAGACTCTCACATTACAGCACAAATATTCCTTTTTCAATATTTTCCATGGACATAATGGCACAGAAACACTAACATTATCACACAATTATTTGATTTAACAAGTCAAACAGAATGAATTGCAATAAAACACTTGAAAAACAACTCATACATCACAATATTCCTCACAATCAAATACACACTGCACAGTGTTGCATATACCGGCCAACTAACCTACAGTAAACGTTTACACAAACACAACAGACAGGTGAATGTTGATGCACATTTGTTTACATTACTACAGCATTATGGGACTATACAACATGGCGCTCAGCATAAACAAATCACTCAACTTTCTCGTATTTTAACTACTTTATTTTTGACGTTCTAGTTAATTTGTCATCACGCCCCTGTAAATATTGAATATATAAGCCATGCATAACTCATATATATATATTTTTTTTTGTTGGTCTACTACCTCTCCTTCAGAACAGCCCCTATTCTTAACAATTGCCCTTAGAAGATAGCTGCATAAAGAAATGTGGACCTCCACAATCATTCTGTCTCCTGCTCTAACCCTACGACGTGATATTTATTTTTGATGGTCGGCACCATGTAGATGCTTCTTTCTGGAGTGGTTTAATGTTTGTCAACTGTGAAAAACACTTTTTTATTGGTTGGCGATTTGGTTAATCTTGACAGCTTGGCACAATACGCATCTACATAGTGGTGTGATTGTGGCGGTCTTCCTCTTGTTTTATAAGTACGTTTTGTTAATGTGCTTCTACGTTTTATGTTTGGTTTCTTTAGTTGGGGTCAATGTGTTAGAAATGTTTCAGTGTTGTCCCCTTCCCTTTTTTTCTTTATCGGGACTTGTGTACGCTGTAACGTAGTTAATAAATAATTGTTTATATCAGTTATTAATTTTTTTAGGCAGGTCTAGGTGATTATTTATTTATTGATTGTAATTAAAATGTGTCATAGTTAATGGTTATTTACATAATGTTTACTGTACATGAAAGGAACAGGAAAGGTTTTGTGCCAGAGAAAAAAACCAATGTGAATTTGTCAAGATGGGAGAATAAGCACATGTGGCAGCAGAGAAGCAAGTGCAAATGCTGCTAATTGATGGCCCGATGTGCACCCTGTCTAAAGGCCAAACGACTGTGTGTGTGTGTGTGTCACTGGGTCAGGTGAAAGCTGACGTGTAATCTATGCTGGTACTCTCGGTTAAAGAAATGTGTATGAAATGTCATAAAAGTTGTGAGACAGTGCAACGTTGAATTCTGTTCTGTTCAATCCTGTCCATGGGTCCTTAAGCAAGGGGAGACAAGCCCCGCTCTTAATGGATGTCACCCCAATGGTGAAGGGATTGACAAGGAGGATGCGAATCCCTCTCTAGTATTGTGGATGAGGGGAAAAAAAAAACAGCAAGAAGGTCACAGTCCATTATTCTCAGGTGCTGGAGTTAAAATAGTGCCTGGCAGAGGTCGTAGGTTCGAGGCCTGCGAAGGACCCTTTGTATTTATGTGGATAGAGGAACAAACGGATCATGAATCATGCGTGTCAGAATGTAATGGTGCCCTTGTCATTTAAGCACAACACACACACACGTGGTATGAAGTCCGAACAAAATATAAATGAAACAAATTAATTCATAGTCCATTTTGTTTTCAAGAAAAGTAAATTAAAAATATTTCTAACTTAATTAATTAATTTGCTTATTTCTAATGTTGCAAATACCTGTGGTTTAAATGTCACAAAATAAAATGGCAGAAATATTTTATTGGTACAGCATATAATAGGAAATAAGAAAAAAAAATTACCATGCAAAAATAAACGTTATCAATAAAAATTATAGAGACAAAAAATTTAGTAAAGGGATGGTGCAAAAGTACAGTTGATTTATCCATACTCCATTTATTGATAATCCTGTATAGTGAAGCGATAAAGAAAAATTAGATATTTTATTTCCGATTTTGGCAAGAAATCTTAAGTCCTCAATGAAAATATAAGCAAAATGGAAACTTAAAATTCATTGAATATTCAGTGTTTATCAAATGTTTGTTTAGATGAAGAACAATGAAAATTTTTGTTTGGCCATTTGTTTATTACTAAAATATTACAGAAATAGTTATTTGAAATTTGACTTGGGATGTTGACAAAAACAATTTTGGTTAGTTCAAGAATTTTATTACAACATTTATTCCTTCCTTATGGAATCCAATCATGTATATAATTCATATTGTTATACTGTATGGTCACTAATGACACTAGGCAATTTTGAGTTCAAAATTCTAAGTGAATTCAGCTGATTATATGCAAGTATTTAGTTGATGATATAAACAGTCAAATTACATTATTATGATCACCTGCTACTATCCTGAGTAACCGCCCTTCACATCATTGAGAGAATAATGCGATTTGAACATGTATATGTTAATGAAAAACTTGAAATTTTCAGATTGTCGTTAAACATTCGTTAAAGCTGTGTTCCCATAAAATTATTTTTAGTTTACTTTTCAATTTCATGAAATCGAAAAAATTTAATTTATTGTTTTGTAAAACAAAAAGTCACTTTTACACAACCCTAGAATATTGTAACACTTATTTTCACACTTACATATTAAAAATTGTTATGTAGTCATCAGCTCATTCACCATGGTCTGTGGTAATTTAAGAGTGATACATTTGTACACCTGCACTGTGCACGTGCGTTGGGAGTGTGATGGTGTGCAAGTTTCCCTTTCCTACTGTTATATGCACAGTGCAATATTTGTTTTGACTAATTAGGAAAAAACATTGAGAAAGCTCTTTCTATTCCCGTTACAGGTGTGAGCGAGCATATAAATACTTAACTTTGTGTGATCTTGGAATCTTTTTGTCTTCACACTTGATCACTTGATTTTGGTCTCTACAAATTAGAAAATGGCGACAAAAGAATGAGTTCATCCAAGGCAGATGGTGAAGAGATGTCTATTACCATGTATATAAGTAACTTTTACGTCTCTATTATGTAGGTAGAGTTAATTGGTAGACATTCTGGGCCCAACACAACTAGTAGTTTAATATAGCTTCCTTGTTCATGTACCACACTAATTACTAAAAGTTAGGATTCCGGGTTTTGTTAAATGGAAACTGTATGCTAGCTTAAATGTATCTCTCGACAATGGTTTCAGTATTTATGGTTAAACATTTTTATGTACTACAAAGCAGCTTGACAAATATACTTTGAGTTTATTTCTTGTTGAAACCTCTGCCATTACTATCCTCCCATTTTTCATAATCTCAGTATGTTATTCAATAAGTAAAAGAGATGTTCAGAATTATAAACGCATTTGATTGGTATTGTTAACTGTTATTGATATCTATTAAACTGAGCCAAGAGCTAAACATTTAATCTTTTTTTTACTTAGGCAATTAGCAATCTCCCCCCCCCCCCCCTTCTAAAGATTTATTATTTTGAAACTTTAATGATGGCTGCATGAAGAAGTGTTGACCTCCATAATCATTCAGTTTCTCCACTCAAAATGGCCCACCAACTTCAAGTCACAAACAAAATGTTATTTATTTTGAACAAACAATGCCAAGAAACTGCTTGAAAATTTGGAACATTTCTTAAATGGTACTAATATGATTGTAGTTTCCTGCAATTATGTTCAGTTATTTTTTATGAGTTTGTATAGAGAAGTGAATTTGCCAGGCTGCTAACCTAGTCAGTGATTAGAGGCCATTCACTATTACTTCACAATTTTCTAAAGCCCTGCTAAGTTCTACTTTTGGTTACTGATTACGTATGCTTCCACTACATGTAAACTTATACACTGCCATGTCATTAAATTTTAACTGTCAAATGCTTGTTTACTGTTTTCAGCCGTTCATAGAATTTTGTCATAATTCAAAAACCATTTCTTACAAATGTGCACAATTTAAGCCTATAACCATATCTAGGGCAGCTTTATGACTTTTTAACCATGTCTGCATTGACGATAGTTCTTACAGTTATTTTACGTTAACAATTTGTTATATACGACATAGCACCATACAGATAATAAACTTTTATATTTTGCTGTGACCATGTTTAACCACGTTATAACTGCGGGAGAACGAACTATAGTATTTAACCTCTTGTTATTAAAATTAAAACAAAGGGACACCCAGTCCAACAAAACGGCAAAGTAAATTCAAGCATGCAACTCTTTGTTAGCTGCTTTTGAGCAGTTGTTAGCTTTAAAGTTACCTTAAGTTTAGTTGTTAAAAAGTATCATCAAGAGTCAAGCATTCTAGGACAGTCTGAAACCCAGGGATGCCACTGACTTATTCCTGGATTGACCAGTGGCAGGGGTGACCAAGTTCCCGGTTATTATACAGCAGTTCCTTTCATCACTGTATCAGACAATGGTCCACAATTCAAGTCCAGGTATTTCAGGAACATGTTTTTCAGGAATGGCATTCAGCACGTTACCACCACACCCTACTATCCACAACCGTCTCATGCAGAGAGGTTTAACAGGAATCTCCACTCGGCTCTCAATGACTTTCATGTGGACAGCAAGGATACATGGGGCCAAAATGTTGGACGGCTACAAATGGTGTTCAATTATGCAAGCCATGAGGGGCTAAGTCCACTTCCTTTGAACTCATGTTCACTTAAAAGCCCAACACCCCTTTATCCAATCTCTGGTCACTCGCCGCCCTTCTACCAGATAATTCCAAGGACATCAGAGAGATCTGGAAAAGGGCAAGAGAGAATCTGAACCTGGCACATGATAAGTCCATGAGGAGGTACGATAAGGATCACAGAGATAACCCATTCCAATTGGGAGACTTCATCATGTGCAAAGCAGATGCGCTGAGCAAGGCTTTTGACAAAAGGGCTGCCAAACTCAGTTATAAGTGGAAAGGTCCTTATCAGGTACAAAGATTCCTCACACCTGTTACGGTGGCACTGTGTGCACCATATAGTGGTAAGTTCGTTGCACGGGTCCACATATCGCAACTCAAGAAAAGTACACCTAACCTTTAATAAGTTAGTGGGCAGTGTCTCAATTAAATGTATGCATTGTTAGTATGCTTCCAGTGGACTGATCACCCACCTGGACAGGTATTGGTTGGACACACGTATAATTTTGGTAGTCAAACCCAAGAATGTATAAGGATTAACCCCTTTTAAAGCTGAATCTTTTCAGCGGGTAATATGAAAAATCCATGGTGCTAGTTCTAAGATGTGTGCACACTGTTTGTTATTGTAAGGGTACCCTTAGGCTAAGCATAATATAAGAATACCGCAGCACTGAATTGTTAATTTAAGGTGATTAAATTCCATGTATGCATGGATTTGGCGATTATGGTTTTAGTCGTAGTTGAGTTCTCTTGACCAAGACCAAGTGTGCATCTGCATGTAAGTGGATAGGAATGTAGTTCTGCAAAGAAAGGTTTCTAAAAGAAAACCCTATCATCCGATTTAAGGGGGGTAGTCTGTACCATGTTAAATTTTTTTTGGCACAATATTTTTTTTGCAGATTTTAGTATATTTTGAAATGATGAATAGTATACAGTGACAGTATTTCACTTAGGGTCTTGACCAACATTTATTTATTTATGTATATTCTTTTTATACCATTAAGGGATCTCTCAGATTTTCTATATTTTGGTCTTATACTCATACATGGGAAATCAATTCAGTTAGTTTTTTATATAATTTTAATTTCCTAGCTACAAGTGATAAGCAACACGCAGTAAAATGAAAGTTTTCTTTTACTATATACAATTTTAATTTTGGTGTAGTTTATCTACTGTTTTGAGGTAAATTTAATAAATCGGGATTATTATTAGCGACCAGATGGATATATGTTTTTGTTCTCTTAGAATAATCTGAATTTTGTTTTATTCATTTCATTTGAACCACTGCGAAAAAACATTGTGGGAAAAAAAAAAAAAAAAAAACTAAAAATGGCTAACTTATTGCACATAGCAATGACAAACTTAAAAGATAGTGATGAACATGCACACAAATAGGCCTAAAGTAACTATTATTCTGCTCATATTTAGATGCATTGGTACTTACTGTTTTCTAGGGGCACTTCCTGGGTGTGCCGGTTTTGTATCGAATACAGCAAGAAGTATATATTTTTGTTAGAAGAGGAGCTGCAAGTTCTGCAACACCAGGCCTGTGCTCTCATAAAGAGCACAGGTAAACGGTACACCACTAGCCAGGGATAACTTAATTGTTGTCAAGCAGCTGATTTCCCCTAGCCTTGTTTCCGGTAAAGGCAAGTAGTAGATAAATCAGTTTGTGAGGCCAATTGTTATGTAGGTAAATTTTTATTCAGGTAAATTTTAGCTTTCCCCCATAAGGTGAAGAAAGAAGAATTTGTGTGCTAGACCTCCCTCCCCAAATTTTGGATGGTCAGCCTATTGCGATGGAGGAGGATGCAGCCTCAAAAAAACGAAAAGCCGCTGAATAGTCCGTGCCCTCCTCCCCCTCCTCGCAGGGAGGGGCTAATACTTCAGTGCAGCAGGCGCAGTCACATTCAGCGCAGCAAACAAAGCCGAAGAAACGGCCTGACATTTGGCCTACAACTGTGTATCATACTGCAGCGTGTAATAATGCCACAGTATGCCATCTTTTCCGGGAAAACTTGAGCCAACCAACTGTAAAACGGGTCGTCCCAGAGGGCGTTTCCTACTTGGCACAGTCTATCGAAGACTACCGCAAATCAATTAAAAATTTAGAGTCAATCGATGTGGGTTTTTCAGTGCTCATTCCATAAAGCGAACTGCCTCTTAAAAGTAGCCCTAAAAGAGCTAGATAAATCCCTAACTGCAGACTGGATCCACAACGAGCTGGCTGGTCTGGGCTTCCAGCCAATAATGATTGCACCAAAGCTGTCAATGAGAGACACACAGCTATTTCATATATGGGTAATGGAACTTCCACCCACTGAAAAGTCTCGGGCCATTTTTGCATTGCAAGGACTTTGTGGCCTCGTAATTAAAGTAAAGGAGTTTCAGTAACCTGAGGGCCCAGCTCAATGCTCGAACTGCCAGTGATTCGGCCATTCAGCTCGTTGTGTTTGCCGTGCCCCCCCCCCCCCGCTGTAGGCTCTGTGGGAAGGGACATTCAACTACCCAGTGTGACTTGTTGGACAAGGACGACAAGTCACTCAGAAAATGTGTGTGTTACGGAGGCAACCACGCAGACAATTATAACGCCTGCAAGGCCTATAAAACTGAAAAATGGAGATTTTTGTCACCTGAAGAAAGAAGGAAAAAAACGGCAGCGCAGCAGAGCAGACACACTGTTGCAGTCACTGCACAGCCTCGCCCAGGCTATGTTGCACCAGTGGCCCCTTGGTTCCACCCAACGCCCTACCCACCCTCCCTCAAGCACCCGCCCAGTCATCAGATGGCTAGAATGTTGTCCAAAGCAGACAACAGCGCGCTCCTGCAAATACTTTTGTGTCTCATTTTGGATAAAATTGTCCCAAGGCAGACAACAGCACGCACCTGCACATACTTTTGTGCCTCATTTCACGCAAAATATCCCAGTTCATACATCAAATGGCTATAGTGCTTTGGTGTACTATGGCAAACCTTCCGATGTGGAGAATTCCCACCTCTTGCGAACCCTTATCGCCCGCCCCAATGACAATCAAGGAAACCCCCTCTGTCAAATATGGGGTAAAAGAACAAGAATTCAAGGAAGAAAACCTTCCAGCCTTTAGAGTCGCTCCAGGTCCCTTCCCCCGACCCTTGGCAGGCCACAACAGGCACTCCTACCTGCGCAGCCAATCAGGGCCCAGCTCCTCGCTCATTGGGCGATCAGGTTGCCTCGCCACAGCCACCAAAAGGCCTCAAAAAGAAAATCGCAAACCAGTCATGTCTCTAATGCAATGGAAACAACATATAGCGATGTTTCTCCACAGCCTTCTTCCACAAATAATGCGAGGCTGTTTTACCTCATGAAAGCAAGCCCCATTGCGCAGAAAATTCCAGCCCTAGTGGAACTCCTAGAGTGTCTCTGAACTGCATTAACCATTTGGAACGATCCCACCCGAGGTGACGAAGACAAAGTCACCGCCCTCATTGGCTTTGGCTTAGCAGTCCTACCTAAGCCAACCAATGGCTGCTAGATGGCATGACACCAGTCTGCCCTCTCTTAGGTTAAATGTAGTAAATTATATTACTTACTGGAATGCTAACGGCATTAACAGTATTCAATGTTACAGAAAATATTGTGACAATCGAGGTGGCTGTGTTTTAATATTAATTCATAACTCAATTATATGCAATCCTGCAACACACTCGAAGCTGTGGGTGTTACCATTACATTAGGGAATCAACATATCACTATTTATTCAATATATTGCCCGCCAGGCCGCAAGTTTCTGCATGCAGATATTGACGGAGATTTAAATGCTAAACATCCCACTTCTGGCTGTCTCGCGTGCACAGCCAATGGGAATACTCTTTTTAGACATCAGGAGCAACATATTTAAATTATTCATGCGCCCAGCGAACCAACTTTTGACCTACATCAAGCGAACTATAGGCCCGATATATTAGATATTGTGCTTAATAAAGGCCTTAATATGGCAATAGATTTTGAAGTGCTCCACGAATTGGGCTCGGACCATTACCCTGTCCGCTTGTCTTTTGATGAAATTGACACAGATAATACAACCAATCATAAAATTAAAATTTATAAGCATGCGAACTGGCCTGGCTTTCAAAATTATCTGGATGAGGAAATTAATCTACCAGCTCCCATTAATACTCCTGATGAATTAGACACTGTTGTTGAACACGTCAGAGCTATTTCCAGGCAGGAATTAATAAGTTTGTTCCAGAGAAAACAAGGACTAGCATAGATAAGCTTCCTGATCATATCAGGGAGCTTATCTTGCGCAAAAATAGGCTGTGTAGGCTCTATTCTCATACAAGATCTCTGCAATTAAAAGCCCAGGTAGATAATCTTAGAGAGCGT
This sequence comes from Dryococelus australis, assembly GCA_029891345.1. Taxonomy (NCBI): domain Eukaryota; kingdom Metazoa; phylum Arthropoda; class Insecta; order Phasmatodea; family Phasmatidae; genus Dryococelus; species Dryococelus australis. The sequence goes on along the minus strand of CM057009.1, from coordinate 84,530,942 downwards.
ATTGATACTGAAATCGCTGCTTAGCAGGCTGAAATTTGGAATGATAAATTGTCCCGTTTATGTAACCAGGATAATAGTGTGTGGCAGAAGACAAAGCATTTACAAAAAAGCGTGTTCCCATCCCGCCTCTTCTAGGCATTGTAGGAGTGGCTTATATGCCTCAGCAGAAGGCCGAGGTTATGGACAATCAATCAGAACAGGCTTTCCAACACAATATATATCCAGCTGATCCAGCTAATGTGGCCCAACTTTATAGGGAGCTCAGAGTGCGACTGAGGCAGCCCACAGTGGCTGAACCAGATCCCACGCACGCATAGGTTAAGCGTATTTTTAAATATATGAAGCCCCGAAAAACACCTGGGTTTGACTCCCTGCAGGCTATAGTCCTATAGGCAGGCTATAGCTGCCTAACAACATGTTCGAGGCTATAAAGGCTGTTTACGATAAAATGAGCACTTTTGAAATCAACCTTAGAAAAAGTCACTGTCCCTACCTGCATATATTTTAACGGGCGGCTTGAGTGATATGCACCTAGTTAAGTTGGTAATGATGGATGGGAATTAGTTCCGTATCTTAATGTTGAATAAAAAATGTTGGGTAACAATTTGTGATAACATAAATTATTTCTTTCCGTTACTTTGTTTTTTTTTTTTTTTTTTTTTTTTAATGCAGCAAAGTGCAAAAAAGATCAGATTTGTTAAATATTTACGTTTTATTTATAACTTCACAGTTTCACTTGACCGACGCACAAATTAAGTGATGAGGTCATTACAATGTTAACCTTACATAAAGCGGAAGAATACATAACGTGCTTGCAAGATGATCTTAAGCAGGGCTTTCAAAGTGCTCATTTTACCATGAACAGCCTATAGCAGAGTGCATTCATGCACGTTTTATTCTTGCCCATTTCCCTACTCCCTGTAAATGTGCTTCAGTAATTGTTTTATTGAAAACTGGCAATAACCCTACCCAATTACATAACTACTACCCAATCAGTCTGCTTAGCTTGCTCTCTAAGATTCATGAACAAGTTTTATTGCGCCGCCTAAACAATCATATCCGCAATATTTGTTTCCTAATGAACAATTTGGCTTTAGGAAAAATCATTCCACTGTGCATCAGTTAGTCCACTTGTCCAAACATGCAAAAAATATTTTCAATTGACACCAATGTATGGTTGCAGTTTCTTAGATGTGGAAAAGGCTTGAGAGACAGTTTTCCACAAGGGACTTCTTTATATAAGATATACCAAAATAACATCCCAGACTGCTATATCAAACTTATGGTATCATATCTTGACAAGTGTTCCTCCTCTGTTTCTATGGAAGGAGCAATATCCAAAAATAAAAATATTAGGGCAGGAGTCCTCCAGTGCAGTATCCTAGGGCCAGTCCTATATAACACATATACCCATGATATTACACATCCCCCTAAATGGTATATCAATTTAGGAATTTATGCAGATGACACGGTCATCTACACCCGGTTCCACCAAGCGGAACTTGCCATTCAGCATACCCAGGCACAGAAAACTTATTTTCGCCTGTGGTGAATTAAAATAAACGTGGGTAAATGTGAAGCACTAGTCTTCACGCGCTGCCACATCCCCCAAACTTACAACTTACTCTCTTCAGGGAGTGTATTCCATTTAAAGACGAGGAAAAATACCTTGGTCATACTTGGGATAGAAGGCTGATATGGCGGCAACATGTGGAGGCTAAGCGAAATGTTGCTTACGCCTGCATGAAAGCCTTATATCCAATGTTAAATTACAATTCTGGTTTGTTGCGCACGCGTGCAAAAAAAAAAGAAAAGGAAGAAGACAAAGAAAAGGAAGAAGACAAAGAAAAGGAAGAAGACAAAGAAAAGGAAGAAGACAAAGAAAAGGAAGAAGACAAAGAAAAGGAAGAGAGAGAGAGAAAAACTAGTACGAACTTGACACTTTGTTCAGAAACACGCCATGTCATTTTGTCAGCCGCCACTTTTGCCAACTTCAGATTTGTAACCGTACTGCCATTACATCTAAATATATATTATAATAATTATTCAAACAATAAAATCTCATTTCAGTACTAAATTACAAATTCAAAAATCATAACTTTTGCTGTAATAAGTATGAAATATGCTAAAACTGAAAACATGTATAATTTTACTCCTACTACTGCATTTACACACAACACCAGGTGGTAAAGGAGAAGCTGAGAATATTGTCCTCTGGTTTCCACTGCGAGAGTGGTGGTAATCCTTTCCTTTACCCAAATACACCAACAATCACTCCTCATAACACACACACACACCCAACTAATATGACCAATTTGTCCCAATGTTAGCCCACACTATTTAATCTCAAACTGTTCAATTCCAGGAACCACACTCTTCTTCTAATCCCGGGGGGTTCAGGCGCTCCTACACAACACGCACATGTTCCTCATTAAATTCCACCAAAAACACGACCTTTTCTCTCTCTCATTCGGCCAACACCCTGGGTCTGCATCACCACTTCAAGGTCTTCTAAGTTCCCTCTAGCACTAAAGTTCTCCATGCTTATAGCAGCCAAAAAAAACCCCGCAGAGTCCAAAAAAGACCAGTACAAAAGCAATAAAATGGCAGAGTCACATTTGGTCTACAACGAAAGTGATACCCATTAATCACTGACCCCTGCCAGTAAGTGAACATGAGGGAGTCCAACTACTATTCCGGAAATTTGCCCAAGTCTCACGATCACAGGTTAAGTCCTATTCTTCGCCGGAAAATAAAGAGAGTCCCCATTCCACACCAAAATTCGGCTAAGTCCCACGCTTGATGTGAATTTTTCAGAGTCCACTCGACTCCTGACAAAACATTTCTCATAGTCTGCAGCAATTAAAATATTCCAAGTCCCGCACTCCTCGTGGGCAATAATTTTTCAAAGTCCACACTCGACTTATCTAAGTCATCTGGCAATGCTAAGAAAAATTTTTCCAAGTCTGCATTTCTTCTAGGGGAAAATAAATTAAGTCCACAGACACATTCCTTCCGTTGAAACCACACTTAACTTCGAGCCGAAGCGCTGCCTCTTAATGCACACTACGGCAGGACCACTCACCCAAGAGTTCCTGTTCTCTGCAGGTGATGAGTATCCTGATAGCCGCACGCACACACACATGCGCACACGCACACACAGAGCTCATAATCCCCACCAGTCACCTACCCCTTTCCCGAGACCACTCCTCAGCCCCACCTTTACATACCAAGTGCAATCTATACAGAGCGAGTGCAATCTTTTTTAATATGCCTCTTCCCAATGGCATGACAAATCAAGACATTCAGAGTAGACCGCCTCTGGATTGCCTCCCATCTTCAGAACTGCAACTTGCAACACACTCCTGCTTAGAGGAAACACGCCACCAGACTTCACACACTGTAAAAGATGACAAAATGAAAATACACATAGCCTTGCTTCACCCGTTCATGATGGAACTTGTCACAATTAATAGTCCTATCTCCCAGATACCATATCATACCATCCAATCATACTACCCAACCATATCAGCTAAGCATTCTACCCCTCTCATACTAACTAAACATCTCATCAAACTAATAACACAAACCATTCTCCCCACATCATCGAAGCTACACTTTTATCATACTACTAAAACAACCGAACATGTGATCAGGCCATACCAATCAACATAACTTATATGTCAACAATACAAGCAAACTAACTGTACAACCAAGTCTTACTAATCTAATAAGTTATACCTTCAAGATGTACCAACCATAAAGACAGCCCATACAGACAGACCATACTATTATGTTACTCAATCAATTTCAACCATTCCAAGAGACCAGACCAACCAAAACATACCAGTCAGATATACGAACCAAAAATATTACAAAAACAAGCTACCTATAACAACCATGCAGAGAGGCCATACATTACAAACATTCTAAAACACCTCTACCAATGATGAGCCTACATACAATTCATATTGTTAGACTGACCAACATAATGTTGAAGTCATACTTTTTCACCTTCTATACTAACCATCACACCTGTCATCATTCCTCCTGCCCTCCTGTTTAACAGCCATGCAGTCATATCAAACCGGCAGATTAACTAATCATAGAGACCTACTAGCCATATCAGACGCTTCCTCTGTTACTTGCACAGGAAGACTAATATCCTGCTGGATGATCTGTACTTTTGTTTTCTTCTGTTTGGTTTATATCATAAGTAGTAGTTAGTAGTGGTGAGGAATAGGATGGAGGAGGTGTCTCACGTGTATATAAATTTTCAATAGTCATAATTTTACCACACCTTTAACAACATAATATTAATAAAATTTACCGCCCACCCCCCAACTAAAAATTGCTTCAACTATAATATAATATCCGAAGTCATAGATTATATACTGATAAAACATACCATATCAGTCATTCCTACAAAAATATTTAAAAAATAACTGTAATATAACGCCAAGACGATTACATAGACAGCTCATAACTACCCACAGTCCTTACCATTAGACCATATCAGTTAAAAGAGCCATACAAACAAAGCTACCATCGAGACACTCCTATGAAATATTTCAGCAAATTATTATAACAAACTACCTTATAGACGAACCAACAACACCGACATGGCATGTCAATAGGCCAAACAACCGGGCCAGCAAATCACATGTTCAAGCCAAATAAAACATTCCAACCACCAATACTCTCAGACCGTATCACACCATACCATCAATTTGCAAAGAAACAATATCAGCATGCCAATCATACAGACAAGCTATACAGACCATCAAACCGAAAATATTTCAACTAATTATACTGACAAGCAATACCAACCATCAAACCAAAAATATTTAAACCAATTATTCTGATCACCAATTCTAGCAGACTATTCCATGTGATAATACCCATGGGCCATACTGTTAGAACATACCAACTATCATCCATTCCTATGAAAATATGCAAAACACAATACTTATAAAATACCACCATGATATACTGGTCAGTTAGGCAGATCATACAAATAAAGACATGACTATATAGAGAGACCATTTCTACCAATAATACAGAAAACCTACCCCCCCCCCCCCATCAAAAAAACTTTTCAATAATACCATTCAGACGATATAATACCATTCAGACGATATAATACAAACTTTACATGTCTTGTAAAGCATATTCAAATTACACAGGTCAACAAAAAAAAAACTTTTTTTAACGTCAATAGCTGATTCTTATGATTTTTTGGGTACTGAATCCATATAGGACCTCAGTTTATTTTTATCATCCACAGTTTCATCACAATGTGACTTCGTCATAAACTAAGTTAGCGGAACATACAAAAGGACTGAAAAATAAATTAATGTTGCAATATGATCAAAACTTTTATTTAAGTATAAACATGAAAATATCTCTTTTATTACATAGGTTTTATGTGTTCATTGGCTTATATTTCTTTACCTCTTCTCCTTGAAGCTCCTGATATAGCTTTTTCATCAGTGAATTGCTTTCTGAACATCTCTGTGAAGTGACCAATAGTAGTCTCCCATCATATTGGTATTCCAGCGGCCCTGATACCGTCTTTCTATCACTTTGATGTCTTGATGAAAACGCTCACATTGCTCCTCACCGACATCACCCAAATTGTCTGAGAAAAAGTCAAGGTGACTCTTCAGGCTTATCTAACATCCTAACTTTTTAAATTTTCTAGCATGTTTCCTACAATAGAAATATAATGTGGGTCCTTTGTATTTCCCAAGAACTTGGTAACAACCTCCTTGAATCATACCCAAGTCTCCCTCTCATTTGACGTTATTTTTGACTCAAAGTTGGAATCTTTTTTGGATGTCTGGCCCAACAAACACACCTCTTTTAAATTTTGCTTCTGACAGATGAGGAAATTAATCTCAGAGGTACTTGACACATTGTCCATCTTTTGGTAAGGCTTTCACAAACTGTTTCATAAGACCTAATTTTATGTGTAGAGGTGGCAGCTGGCCAAGGAGTATGCATAACACTTTCAAGTCGCCACATATCATCCAACCATGAGCGGAATAGTTTATTTAATTTAAAACTATATCAAGGTTTTCATAGCTTTCCTTCATATGTACTGAATGAGCAACAGGTAATGATGCATAAGTGTTGCCATTGTGTAATAGAACAGCCTTTTAATTAGTTTTAGAAAAATATACAAACAGCCTTGATTTTTCCTTTTTATATTCAATTATGAATTCATTCATCAAACCATCAATATTTGAGCAGTATACTATATCACCTTCTTGCTTGAAAAATTGAGAAAATGTCTGCTCTCTTCTCCTATACACATAAATGTTTGTTCCTACTGCCAACAAGTTTTTTCCTTTGAGTCTGAAGCCAAGCAGTTCAGCACTCTCCTTCATTAAGCCCAAATCCCTAACCAAATCATTTAGCTTGGTTTGAGTAAACAACTTAGGTTCTAAATTGTCTGTAAATTCAAACTCCTCATTAGCTTGTGCATCTGCATCAGACTCGGCATCACTAGACATATCCGGAATAACATCATCAAAAACCTCTGGTGGTTTAGGGACACAAATATCTGGACCGCGGCCTATTGGCCGGATGGCAGACGAAAGATTAGGGTACCTTATTAATTAATTATTTTTTTAATTGTAACCAGTAACATCAATGCTACAAAAGTAACAATCATTACAATGGTTCCTTGGCTCCCTCCATATCATTGGAAAAGTAAATCTAAAGGCTTCTTTCACCTTTTTCAACCATTTTCTCAGATCTTCAACTCGTACATTGCACAAGACTTATCCTGATCACCAAGTTTAGTTCCAAAGTATGAGAAGCACACTTTTTTTTTAACCAACTCTGTAATGTTCCTTTGAGGTTTATTAATTATAAACTCACCCCAAATATAACAAAAACTGTCAGGAAAGTTTTTACAACCACATTTTAGCCATTGTACTAAACACATGCACTGAAAAGTAGAAAAGTGAGGTTATGTAGACAATAACAAAACAAAAAGCTGTACACTACATCAATGTGACCAGTAGTACCACTGCCAAGTGTATTTAAACACAATTTTACCATTTTAAACCATATATAAAATACCATAGAATTCACTAAAAATGTCATTTTTTGAGTGCTGAAAAGTGGAAAAAATGATGTGTGATATGGCTTTTATAATCTCATATTTGGATTCAGCATAATAATAACAACAAGAATAAAGCATATTCATTCAAAAAGATTACCCATTTTCACATTTTTAAATAAAATATTAAATACTGTAGAATTCGCTAAAAATTTCATTTAATTAAAATTTGATGCCAGCTAGCAGCTTTAAGACCATGACGGCACTCACCACTCACATGACATGTGGGCATGGAAGTGCTCGAAGAGTCTATAACCTGGACTTTCCCGTAACTGGTTAATTATTTTAAAGTGTAAACCATGTCTTTCTATTTTATTCAGGGCCCAAGTGTTTTAAAATTTTAAAACTGTATGTTCCTCAAGTGTTGCATAATGTTTGGTTAGATTTCAAAATGTGCGCTGCGCGAAGAATAAGGAAGTTATTATTCCAAGATAAACACCTCCATATAGAACAATCAATGAACACAGAAAATTCACAATTTAAAAGCTTAGAGTGATTATGTATGAAAATTATTAATGTGCCATTTCTTTTTGATATTAAATGTTTTACTCGGCGTGCATAACACTTTCACTTGTGTGAACCCCGTAGGCAGCCATGATAGTTCCACACGACCCTTGCCTCTGGGCAGTCCATCGAGGAGAGCTGGCGAGGCAAGATACTGTGACGTACGCACTTCAACCTTTTTGCATCGAGTTAGATTTCCATAGTTCACTTTTAGTATACCGGTTAACCTTTGCTTTGCACAAGTTTTACTAAACATTCCCCAGCATTGTGCTTCCATTAAAATTAATAATTTGCAGCCCCTGTGCCTTTTTAGAACTTAAACGACAAAAAGAGGAGAAAATGTCGGAGAGGCCATGCGGACTGTACAACTTGTAAATCAGGCACCATTCGCCTACACCAAAGGCTTTTCAGTGTAATTTCTGTGTGCAATATTAAGGGCTATATTTCTATGTATGTATTTCAGGTTTTTTTTTCATGTTTAATTGTGTTATGGCCATATCGCCCATGGCCACGCGGTCAGATATCGCCAAGTCCGTATCTGCGGCATCCATGCGTTTTAAGGGTATATTTTTGTAAATCATGTGCGCTTTAGTAAATCTCAGGGTTACATGTATTGTTTTATTCAGGGTTTCGCGTATTTTCATGATTGATACTTTTGTATGTATGACCACGCAGTCTTTTGCACATATAGATTTTCCCGCCATCACACGTGCTACAAGTTCTTAAATGCTTCAATCTCCAAGAGAATAATTTTCTCAATACCGCCACCCCTTTGTCCAGTAATTATTTGCACTTTTTACCGAAAACTACTGCAATTCCACCTGCACCACATGGTCCCCTACACATCTTATCCAGCGGCATCCGCACCACAACTTTCACGCACCTGCGTGTTTATTGTACCCATTCAGGCAGTGTCACATATTGTATCATCCTTATTTGTGTAATATGTACGGTAGTATTATTTCCGTCCTAGCCGGCTATATGTAAAGACAGTCACCACACTCACCACGTGCTGGAAAGAAACGTCCAACAAGTCCATGTTATCGATGCCAAATACTCATACGTGTTTAATGCTCATCTTGCAATTCTCAGTGTCCTATCTCCTGGAGAAATCTACAGTCCACCCTAGTGGCTGTAGACCTCTTTCCTCGTGGGAGCGGTGTTTTCAAACACCCCCGAGAAGTCTTCTATCTAGGAGTGCACTAGAGTAATTACGAGCTGGCGGTAAGAGCCCAACGGAATTCACTAGACACGTCCAAGTTCTCAATCATCAACTCATTTTCTGGCACGATTTTGTAATTGGAAAGCAATAAATGGTATGTGACTCAGTGTAACCATGTGCATTTACTTGTAGCATCAGAACAGCAAATGTCCCACCTATTTTTCAGTGATAAAATTGATGCAGTTGGGTGAGACACGAGGCGAACAATGACACAAATATTTACTGATAAAATGGGTGCAGCGGAGCTTCCCAATCACAGCACTATTGAGACTCAGAGTTCTCAGGGATGCTGTCGGTTCTGTGTGTCTGTCTTACCCGTGCATACTTACAAAGTAGGCAATAATTAACTTTATATAAAACATCACTTTGAAATAAACACTTAATAAAATATATTTGGCTAGGACACTGTCACTACTGAATAAAAGAGGTAAGTTCACTGTTCCTCACAAACCATCAGTTATAAGTAAAAAAAAATTTTCCCATAGTTGCAACACAGTTCTCTAGCTAATGAAATGATAATCTGTGAAGCTATGCATATACACACATTTTCCGCACTGTATTTCACATCACCAGTGGCTTGCATCATATTCAAGCATACATGAATTCATACACTTTACTTGTACAGACCGAATCTTACAGACTGACATCTGCCATGACCTAATAACCAAGGGCGTATTCTCCATTAATGCAATGCACGCATTAATAAAATTCAAACACAAACTAATCTCTTAACCATATACTTCCCATTTCAATTTGAATTAAAAATAAATATTTCTTTCCTTGCTACACATGGGACTGGGATGCACGCCTCATGTTGCCTCTTTTTTCCTAATACTTACTCGAAACATTGTGGCAAGGCGCTGAGAGGTGGAGTGCGTGGTGCATATTTCAATAATCAATATTAATAGTTCCCTAAAACGTCGAGGCATAGCACTGTGGTATTCTCTAAATTCATTCAGCTGAAGTAACATCACAGCAAGCTTGCGCAAAATGTGGAAAATGTATGCACAAGCAGATATTGAATTCTGCAAGCTAGCAAGTTAGTTTATATATCTTTATATTCAATTTTAAGTAAATGATGGGTTGCGTGTTCTACTGTTACATTTGAATTAATATTTTAAACAGCAGTTTCACGTGATGAATAATTACTGTGAAAGTGACAGTGTAATAAGTGTATTTAAAGTAAAATAACTATAAGAAAACTTTTAAAATAGCCAGTGAAGTTGCCCTTACGAAATTAAAGTTAAAATTATTACACACACACCAAATACCAAATCAAACAATGAAAAAGTTTGTGTCAGAAATTATCGGGACGGCTGGAGTGGTTGGATTTCCATGTCCCGAGGAATATTTCACGCAGGTAATGTTTCACAATCTTTACCACAAAATAATATATATTTTTTACCTTTGCTTATTGACCTATTACGTTGAGCCAACTGTTAAACATGGTAACAGACGTGGAAAAAATTCCAAGATTGTGCTGCAGTTCCACCCTCCACAAATTTGAAGGATAATTTAGACATAGAAAGGAAATCCATATGTCGTGCGTGTTTCATTTGCGGCCAAAAGAACCACTTGGCCAAAGATTGTTTTTTCAGGAAATCTGTTAACATAGTTATCCATGGGAGTAAACCAGGTATAAGCTGTTCACACTAAAATGAACACTTTTGGAAGACCAAGATCTACATGTATGCACATTGTGTGTTCTTCCGCCTTACATAAAATTAACATTGCCATGGGCCTCATCACTTTATTCGTGCATCGGTCAAATAAACTGCAAAATTATTAGGATAGTAAATATTATACAAATTTGCTCATTTTCACACTTTGATGGATAAAAAAAACAGAAAGCAAAAGAAATAATTTAAATGATCACAAATGGTTACCTAACACTTCTTATTCAATGTTAAGATATGGAACTACTATCTGTCTATCGTTACCAACTGTACTAGGCGTATGTAACTCAGTGCGCCCGTTAAAATATATGCAGGTAGGAGCAGTCATTTTTTTCTAAGGCTGATTTGAAAAGTGCTCATTTTATCATGAACAGCCTTTAATAAAGATAATAGTAGGATTGCATGTACTCCAACGGAGAGAATGAATGTAAAGAAAAGTACTTATAGTGATAGGTTAGAGGACATGCAGTGTTTTTATTGGAAGGAAAATTAACATCTTAAGAGCCCAATGCCTGCAACAGGAAAAGGAAACTGGAAAACACAACATCAATAGTTTGTCCTTTGAATGGAAGCATGGCTTGCTATTTGTACCTATAGTTATAGCCAATGAAAATAATGTAGCAGCTTTGTTGGACTCTGAAGCTACGTATTCCCTAATTGGTCAAGATTTTTATGATTTTTTATTGCATAACTTATCGAAAGGGGTAATTTGTGTGTATAAGCAGGAAACAATAGAGTTTTCTTTGGCATACCGAGGAATTATAGATTCAAATTGTGCAGTATACTATACAATTAAAATGGATAGTTTTTCTTGGAAAATAGATTTCAAGATACTGCCGGGACAGTCATGAGGAGTTATTAGGAGGTGATTTTTTTGCCTAAACTAAGGCTTGCTTAAATGTACATATTAAGGAATTAATTTTTGACTTTTGTAAACAGTGTCCTGTTGCAATTTCATCAAAACAGTTTTGTTTTCAAAAAGTTTCTAATACTGAAATATATAAAATTCAGGAGAGTATATTGGCAAAATTATGTAATGAATTAACTGATGTTACTTCAGTAAAACATGGTCACTATCTAAAACAACCCATTATTTTACAGTTAAAGATCTTTAAAATGTTAATATTTTAATTGCAATCTCAAGACATTATAGAACCTTCTAACAGTTTGTATTCTAGTCTGGCGTTTCTGTTGCCCAAAAAGGTGCCAGTGCAGTACAGGATAATCAGTGTCGTAAAGTAAATTTAAAAAAAATACACGTGGACCCGTAACCCCTACCAACTATGGAATTAATTTTTCAGCACGTGGGTCAGGCTAGATATTTTTCCATATTTGATTTAAATTCATCATTTTTACAATGCGACTTGCATCCTGCTTCTTGCAAAATATTAGCATTTGTGACCCTGTCGGGCCAATTTCAGTGGAAACATTTACCAATGGGGGTTAATTATAGGCCGCAGACCATGTCAAGGGTTCTGTTCCATGTTCTTGGAAAATATCAATATGAGTTTCTGTTCACTTACATTGATGACATATGTGTATAGTAATACCTTTGAGGAACACTTGCAACAACTTAAATAGTTTTTTTCTACTTTGCAAGAAGACTGTTTGACTGTGAACCTAGGAAAAGTGACATGGGCTAAAACCTATGTGAAATATTTGGGATTTGTGATTAGTAAGGGAAATTTGCTGATGGACAAAGAGAAAATCCATCCCATAGTCAACTTTCCTGCCCCGAAAAATCTGATAGTACATAGATTTTTGGGGATCGTAGGATTCTACCTACATTCATATCTAATTTTGCAAATATCACGGAATGTTTGAACGCATTAAAACGAAAAGATGTAGCGTTTGTTTGGGGTACAGAACAAAAAAATACGTTTAGTCAGCTGAAGGAGAAATTGACAAAACCCCCAGCGTTGCATCTCTCTCAGTTTAATAAATCTTTCGCCCTTCAAGTAAACACTAGTTCTAAGGCATTAGGGGCTGTATTGTGTAAAACTGAAGATAAGAATCTTGTACCAGTTGCTTACGTCAGCCGACTATTAACTCTTGCAAAGCAAAAACTTACTGCCTACGAAAAGTCAGTACGTGCAGCCATTTTCAGAATGGGAAAATTCTCAGACTACTTGGAAGCAAGTGAGTTCGAGTTTCATACAACCAGGCCCTTGGTTTCTATTAATTAACAAAGCAACAGGTAGACTAGCACGTTGGTTGGTGAGGCTAAGAACATTAAAGTTCACTGTTAAACATATAAAAAGGGTTGAGAATGGGGTAGCAGATTGTCTTTCATGTATGTTTGATAAAGAGGAATTCTGTGAGGTAACTCCATCTGATTCAGCTGAGTGTATGACAATCCAAGGGGTTGAATTCCCTGAGGTAAAAATAGTAGAGTCAGGCCTCCAAGATTTTACAGATAAGAAAGTTCAGGTGGAACAGGTTGATGTATTGCAAGATTTCCCTCAAGCATATGTAACTTTACAATAACATCAGGAGACTGACCCAGAGTGTATTTCTATAGGTTCTGATATAGCTGCTGGGAAGGCTGGGCCTTATGACATAAGAAAAGGGTTAGTAGGATACATCAATCCTAAAACTAAGTGCTTTATTTTCTATGTTGCCAAGATATTAAAGAGCCAGACGTTTCATTATTATCATAATACCTTCATCGGTGGTCACTTAGGGCAAGAAAAGATGATATCTCGGATACAGATGTTCTACTAGCTGGGTTTGGTTAAGGAAGTGGAAAATCTGACATGGCAGTGAGAGTCCTGTCAGCACTCTAAACCACGTAATGCTAAAATAGTAAGCCCTACAGTGCTAGTGTGGCTAAATTTCTATGGGAACAGTTTATTTAGATGTATTCAGGCCTTTACCTAGGACAGCTGCAGGATTTACCTCAATCCTTGTAGCAATAGATAGTTTCAGCAAGTTTGTGTTCTTTTTCCCACTAAGGTCAATGAAATAATGATAAATCTGTAAAATATTGAGTCGTCTTTTCTCCTTGCTTGGGACCTACCATGGCCGCCTACGGGGTTCACATAACCGGAAGTGCTATGCACGCAGAGTGAAATATTTTATACTGAAAATAAAATGGCAGAAATTAAATTAGATATTGTTATATATTTCTATAACTTTCTTATAAATTTTAGTATTGTTTTAATGTCTCTTTGTGATGGCATTCATGCCAGAATATTAAGTGTTCTTAATCTTGGCACCGCAGGCACTTTGAATATTCATATCCAAACAATTAAAATTAGTAGAAGCACTTTAAAACATTTTAAGACATATTAAACACTGTAAAGACAATATAACACATTTTACCCTGAAATTGACATTTATAGGAAAGTTCAAATTAGCGGCCTCTTTGCGCACATACGTGACACGTGAGAGCCATCATGGACTCTAGCGCCACTGGCTGTTAGCCGGCATCAACGGAATGTAAGAGAGAATGAAAGAAAAAAATGGGGAGGACTCGGAGAAAACCTATGGAATGATAATAGAGACAAGAGGGAAAGGAAATAAATGGAATAAGAGACAAAGATATGGAATGAGAGTGAGACAACATGGAATGATACAGCATGAAAAAAACAAGACAATGGTGGTATGACATTACGATCGATTGCACCTAGAAAAGAAGAGTCACGTGATATCCAACACTTAATACTTATGCCTTTAAATTCTTTAACTCTAAAAATATATTTAAATTTAAAAAAATTATTGTAATTTATTTAATCCTTAGATTATTTTTGTTTTGTCTAGAAGCAATAATGACAAATTAAAAAAATTGATAGAAAATTGGATTTTGGGGTTTGCTACCTCATAGTCTAGGGCATGGCATTTGAGGGAAAAATGGGAAATCATTAGAGGAAAAATGAAATTGAGGGAAAAATGTGAAATTTTGGGTTGAAATGGCCAATTCTGAGGGAAAACTGGGAAATTCCAAGATGGCGGCCAATCCTGAGATCCTCAGTTGTGTATACCCCGAACATACTTTTCCCATCTACCGATGTGAGCAGTAATCAAAACTAACCAGCATTTGGCTGCAAATCCAAAGCCTCTAAAAAGAGTGGAGAAAAATTTCAAAGCACAAAAAAGGAGAACTCTCTCAAAAAGCTCTGGGTTGTCTATCCAGCAACACCAAACCCATGCATCTCACTGGCTTGCATTACCCATCAATGATTCCTGCCTTAGGAAAGAAACATCCCATAAGAATTTTGTTAAGTGCAGAAGTGTTTGTGACACAAAAACACAAGAACGTCAGAAGGGAGTTGGGTGCATATTGCTATGGCTCCACATGGGGGCCATACAAGCTATGTGGGGAAGTGTGCTCAAATGGATACAACAATTTATTAATCTACTACATCATGTATTTAAAGCAGGTAAATGTGCAGAGTTTACATCATGTTATACAAAACTCTATACTATGGATGTCAAACTCGATTCCAAGATTCCTCGATACCCACGATTCTTGAAGAATCGTATAATCGAGAATCAGAAGACCAAAATTGAAACATTAAAACTCCATTCTTACTCCTACAAATACATAACCTACCACTAGAGGCACAATTTTGTAATAAAATAACGATAAAACGAAACAACACAGAAACACAAGTTAAAATGTGAAATAACACAAAATACAACAAATGCGCGATATCTCACAAAATGAGCTTTCTCCACAAGAAATGAACTCTTCTCCTATACTATATACACAAATTTACTTCGGCACTGTAAAAATCTACTAATGTGCGAGTCTCGGAAATATTGAGAAATTCTAGAGATGAAAAAATTCTCGATTTTGCCTCGAGACCATTTTTAAATCTCTGAAATCATAGTTCAACACGCAACAATGCACATAAATACATAATTTTTGTCTTGTGAAACTAAATGTAAACAAACATTCCAAAGATTACACAAGCAATAAAACATGTACTTTGAGATATGATACAGAGAGTTTGACAACAAACCACCTTCAATCGTGCGAAGTGAACACTCACAACTCGAATGTGTGCAGTAATCTACAACTTGTATATTCAATTGATTGATGTGTGTGAAACGAATGTGTGATATCTAAATAGACACATTAAACGGACTGTTTTCATAAAATACCTAGTCTCATAAATTATGAAAGATGCTGTAGCTGATGTAAAATACCATAAAATGTCATCATTTGGACAATTTATGTAAAGAGAAAAGTGCAAAGGTGAGTGTAAAGTGTGCAAGAAATTAATACAAACACAGACCTGAACTGGTCTGAGGTAAAAAAAAAAAAAAAAGTGAATACAACTTGTCTAGTTTATGTATGTATCTCGTAATTACTTTGCATTCAAATTTATTTGTGTAAATAATATTCAATTTTTAAAACTTCTTTACATTTCCAGAAAAATTGTTTGTGAATTTACCAAACTGATACTGTATTTTAAAATTGGAGACTTTTAAATAATTACTGCTTTAAAAAAATGTGAACTACAATTGATTGCTTTTCAATAAGTGCCAGTCTTGCACACATTTTAATAATTTCATATTTTAGTGAACATTTATCAGGGCAAGTGAGGTTTGGAAATATTTTCGAATAAACCATGTGGACGAAATATATACATATATGTAGGTTTTCAGTATTATCTCATATGTCTCTTTTGAACTTTTTGGAATTTCATATGAATATGCTCCCATTGTTCAAGTATTATATTATTTATGTTAGCAATAGGCCTACTAGTAGTGTAGGCCTAGTTTAAATAATAAAATTTCACACCCTCCTGTACATTAGTTAGTTCTGTAAAGTAATTGTCTGTAACTAAAGGAATCACGAGTTTTCGAATAGAGAATTGAAAGTGGTATCAGCATTGAGAATCTAGGAATAGTGGAATCATTACATCCCTACTCTATACATTACGTTAGTTAATTCTTACTTAGTTAGAACCAAACACTTTAGTATTATAATTAGTTACTTATTCAAGCCACGTGCAACTAATTGAATGTCTGTTGGAACTACTGGAATGTCTTCACCTTAATAATGACGCTGAAGGCTGAGCATCATCGCTGCTATGGTGGACAAAACCCTGTTTCTTCCCATATTGAACTGTCAGCGGCTGGTTGTGGTAAGACCGTGCTCGATGCCCCGCTGGCCGTAAGTATGGCTCTTGTTTCCCTAATGTACTGCTTGTTATCAAACTCCAGCGGCTTATGTCCTCACCCTCTTTACATTTGGGATGGCGCGTTCAAGCAAGCAGTAAAACCAAGGCCTACCCATGCCGTAACATTACCCTCCTGGTTTAAAATAAGAGCTGTCCTCAGTTCTTGTGACGACCTGTGGTAAAATTGTACTGACTGAAATGTTTGGTCCTTAAGGTACTTGTCTGCTTCTTGGCAATGGTAATATGGCAAGGTTGAAGATCTCTTTAATATGGAAGAACAGTGTGGAGGAAAATTTGATGCAAGGAAAACTGTGGTAAGGTAAGGTGACTTAGCAATTTGTAGCATTGCAGCTAGATATATATAATTGGTATATTTGGGATGTATTTTAACTGTCCATATTTCAGTCAAGGATAGTAATTCATGTAATATTTGAAAGGTGGTGGCAATGACAACTTGTTTGTATTTAATATATATATTTTTTCCAAATTTATTATTTTTCTTACCTCATTTCAACAGTAGTCACAGACGTCATAGGATGATACATCTTTTCCTTTTCACTGGGTTAGTAAACTAAAAACATCGCCACCGCATTGCATGACATGGTGAAACAAGGAAAACAACAGAGGTCATCTTTGGCTGATGTGACCCGACTGCTCGAAAACAACATATTTTCAATGAGAAAATTTTCAACCAATATATCGGGAAGCACGACCATTCTTGGGTATCACAGCAGTCAATGAGCACATCACATCAGTTCATCGCAGCTGATCGTTTGTCAACTGTCAATAGTGCCTGCAATGAGTGATCACGTTACTCGCACTGACCAGCTCCAGCAACTTTAACCTTCTTTTGTATTTCGGACATTTCAAATAACTATTCAATTTACTTTCCATTGGTGCAAGGAGTCAATAGGGCACTGGGAGAGAAAAGTAACGATTCACGCTCATCTTCGTAACTCTTGAAGTGAGAAGTTATGTTTTATGAAGGCTGCCATTCTGTCTTGTTTTTTTTTGTTTGTTCGTCAGCTGCGAGTGTCGGTAGTTTGTTTTTCCGAGACGACAATAAATCTCCAGTAAACATTTAACTTCTTCTTTTATTTATTGGTAATCCTGGTATCAACAAACTTTCATTATTATATAGTCAAAGTCTCCAACTCACGCTGAGCTAGTTCGTTGGTGTTTACTGAGAACTACAACGAGAGAACAGGACAATAACCTGTTGCAACTTTGCATTGTTCCATGCTTCAATGTATTTCACACTGTGACAACAATTTTAAAAACCTACACACATTTTAGAACCAAAACTCTCTAAAAGTGTACATGTAAGAAAATATTACATTTTAAAGGTCTACCAATGTTATAAAACAAATGATATTAAATCTTATTTTATATTTTTGCCTTAAATGGAATAAACAAATATAATCATGGTTTCAATATAGCATTGCTTTATATTCCATATCTCAAATTCTAGTGGGTACTACCAGCTATTATTATAGCAACCTTTCCGTAGGAACAACAAGCCACACCCAGTAAGTGTCTTTACTTTTGACCAATTCACAACCTACTTTGTCATCTAATATGTAAATATATTTTTGAACACATGCATACTTCCTACAACTGAAACCAATATTGCAAGCTGTGAGTGCAGCCAGGTTAATAAGTGAATGAAAATCTTTTCTGTAATTAAAACTTTAAAGAAATTTATCTAATTTTCTAATACATGCCACAAAAGAGAAAGTCTAAATAATTTGTGGACAAAAACTCCTTCACCTCCTTTCTCATCAAGAAGTTTTATATTCATCAGTCTGCAGGAGATATCTCATACTATCAATTCAGTGCAAGATGAAACTTCATCTTTCACACAAATATATCCACTAGCTAAATACAGTCTAACCACTGCAAACCTGTAACCACAAAAATACCACCGAATATCCAAACCTTGGAACATTAGTAAATGCTGCAGTTGCACCTAGCAGCAAATCTGTTTAACTACAAGATCAGAGAGTATCAATTACAAGTGAAAATCAGCACATTGGTTTTTATATGCTTATAAGTAAATGTCACTGCCTGCACACACTCCAACGCCCAATATGGGTATCTTCATTATATGCTTTATAATTCTATCTTTGAACTAGAAATACTTGTAGCTGGTAGAATGTTAAGTTTTAACAAATATTTCTAAGAGCATCATCTACCATGAGTTTGTCATTTATGTGCATTACCTTATCCCAGAAAAAAAGATGACTTTGACTAAACTCAAATTCATCAATATTATATTTCTTCATGAATGGTAGCCGGATCACATTCAGTGCAGCAAAAACCCAACATCGTCCAGAACTCTTCTGATTAGTGGTTGGTTTTCCTTCAATATCAACCTAAAAACAAAGTTTTCAACATAAAATCTCATACCAGAAAATGAATACTGGACAAAAAATGGATTAAATATGAATAATTAACTCTAATTGGAAGTGAAGTTAAAATATATGTTGAATCGTTATTTCATTATCAATAAGTTAACTATTTTCCACATGGCAATTTAAATGCTATTACATATTAAAATTAATGAACATATATTTTTCTAAGCATTTATAAAGTTTTTTTTTTCACATCCACATAACATTTCTGGTAAACTCATTTGAAGGATTAGCATTATAATCAGTTATGCATATCCAGTACATGATAAAACCAACTCAACATGACCAAAGTTATTGGTTAAGTCCAAGTCACTTCAGCACATACATTCTACATAACCCTCTCAAATTTACATTATCTTTGTTTATAAGTTGTTCTCAAAACATGGATTAAAATTTCACACACACACACATATATATATCACATTATGTTTAAATTAATTATTTAAAAAAGGCACAACATGATAATTTGCTATGGTTTTTACTTACAAAAAAAGTGATTACAATGGTACAATACCAACAGAACCACCCACCTACCCATAGCATGGCACGCATGTAAAATTAGGTGTGAATCAATTATCCTAAAAATTTGCAAAAAAAAAACTCTGTTTTTAATTTGATGATCATAAACGGGGACAAAAAGATTATGTATTAGCACATTCAGTGTTTATGATAGATACTGCCAAAATACAGTACAAAATTAAGATAAAATTGGTTAATAGATATAGTACACTAAACGTAACTGTTGTTATAGCCGCCATTCTGAAAAGTGTACAACACACTTAAAAGAATAAATTAGTATGGCCAATACAGTAAAACTTCTTCACCAAACTTTGGTAGAAATCTGTAGATTTTAATCTGAGATATAGCATAAAAATGTTATATTTACATGTGGGGCTACCTTACAAAACAGCAAAGAAATGAGACTATTTCTAGACAAATTTGATGGTTGTAGTATATATTGTGAGCATACAAAGTTAGGTATTACATTGAAATTAGTTTCATAGTTTCGAAAAATAAATTTTTTTATTAATGTGTTTATATGGCCACCATTTTGGGAAGAGAAAAAAAAAAAAAAAAAAAAAAAAAGGTGTAACATTACGTAAACTGTTGTAGTACTAATTGATTGCCAAATTTGGTGAGAATCTGTTGGTTTTTTCCAAAGATACAACATAAAAATTTTAATTTGTACCATGTTGTGCTATCTTACAAAATGGCAGACAAAAGAAACAATATAGCATGCAAATCTAAAATAGCTCATTTCTAAGATAAATAAGTGCCCAACCTACACAAAACATGCTAGTTTACATCTACTGACACAGTACCACCTGTCTGCCAAATTTGGAAACAGTCGGTCAATGGTTTCCCCTAGATAGTATATAAACATTTAATTTATTTGTGTGATGCTATCTTACAAAATGGCTTGCAAAAGGGTCTCTGTAGAAACATTTGATAGTTCGCATGTACACTGCCAGCATACAAAGTCACATTAGAAAAGATTACCTGGTTTCGCTGATAGAAAATTAAACAAATTAACTAAATGACCGCAATTTGAAAATGTGTGTCTGGCCTACTTTTGTACCTGCATTGTGTGTTTCCTGCAGTACTACTTGTTAGCCAAATTTGATACACATCAGTTAATTGTTTCCCAAGATATGACACAAAACATTTATTGCTCAAGTGGCACTATCTTACAAATAATGGATGACAAAATTTGGTCAAACGATATGGTAGATATACCAAATAAACTCCAAATATTTTAATGGTGGCCATTTTGAAAATAAGAGCCTGATAAATTTAAATAGCCTACATTTACATCCCCTACAATATTATTACTTACCTGCCAAATTTGGCTAGGATTGGTTTGGTAGTTTTCTAGTTTCACCATAAAAGCTTTATTTTTTATGTGGTGCTATCTTCCAAAATGATAGACTAACAACCATATCAATCTCTAAATCCAGTCCTTAAATTGTCCTCTGTCAACATACAAAACTTGGTTTTAATCTGTTGAATAGTTCCCGAGATATGATGTATCACCATAAATTTTTTAATGGCCGGCATTTCGAAAGCAAGCACCCTGCATGGTTGAAAGCTGCGCACGTGCAAACACACACAGGAAAGTGGTCTTGTAATCCTTTTTTGACATGAATACATATTTAAATTTGCAACCATAGTGAAAGGCAAACCAGAAAATCAGATAATAAAATCGGATGATTCAGTTTAGCAGTGCAGCTCCGAATCTATTGCCTACATTCAAAGTTCAATTACATCACTAAATTGCAAAAGGATTAAATAATATGTTACATTGAAAGAGGACTGTGAAGCCTCGTGTTTGCTGGTGGGGTTAAGCAATTTAGAGTTTATTTTGCAGCGTCTCATAACATCTGTGTAGTAACTTTTAACTAGGATAAGCTATGATGCTCGTTTAAGTTTCAATCAACAGTCTTATCAAGATCAATCATGTGTATAAAAACATTTGTGTGGTATGGTTATGGTGAAATTGTATGAGTTTAATGATGTAAAAAATTAACAAAACTGAACACAATGTCAGCCTATACACGCCAAAAAGCCAAGTCAACATACAGAAACCTTATAAGGTTAGAAAGAGCATCTCAAAAGCAATCCAGTAATACCCATAAAAACCCCATGATCCAGTGAAGCGGTGACGGGAATATTAAAAAAAACATCAAGGCGTATGAGCGTGCCAACATAGATATATTCACGCAAAACAAATGGCAGTGTCCCCAACACAGCCACACCCCATTTTTTCTTCAGAAAATAGGCTAATTATACAAATATTAGATTGCGCAAATGGAGATTAAAGCATTATTTAAATACAAAAGGTAATGACACAATTAATAATATTACGCACAATTGTTTTTCACTGAATTAAATACAAAAAATGAGACCTCTGAAATAAAAAAAACTGTGATAAAAGTGCCGTAATTTAACAAGCACAGTCAGTTGCACAATACTGGTTTTCACAGCAGCTACTTTGGTAGTATTATTGTGATCCAAACCTTGTTTTTTCGGATCAAAATAATAATATTACTTCACATTTTCTCAGTTGTGCTGCAGAATGGTTAGCTCACCAAGCAAAATATGAGCATTTGGGTAACTTGATACTTCTAGTCTTATTAGATCCACCAGAAACTTCCCATAATCTTTGAAGAACACTGCTTGATAGTGAATAACCCTATTTCACAGCCAAATAAATAAGACAAATACAAAATAGTATTTTGTGTAGCTTTGATTTTATTTGATTTGCAAAACTGTAGTCAGCTGAAAGTAATCCGCAAGGTAAAATACATTTTCAAAACAAAAGTTCCACCTTGTGACTACACACATTGGAAACATCACAGTTTTCACATTTTGTCTTTGAAAAACTGAGAATATTAAGTGTTTTCTCTTCCTGGTGTACAAAAACATATTCTTTGTCTTAACATTATTCAGATCTTTTAACTCCAGAGTCCAAATGTTACCCGCAAGGCTCAGCTTGCATACCCAACGTTGCACATGTTAATAGGCCCTCCCCAACAAGTTTTAAACATGTACTGCTTTCAGCATCACTTTTGTTTTTAAATCACCTTGCTAAAATGGTAGCCTAGAGTTCTTTGTTTTATTTAATTAAAGATCGTGAGTTTGTCATGCCTTTCACATTTTGAATGCATCCCATTGCCAGCTTAGTAACGTGAATAGTTTTGCAGTTGGTACTCCGGAAGACACTAACTTGCAACGAGTTTACTAGTTTGCTAGTGTTGTGAGCAGCTGGAGACACTCGAGTAAAGGCAATGAGATAGTTGTTTATATGCCGCACATAAAATGCAATTAACATTGAGGTTTGTGCAAACTCTTGTACCGGAAAGACTTCAAACAATTTAAGGGGAACAGTGGTGTTCTTCAATGTAAAATTGCTGGTATTTTGCAGATGGTATGACACACAAAGGTGATGTCAATTCAGATCTATATGACTACCTTTCGTGGATTGGACATACTTGTATCACACAGAAAATGGAAATATTCATGATAGATCAATCCGTGATGGGAAACGTAACTGGGTACCCTTAAGGATAGGCCATTTAGCGAGGTTAATCCAGTCATGCATGTGTGTTGATTGCATCCCACATCATATTTGTAACTTTTCCGGGAATCGGGAGTTATGATGGCAGCGGTAAATGCAGGTATATGGTAAAATGAAGTGAAACTTCTATTAATATTGGGCGTATTGCAAACGAAACTTTGGAACTAAAGTATGTTTCAGCCATTTGATATGGTGGTATTATCCAGTGTGTACCAAAAGAGAACATTGGTAGAAAACAATGGTGGAATGGGGCAGCAGCGGTACAGCCGACTACAAGGTGTTTATTGTACACTCTCCTGTTCCTAATGGAAGGTGACCACCTTAAAGGCGCTGGCCATGGAAAAATGTGTTACTTTATATTTGTGCCATATACTGTTCAACTTGTAGGCATTTTCTGTGACTACCTTATTCGTAGATAAAATATTTTAGATTGCATGGTTTTTGCAAAATCACACGTCAAAATTAATTAACATTTTAAAATTCTTTAAAATGTACAAATTAAATAAACCAAACTATTTTCAGAAAATTTCAAAAGGGTATCTGAAATATATTGTCTTAATTCATTGTAAGGTATATTTAGCAAAAGTTATTTCCTAAAAATTTGGGGGCATACAAAAATAAAAAATTCTAAATATGTATGCATCTACCCATGGGCCATTGAAGCCAGAAAATGAAAAGGGGGGGGGGGGGGGGGGAGGGGGGGGGGTGCTGTTTCTCACAAAACACAAAATAATTTTATTGAAAAACATTTGAGCTTAAGAAACACAGTATCAATATTTAACTTTGCTACTTGCATCACTAATATCACACTGGCTTGGCTGCAAAACAACAGCTAAGGGTGCATGCTGGGGGATGTAGAGCATCGGCATGAAGCATCACCCAAAGTGTATTCTAAATTGGCAGCGTTCCCTTACAAGGTGGAAAGTTTTCTCATGCATCTGCCCCATTGAGGCATGAAGAGTACGTCAGTCATTTAATGTTGGTTAGTGATTAGCAGTTAGCTCACTATACTGCCAGAGTTTGTCTAGAGAGGATAACGTTTCCTACAGAGTTAAATGTTACAAGTACATAATTTGAATACTACAATGTTGTGCTTGGTGCTACTGTGAGACTTACAGTTAACATGTAACTATAAAGGGGCAGGTAATGTAGTAAAATTGTGTGGGCCTAGTTATCTATGAAAATTATGTGTGTGTGTGGGAAACTACTAGCAATTAATCTTGACAGTTATACTTAAGACACTTTTAAATCATAATAAAAAAATGGTGATTTCTAGCTATATCTTTAACATATTAAAAAAGAGCAAATCACTCTCACAGTTCTGCCACGAACCAGCTGTATGTAATGTTCACACACCACTACGGCACGGCACACAGACTGGTTGCCTACCTGGCAGGCAGTAATGTGTGAAATCTAACATGTAAATTTTACCCAAAAACAGTGAGAACATTTATGCAAAAGACGTTACTAATTTTTCCGGTACCTCTATTCAAACTAGGGAATTCGTCCTGTAATATACTTTTTTTTTGCAGAAATAAGGGTGGCAACACCCACTTACAACATGATGAGGGTAGGTTACCAGTGCAGACATTCACTTTATTAATTATTACAGTTTAAATTGTTGGTAACTATTACTTTGTTTCTGTCCCGCAAGCAGTTTCCTAAATATGACAAAAATAAAATATAATTTTTTCCTCAAACTTAGTAAGCATCTACCACTCTTGCTATTTTATTATTGACTGCGTTCTAAGAGTCTGAAATTCATTTATGACATAACTCATTATAGTAAATGTTTTGTTTATATGATTTAATTATTAATCAAAGAATATATAGAACATTTCTTATGAATTTCACTTAATTTAATTAATCATTCTTTGCCTTTATTTCACGTTTACTTTTATTTAAATTCAGTTTTGGTCTATGCTTTAAGTTGCATTTTTAATCTCGTCAGTCGCGTGAAGACCGGTATTTCACGAGGTGTTTTTCTACAGACCAGGTGTTTATTTCAGTGTTACAAATTCTTTCAGTTGCCGCCTGAGGCACCCTTTTTGCTTACTTTCCTGCAGCCTGCAATTCTGCATTGTTCTCGAGCCATCAGCATGTGACTTAATACACAAAATGGGCTTCTATTCACATGTTATATTCCACCACCTCTGTGTGTCAGAGTGTATTTAGCCTCTTCTGCACAGCCTGCAACATCTATCATCAAAATTCTAAGCTTATTGTTCGGCTTGGAAGACTCCTGGTTTTACCGAAAAACAGCAAAATTATACCTGAAAATGGTTCATACGGACATTACTAATCACACTTAATACAAGTTTCATGAGGAGATCATGTAATTTGCAGTATATACCATGAAGTGTGATAGTGAAGAGGGCTATGAAGATTGAGGTATTTTTGCAGTAAAACACATAACATTTTAAAAAAATATATTTCAATTGGGTTGGTGAATCGTGTTAAATGTGAGAACATTTCTGGATACCAAACCTTAATTTACAAAAAGTTATTCACAGGTTACGTTTTTGCCAACGCTATGTTATACAGCTATAAACCACTGTAATAAAGCACTGTCGGAATGGCATTAAATTCTATTGAATTTTGCAAGGCTTACCTTCATGATATTCAAGAGATAATTGTACCATACAACATATAACTAGTAGAAAAAATATATATACACACACACACAGTATGTCATACGAAACCGTTCCTAACAGCGACGTGTAGCGAGTTTTCTTACAGGGTAAGCAATTTCTACTAACAAACGCAACTTCCTACTTTGCATACCCTTAATATGTATTTACTGTTTTATAATACCTAACATTAGTTAAAAAACAGAAATGAAATTAATGTAATAATAACTACACTGAATACCATTTAGAAAGCATATTACACCTAAACACTTCCATCCACTTTCCAAGGAAAAATGTAGGATTGGCGGATGCAAACAGAAAGACTGCTCATCCTGCAGAAGGAACGTGACCGCGTGTTGTTGCTTGCGAGTTCGCTCCCGTTTGTGGAAATACACACTAGATAGCAGCACTATGTGTGCACAGTACCGGAGCTACGCAAACTGTGTTTCTCGAATTGGAAATGGGAAACTCTGAATTAAATGTATTTAAAGTTAAGGTGAAAACTGTAAAGGGTCAAACATGTCCAATATGTATAAGGTAAGCATTGCTTATCTTGCATCTATGGAATAAACTCCACTAGTTCCCAAGTGTTCCTTACGTGCAGTTTATGTTTATCGCCATAATACAATTGTTGAACAACAATGCACAGAGACAGAAACAAATGTGCATCAATTTTGGTCTTCCCACTTAATTATTACCTATTTCACGTAATGGTTGAATACTGGTAATGTGCAGAAGTTCAGAAAACGAGTGAATTTAATCATGTGAAGGCTTGTGATTAGTTCTATTACACGTGTTTCTTTGAGATTATTTCCATGAGATGTGTTAAATCTAATTATTGTACAGAAATGTAAGTGTTACTTTGCAACTGTTTCCAAAAGAAGTGTTAAAATATAATTACTGTGCATAAACAAGAGTGTTTCTTTGCAACTGTTTCCATGAAAAGTGTTAAAATATAGTAATTATTGCGCTAAAATATGAGTGAGCACAGAGTTTGGGCAAACTAAATAAAAGAAGTTAATATGTCCTTTACGTGAGTTATCAGCAAGGCATCACCAAGGAGCTGTATTTGCCGCATACATGGGTGAGTAACGTAAATAATAGTTGAATTTTAGTATGGAAAGTGTATATAATGTACTGAATTGTACTGTGCAGTATTCAGGGCCAAATTTAACTACTGGCACACCTCTGGGTCTAAGGAAATATTCCCCTTTACCCTTTTTTTTTCTGCTATGAGCACAAAATCTCTCATATAAGAAACAAACATTTCACATAACTGATATAACACATATTTAATCACAGTTTGTAAACAACAAAACACTTAACTAACAGGTAAGTGGTTTACATCTTGCTCTTGCATTTGAAAATTTGTTTACATCATCGTCACGGTCCAGTTTCACAGTTAAATCATTTTCAATTGCAAGCATAGAGAGTTGTACCAAGCGTTGTTGAGTTTGTGATGAACGCAAATAATTCTTAACTCTTACAAGTGCTAAAAAAGACCTTTTGGCTCAACAGTTTGTAGCAGGAGTACATAAATATATTTTCAAAGCAATTTGAACAATTGGATACAAGTTATAAAGATTTTTAAAATTCAGAAGTAGAACTAGAACTGTTTTTCGCAAAGTTTCAAAGACTCAGTATAAGTTTTGCATGTTTCAACATTAAACATTTATAATTTTCCACTAAATATTTTTTTTCCCATTATTTTTACAACAGCTGATCTAGTGTACAATCTATTCTATTGCAAATGATCACATTTTTTGCAGCCATGGTCGTTGGCTCATAAGGCCCATGCCTAAATACAGCCCTTATAGTATTACCTGGTACTTTGGGGATTGAAGGGCTTACGTACTGCTGCTTGCTGCCAGCCATGCCAAATGTAGAATACCAAACCACATTAAACCTAACTTCACGATAGGTGAATCACAGGGGGTGTATGAACTGACCCATGCTTCCTTATTATATTTTGTCTAACACCATCACATGTTGGCACGCTTTCCCCTGTAATCATATATAGTGAAGTAATGTTAAGTTAGGTCAGGTCTTCTTGCATTTAACTTGGTTAAGGGACCCAAACAACATGTAATAACTGACGCCATCGGGTGAGACATGAAAGGAATGACGAAACAAATTCCTACTGGTAATTTGGGCACCAGCAATACTTCCCAATCACCCCACTATTGAGACTCAGTGTTCTCAAGGATGCTGTGGGTTCTGTGTGTCCGCCTCACCTGTGCGTACTTACAAACACGTAGGCAATAATAAACTTTTTACTAAAAATCGCTGGAATAAACACTGAATAAAATATATGTGGCTAGGACACTGTCACTACTGAATAAAAGATACAAGTTCACTGTAGACTTGCTTTTATTGTTATTATGCATACACATCAATGTGCCAATCAAATTATCTCGGTCATGACTAGCCAATTCCGCTTGGGTGCTCCCCAGCCCGCAATTACTCTAGCGCACGCCTAGATGGATGATCTCACAGAGGTGCCTGAAAGCACAGCCTTCACAAGGGAAGAGGGCCGACTGCTGCTAGGGTGGACAGAAGGTTTTCCCTGAAGACAGGATACTGTGAATTACAAATGAAACCCTTAATACATATTAACACGTGTGATTACTCTGCAAAACTAACGCAAACTCGTTGGGGCTCACCCTCCAGCACGTGGGTAGTGTGGTGACGGCCTATACAGAGAGCCGGCTAGGACCGGAATAATTGCACCATACACTGATTACAAAATTTCATAAACCCTTGAATGATATATGAAACAAGATGGGACATGAGATGAATATTCACAATAAACATACACATGTGTGAAAACAAGCTCAGATGGCGTGGATGTCGCTGGATGAAGTTCGTAGCGGACATTGTGCAGGTGAAATTGCACTAGTTCTGCATGGAAACGGCAAACTAAATTCAGGCAAAAGGTTATTCTTGCTGAGAAAATTATCCTCTTTACGATTGCAGTGGTTACAGGTGTGTAACATGCCTGATGGTGGTAAAACCAAACATTACTGTGACTGCGTGGTCAAGTACAAATTCACCAATTTACATGAAAAATACAATGAACCCTGAATAAAATTAACATAGAAACCTTAACTAAATTATAGCACATACGATGTTACATAAATAAGCACTCAAACGCAATGATGGCATGTACAAAGACTTGGCGTCGGTCGGTCACGTGGTTATACGTGAAGTTGCCTTAAAATATTCACACACAAAAAATTACCCTTAAATAAATACATAAAAATAAAACCCTTAAAATTGAGTGTAGGAATAATGCAAAAGTTACAATGAAATGCCATAAACATAGGCAGATGGCGCCTGATTCAAAATGTGCAGGTCGCGTGACCTCTCTGACATACTTCTCCTCGATTAAGTTAAAAATGCCGCAAGGTCGCAGTAAATTAATAAAGCGGAAGCATAATGCTGGGGAAAATGTCTGGGAAAAATGCATGTAAGCAAAAATTAACCAGTAAACTAAGTCAACTACGGAAATTTAAATCAGTGAACAAAAATTGTAGTGCATACTTGACAGTGTCTTACCTCGCCAGTTCTCCTCGACAGACTGGACAGATACAAGCGTCGCACAGACTTACGAAGGCCGCCTACGGGGTTCACATAAGCGAAGTACTATGCATGCAGAGTAAAATATTTTATTATTGAAAATAAAATGGCACAAATTAAATATTATTTTACATTTCTATAATTTTCTTTTGAATTTCAATATTACCTTAATGTCTCTGTATGACGGCGTTCATGCCAGAATTTCTAAGTGTTCTTAATCTTGGCTCCGCGGTAACTTTGAATTTTATAATCAGACAATTTAAAATTAGTACAAACACTTTAAAACATTTTAAGACATATTAAACACTGCAAAGACAATATAACACATTTTACACTGAAATAACATTTATACGAAAGTTCAAAATTATTGGCCTCTTTGCGCACATGCGGGACACGTGTGTGGTGAACGCCGTCATGGGCTCTAGTGCCGCTGGCTGTTAGTCGGCATAAAACGACCCCTCCCTCGAAGGCCAAGACAGTGCGAACAATGCAACATCACTCTGCCCGGCTGGTTGCCGATTGAGAGCAAAGAAAACATGGCCTCTGATGTCGTCGATTTCTTCAGCGTTTGCAGGGAGTGGGTGTGTAGGCCAGAACAACAATGTGGGTACATGGTGGTGACTCGGCTCGCCTCTTGCGAGTGCTGTGTTGCGATTTGTTGACACTTGATGTCACACTCACTGCCCTACTATTCTCCCGAAACCCTTTCAAACTCTCTTGCCCTACTATGCTCTTCCCTGTGGGAACTGGAAAGCCTCTAAAAGGAGTCTCAACTTCACAAGTGGTACCAAGATTTACATTTACACTTTAGTTACAACCAAATTCAGCTGTGCCCTGAGGAAACCACTTAAAACTCAACTCACAGACATTGGTTGTGTTGACATTTTACGTGTGCACTTATGTTACCACTATCGTGTACACTTGGGAATCCCTTACATTCACTCTGATTCGTTATGTTGTTACAGGCATTAACAGGGAAACCTAGAAATGGTGTTGCGGTACTACTCGTTTCCATCTCCTCACTACTTGGTGTTGAGTGTTCAGTCGGTGCAAAACCCTTAAATGACAATTCATTACTTTGGCTGGGTGTACCTGTGTTAGTGGTGTTCTTTTCAGTGTCCGTGTTAACATTTCACTGTGTATTCCCTGGTAAAATTCTCCAAACTCACCGTGGTACTGGGCGTAACATAGCCTCCTTGCCTCTCTTCCCTACAGGCGGTCGGGCTATCCGCAGGTCGTGACAGTGCAGTTTCGTGACACGTCTGAGTACCAACTTCACTAGATACGTGGAATTTCCCATCTTTTCCACCACTCTCACTGACCCTGTCCACCTAGGTGCCAGTCCAGCACAGTACTTCTTCGCCCCGGCCGATGACGGGTTCTCTCGTATATACACGTATATCCCGGGAACAAACTCGGGTGGCGGCCCGCTCGCTATCCAGTACTCACACATTACAATAACTGAGTTGGTTCGCCCTGGCTTCTACATGTATTTGCACCTGGTGTTCGACGATTTGTTCAGGTGATCTGGGCTGGTTTTTGTGGGGTGCATCGGAGGCACGGAGTTCGCGACCTTGTACCATCTCGGCGGGTGTTTTCCCGGTTGCAGCATTCACTCTATTCCGTAGGCAAATAATTACCTCTGGGATCAATTCAGTCCACCTAGTATGAACCATGCCTAACCTGACACGTAATTGGATTTTGACATCTTGGTTACGTCTCTCAGTTGGGTTAGCCCTGGGATGGTAGGCTGGAGTGGTACGGTCTTCTGTTCCCCACCTGGTACAGTATTCCCTCCATTTTCGCCCTACAAACTGTGTTCCATTGTCTGTCAACAAATACTCGGGGTGTCCCCACCTCGGGAAAAACTCGTTCTGCATTACTTGTGCAACTGTGTGTGCACGAATATTGCTGACAGGAAATACCTCGGTCCAATGGGTAAACAAATCCGTGGCAACAACAAGAAATCTCTTCCCAGTTTTCGTACGTGGGTACGGGCCCATAATGTCAATAGCAACTGTTTTGAATGGCTTGGTTGGCAGCCTTGGTTGTTGCGGAGCGTCGCCGTCTGCTCTCCGCAGCTTACGGGTGTTACATGTGATGCAGCTCTGTACATATTTCCTGACATCTCCCTGAATCCACAACCAGTGAAAAAATTTCTGCATGTTCCTTCATGTTTGCTCGGATCCTGGGTGTCCATGCTCCAAACAGTTGTGTGCATACTTTAACACAAGTTCCCGTTTCTCTTTCTGTACATATGTCTGCCATTGCACACAATTACCAGGTGGTTTGGTTTGTATTTGTCTGTCCACTACCCTCCAGTGTTCTGTGTAATGTGTGGCACAGTGTTGGCGTTGTGCGGCATCTGGGGAATTTTCTTGTGCAGTGTGTACCTCTTTTAACATATCACGTGCATTCAAGGAAACTAGTTTGCCAGGTGGTGTGGCAACAATGTTTTGTGCAACAAGATTTTGTGTTTCTGCAGTTGGTATTGCACAGCAAGTTGGTAGTATCTCTTCCTACTCCGCATCGTCAGTTACAGTTACATTCAGACAAGGGTTCCTGGACAAGGCATCCACGAGCTCCTTGGTTTTCCCTGCCACGTGTTCTACCTTGAAATCGTATTCTTGAAGTAGCAGCACCCAGCAGGCAAGTTTGCTTTTCCCGTTATGCATTCCCTCTAACCATAGAAGGCATCGGTTGTCAGGTTTGAGTGTAAACTGCCTTCCTAGCAAATATGGCCGTTACTTCCGCAATGTACATACAATGGCCAAACATCCTTGTTCATTAACGGGATATTTACGTTCTGCATCCCCGAACTTTGCACTGTGGTAACTGATTATATGTTTTTCCCTGTGTGTTCCCTCCTGATACAACACGGCCCCAATGCCTTCTTGACTGGCATCTGTTTGTACATCTATGGGTAGCTCTGGGTTAAATCTAGACAGCAGATTACAGTTCTGAAATGCAATTTTAATGACTTTAAATGCTTGATCAGCTTGCGGTGTCCTGACAAATTTACGTTTCTCACACAACAAAGCAGTTAACGGGGCAGTGATTACGGAAAAGTTTGGGACAAATTCCCTTAAGCAATTAATTAATCCAAAGAACTTCCTGACTTGTTTACGTGATCTGGATGTGGGTTTGTTTTGAATGTCATATATGTGCTGTTGTTCCGGTTCGGGTCCGTTTGCTGTTACATAATGTCCTAGAAACTCCATTCTACTCATACCCAACTTACACTTTTCCACTTTGCACATAAGTTTATTACGTTCGAGCCATTCAAACACAAGGCTCAAAAGGTGCAAGTGCACTTCCCAACTGTTAGACCAAACAAGTACATCATCCAAATATGCCACCGCAAAGTCTATAATAAATACATCCAATACATTAACCATTAAGTTCTGAAATGTTGCAAGGGCACACTTTAAACCAAATGGCATGGCTACAAACTGAAATCTACATCTATCTGGGGTAGTAAAGGCTGTTTTCTTTCTATCCTGTGGGCTGATAAGCACTTGCCAATATCCAGACTTTA
This sequence comes from Dryococelus australis, assembly GCA_029891345.1. NCBI lineage: Eukaryota > Metazoa > Arthropoda > Insecta > Phasmatodea > Phasmatidae > Dryococelus > Dryococelus australis. The sequence continues at coordinate 84,498,035 of CM057009.1, read as the reverse complement.
AATCAAGTGATGTGAATACTGAAGCTGGTCCTAATGTTGACAAAGTGTCTTTCATGTTTATGACTGGTGGTGGCATGTTTACTGTGATTTTGTTAAGGGGACGGAAGTCGAAACAAAACTGCCATTCGCCATCTTTCTTTGGAGCAAGGGTAGTACCTGAATTATAGAGACTTTGTGTAGGTTCAATTACGTTATCATTGAGTATCTCACATACATGCTGGTTGATGACATGGTGAAAGAAAATACCAGGGTCTCGTGGCTTGGAGTACACCAGGTCCTCGTGTGTTGTGACGATCGCATGCTCCATGACGTATGTTCATTGCAACTTCCCCTCAGTGTGGAACATACTGGTCTAGCAGATGTTGCAGACATTGCTGATGTGTGGCGGGCACCTCGTGCTTGAAGTCAGCAAGCGACACAGCAGTCATCGGTGTGGCTCCCACTGCGTAAACGGTCCATTGTCCCCATGTACAGACGATTCAGGTGCGGTTGGTTCTATCACGGACAGTCCCAGAATCACTACCTCGCAAGTCCGGCACAATGTAGACATTTCACTTGGTATGCAGCTCTCCGATTCCTACCGTTACGTGCATAACACTTTCGCTTCTCCCTGTTGGTGTGTGGTAGCAAATTGCAAGCGTCTCGGTGGCATGCTAGTTGTGATCGCTTGTATCAAACCCTTATGAACAAAGTTGTGACTAGCGGCAGTGTCAATAACAGCTGTGACATTTTTCCCTTCAAGTTCAACACAGATCCTTAATGCTTTCACTGTATTGTCAGTCACTTGCAACACTCTTAAGCGCGTAGCTGGTGGGTTTTCCTGCTGCCGCAGCGAATGTGTGATCTGCCTGACTGGGGGGTGGTGGCCGCGTGACATCGGCAACCATCTTGGGGGGGGGTTACAGGCAGCGAGGGCTCACTTTGTCGGTCCAGCACTTGTTCTCTGCATTGCACCTGCTTCTCTTGTAAACAGTTCCACGCTCTCCCAGCTGGCTCCGCACAACAATGACCTAATGTCATCTGCTAACACCAAAATTATCTCTTAATACCCTGCGGGCTGCCTGTCCCAGGTGTAAACGCTTATACAAGCCTAATTTGCATTGTATGAACTCTTCAATTCCATCACGCGCTCTCTCTCTGTTGTTCGTGATAATGGCCGCACTTGTGTGCCTGTATAGCATCTCCGTCAGTGTCGAACCGACCTAGCAACCTCTCACAAAACTCTTCCCAAGTGACTCGAAAGTCCCTGACCAAGTTCCACCACGTGGCAGCAATTCCCCTTAACTTGTTGGCAGTTCCCTCAGTCCAATCATCCCTATGCACACGATGCCTTCCTCCACACACTGCAAGGAAAGTACCGGGGTCTTCTGAGTAGTGTCCTGCGAAAGTTGGGAAGAGAACGCTTGTCAGGTCCCGTCAAACCCTGTGGTGTGTACATAATGATTACTGGCGGCGTGGGTTTTACCTCTGGTGTTATCAGTGGCGCGATCTCAGCACAGTTTGTCTTACGGCACTCAACACAGTTTAGGACACCATCGCGGAAGGTTACATATTCATCAGGCCCTATGCATCGCAAATGTAAGTCCCGTTTGCACTTCTGGCACTATGTCCACTTCATTCCCACCCCATCACATCTGGTGTGTGCGAACAGGCGTGGTTCTGACGGCGTGGATACGGTGTCTGACATGCATTGACATAACGGCTAATCCCATACATTTTCACTAAACAGGTTGACTTCACTCACCCTTCCACAATGCACGCATCAATTGACCGGCATGTCAAAATAGTTCGTGCTCGCATTCGCGGGTGTTGCGGATGTTGTGAGGACTTCTCGCAGTTGACCAGACGTGGTGTCTGCCATCTTCTCACGGTTGACGCAGATGAACACACTTGGCCCCACTTGGAAACGCCAATTGACGCCGTCAAGTGAGACATGAGTCGAACTATGACACAAATACTTACTGGTAATTTGGGCGCCAGCGGCACTTCCCAATCACCGTACTATTGAGACTCAAGGTTCTCAGGGATGCTGTGGGTTCTGTGTGTTCGTCTCATGTGTGCGTACTTACAAACACGTAGGCAGTAATAAACTTTTTACTAAACATCACTGGCATAAACACTGAATAAAATATATGTGCCTAGGACACTGTCACTACTGAATAACAGAATTGAGTTCACTGTAGACTTGTTTTAAATGATATTGTTCATACACATCAACGTGCCAATGAAATTATTACCTCGGTCATGACTACCCAATCCCGCTTGGGTGCTCCCCAGCCCGCAATTACTCTAGCGCACGCCTAGATGGATGATCTCACAGAGGTGCGTGAAAGCACAGCCTTCACAAGGGAAGAGGGCCGACTGCTGCTAGGGTGGACAGAAGGTTTTCTCTGAAGACAGGACACTGTGAATTACAAATGAAACCCTTAATACATATTAACACGCATAATTACTCAGCATCACTAATGAAAAACTCGCCGGGGCTCACCCTTCAGCACGTGGGTAGAGTGGTGACGGCCTATACACAGAGCCAGCTAGGACGGGAATAATTGCATCGTACAACAATTACAAAATTATATAAACCCTTGAATGATACATGACACAAGATGGGACACAAGATGAATATTTACAATAAACTCACACATGTGTGAAATCAAGCTTAGATGGTGCAGATGCCGCTAGATGAAGTTCGTAGCGGACCATGTGGTGCAGGTGAAATTGCAATATTTCTGTGTGGAAACGGCAAACTAAATCAGACAAAAGGTCATTCTTGCTGAGAACATTATTCTCTTTACGATTGCAGTGGTTACAGGCGTGTAACATGCCTAATGACGGTAAAATCAAACATTTCTGTGACTACGTGGTCAAGTTCATAAAGCATCAATTTACGTGAGAAATAGATTGAACCCTGAATAAAATAAACATAGGAACCTTAAATAAATTACTGCACATAAATAAGCTCTTAAATGCAATGATGGTGTATACAAAGACTTGGCGTTGGCCGGCCACGTGGTTATATGTGATGTCGTAAAATATTCAAACACAAAAAATTACCCTTAAATAAATACATAAAAATAAAGCCCTGAAAATTGCATGTAGCAATAATGCAGAAATTACAATGAAATGCCATAAACATACGCGGATGGCACCCAATTCAAAACGCGCGGGTCATGTGATCTCTCTGGTATACTTCTCGTCCTCGATTAAGTTGAAAATACCGCAAGGGCACAATAAATCAATAAAGTGGAAGCATAATGCTGGGGAAAATGTCTGGCAAAAAGTATGCAACAAAGGTTAACCGGTAAACTAAATTAACAATGGAAATCTAAATCAGTGAACAAAAGTTGCAGTGCGTACGTGACAGTGTCTTACATCGCCAGATTGTCCAGAGACAAGTGTCGCACGAACCTACTATGGCCGCCTACGGGGTTCACATAAGCGATGTGCTATGCAGACAGAGTAAAATATTTTATTATTGAAAATAAAATGGCACAAATTAAATGTAATATTGTTTTACATTTCTATAATTTTCTTATGTATTTTAATATTATTTTAGTGGCGTTGATGCCGGAATATTATGTGTTCTTAATCTCGGTGCTGCGACCACTTTGAATTTTATAATCAAACAATTTTAAATTAGTACAAACACTTTACAACATTTTAAGACATATTAAACACTGCAAAGACAATATAATACATTTGACACGGAAAATAACATTTATACGAAAGTTCAAAATTATTGGCCCCTTTGCACATGTGCGGGACACGTGCGTGGTGAGCGCAGTCATGGACTCTAGCACCGCCGGCTGTCAGCCGGCATCATAACATAAATTTTATATGTTATACCGCAAAAGTCATAGCCCTCCCCACTGTTGCATTTGGTAGTATGTACTGCAAATATTGCTACGCCTCTAGTAAATTTGTGTTATGCGCGATTACTATTGTCAATTTATACCATTTTCTAACATTCTTAATTTATAATAACCCTTCTGTTTTGTGTGCTCTTGTTCATGTTTGGCAAGTTACACCAACATGTAGTTTGATGTCTACTTTCATCTCTACCCTCTGTGGCGAGTACAACTATGGTTGCTTCATCTCCATCAAGCAACAGATATAAAATTAATTTATTAATTTTGTGGATTGTTTATTTGTCTCTAGTGAGACTTTCCATTCCCGGACCCAGCACCTCAAAACTTCATAGTTTTCAGGTCCCCGTTTGTCTCAGTTTTCTGGCATGTTCCTGATGTGAGGGTACACGCAGTCTATTGAGAATTCTGTTTACTGGCGGAACTGTGTGCACCCACCTCCGGTTCCCCAGTCTCCAAGGAAAAGTGTGTGAATCAACCTTTGCATCCCTGCCACTCAACTACTGTGTGCTAGTCCATCAAGACAGCTATAAGTCTGAACAGAACTTTACCTATGAAATATTTATGTGAAAGTTAAAGTATCACCTTTTACAATGCACATAACATACAAATGTTATGGAGATTTAAAACTATACATTAGAATTTAACGTTTCAAAACAGGAGAAAAAAAAAAGTTGTCAGTGCATCATATTGATTCGCAATGTTTATACCAGAAATCTAATTTACATTTAAGAATATCACATTCTTTGTATTTTATGGTATGTGCAACATATATGCTAGGATGCATCCCAGAGTTTTTTTGTTAAAATTAATGCATAATATTTTGAAGTTTTAAAGTTATCATTTATTTGTATCTGGATATTATTTGTTCTGTCCAATTGAAAGATTTTTTTATTTTAACATCTCTTTCGTGCCATGTACAATCACCCAGCATGTTCAATTATTTGTGTATACTTATAGCTTTATATTTATTTTTTTGTCCATGGTCCTTTGGTAATTTAGTTTTTTTTTATCATGCCACTGCTGGTTTGTATTGTGGCAATCTGTTTATGTTGTTTGTGTCCAGGGCTTGAGGTATTTACTCGTTTCTTAAAAGTAAATATTTTATTTGTTTTTTTATTAACTTTTGGTTGTACATGGGCACAACATTTATTAAAATGACATAAAAAGAGAATTGTAGTCAATGCATGTTAACTTTCACTAAGACTGAAATTATTCACAACACATAAAGAAAACTAATTGAAAAACATTGTTTTAACACGACTAATGAACTTGAGCATGTAAAAAATAATAATATTTACAGTGATAAGTAAAATTTTACAGGGAACCCGAAACAGCAAGCACTACAAAAAAATCAGTCAAACTGAACAAACATTTGCTATATGTTCAAGGCATATACTGAAGTGTAAAAAAAAAATTTTTAAAAACATGGGGGAAAAAAAAACACATTAAAATGTTATCTTTAGGCCAAGGACTTGTTATACTTTAAAAACATTCTGAACACATGAATGTTTATTCTGTATTATTAAAGAACTTAATATTACTACAATTAGTAAAGTAATGAAGATATAAAGAAATCACTTCAAATATTTGGGCCACAGTTGCCCCAGTTTTCAGTAATGGGCATACATGTTGAATATGGGGAGGCAGGGGAGTGGCCAGCCCCATCCACTTTTCAGCCAACAGGGAAGTCACCTCCCTGGGTTTGTAAAACAAAATATTGGAGACTACTTCAGCTTGTAATAAATAGCATATAATATTATCTGCTTGCATCATTCTTTTCAAAATATGTCAAATACAGTGATATTTTGGAACAAATTTTACTGAAATATTTAAAACCATGTCCCACAAAGTAGTGTTACATACATGCACAAAAAGACCACACAGTAAGAAAGAAATGGGGGAAGAGATAAGATTTAAATGAATATGGGTACTGTGTCACAGAAAGATTCTCTGCCTTCTAGAGATAAGGTGGCACCTATGGTAAAGAGGTATTCTAAGGATATGCAAATGATACTTAATTATGTTCTGAAGATACAAATAAGTCAATGCCGGAAATATATTTTCACATTTTTACCTCAACTGGCTGGACTCGCTGAGGATTTGGTGCAGATAGTAGCTGAGGGGAAGCAGGTGGATACCTGCTTTACAGACTTTCAGGTCGTCGTAACTAACCCATGGGATTTTTTGTTGCAAAATGTGGATGAGCTACAGGATAGTGGATTTCACAGAAGACTTCAGAAGGATGGGGAGTAGGGAATTCTTTGTCGGAGGAAGGTGGCGTTACATTGGGAGCCCCTCGTTCACCATTATGGTGGAAATAGGAGAAGCTTTGGAGTACATGAGTATCTGAGGATGGTGATTCAGAGTGATCTTAGATGAAAAAAGCAAGTACAGAGTGGTATAAAAGGGACGAAGGGCTTTAGGAATGGTGGGAAGGGTCTTGAAGGGGGTTGGTGAAGAGGGCTCATAAAGCTATGATTAGACCAATAACAACATGCAGCCAGTCTGGGAACCAATATGTGGAAGAGTTATGGGAGCTGGAAAAGGTGCAAAGAAGGGAAAGAGGTTGGTTAAGGATAAATGAGAAAGGCAGAGGCGAGAATGTTAGGATGAAAGGAAAGTAATTTTCGGCCATCTTAATGATGGAGTTATGGTGGAGCTCCCTAATGGGAGACAAAGAGTGAAGAGATTGGTCAGGATGTATAGGATGGTAAATGGAGTGGGAGGATGAGAGAAGTTAAGCAACAATTCCATATTTTGAATGCACAGCAGAAATATGACAATAACAAGTATTAATGTAACAAAGTACAGTTGAGTGATTTTCAATAATTACCAGAAAAGTGATTATTTCTTTTTGTGTGTTCATATTATAAATACTAACATTGAATAACATTACGAAGCGACTTTCGACAATGACATTTGAAGCGACTTTCGGCAATGGCATTTTATTTTCAATAATCAGTACTTGTTTCAGATATTACTGTACTGCTATCTTGCAGGAAACTGTGAAACCTAGATCATGTCGCACTGCAACTGCACAATGAATCATACGTTCTGCTTTCAAATAAAGAAATGTTCAGATGTTGGCGAGTATTTAAAGAAGGAAAGGAATTGTTAGGTATATTAAAAATATAGGCCTAGTGAAATGATAAATTTGAACACTACTCATATAATATTTCACTGAAGAGTGGTTTGTGAAATGAAGGGTAAAACTCTACTAGGCTATTTCGTTATATATTTTTTGCACACTGTCCATAGATGTGGTCTATTGCGTGTATAAATACAACATAGCCACTGAGACATAACTATTGAAAATATATGTTAATATTAGTCTATTCTAATTACACTCAATTGGGAGTAACAGATATGAAACAAATTATTATTTTTGTCACAAACTTTGCTTTCCGATATAGGAACCTTAAACTACTAACCACACAAATGAGATAATATTAAATTAGCTATCGTACCAATACGTCTTTAACTACAAAACAATACGTTCACTGTATTAAAAATATAGAGCAACTAGGTTAATTAAACTTGTTAAAATGGTTTTCTTCAACAGTGTAATCTAGAAAAGTCGCAGGCTTCTAGTAAATTTTCTTACCAACATCTATACAATCAGACTCAATATTTCAGACAACAGGAGACTACACAATAGTGGTAAAACACTACCTTCTCTTCGGCCAGCAGTCAAGCACAACTCCCAGCAAGTCAAACTTCAGATTTAGCGGCAGGTGGGGGTAAAACCCACCCTTAGCCAACAGGCTGTACAGGAGGAGAGTTACAAACAGAAAATTTCAGAGGTTACGGCCACAGGTGAAAAGGGAGAAGCAGTCCATTCTGGTGTTATCAATAAGTGAGAGGAATGTGTTGCAGGACAAGTTGGTATAGATGAAGGGGGGTGGGCGATTTAGGAAGAGACTGTGGACAGTGAAAAGGAATGAGGGAAGAAGTATTTGCAGTATAGAAATTGTAATTACTGAACATGCCTAAAATTTATTTTCATATTATTACCTTAATTTATTTCATCTCCACAGCCCCTCCCCACTAAATAGTTCCTTTGGATTTGTGTTTGGTTCAAATATAGCCTTAGGAACGATTGTGAAGCTTCTGTAAGCCGAAAAATATTTCTGAAATTTTATTTTAAACGGCGGTTTATAACATTTAGAGTTATGCCTACCACTGACTTGACTCACCTTATGTGTAAAAACATGCTGAGTGGCTGCGAGCTGCTGCCTCGATACACATGCCTCCAAGGGATCAATCTTCGTACACACGTTCTGCGCCAATACATTCCTTGGTTCAGCATAAAAATGTTGACGAAACTTCTGCAGCACTTCTTCACCCAAAGGAGCTAACATGACACGTCAGTTTAATTAACAACATAAGAAATAAGCGAAAGAGAAGTGTCATTTAAACAAAAGTTATGAACACAATGCAATTATTTCACCTGCAAACAAATTACAAATTCCGTATAATTCGCTCTCCAATTAAGAAAGCTATTGCCTGATATTTAGGTTATATCGATATGAATTCAATATATAAGTACACAGTTGCGCTTTAAACATACAAATTTGTAAATGACAGACTTCTGCTATGGCGATCACTTACTTCCAACCATTACGACTAAATAAACTCCCTATTATTTTTTCTGTCAATACCACGCACCCACTTTACCCACACAACTTTAGTTTAAAATTCACTTTCGCGTGTTGGAAATCAACTTTGCGTCATTACTGCGCATGGCTAGTGCAGACTACTGTTCTGACGTCATTGTGGAACAATCATGGACTGCGATGAGGTAGGGCCCATCATGGAGTTAGGAGTATACAGGAGATAGCATATTGTGATGTCGGTGAAGCCAATGGAGACAGGAGGAATAATTAAGGATCTTACCGCCATCTTTTTTTTTTTATTGCATTCATAAGATCTTTTTTCAATACATAGCTCTACAAAGATATCGGACTAGTCAAATTACAATATACAAAATTTATACACTGGACATAGTAACACAGACTCATATATATGTCAGACTACACGTTCATGCAGATTTTATGACCTTACTCAAAATGTTGCAGTATTTCCTGTAATGATTCACTGTGTCAGGGTTGCTGCTGGTTCTGGCGGCCTTGTATAGTTTTCTTTTGTTTTCGCAGGAAATTTTTATTTCTTTGGTAAGCCATAAATTTTCCTTTGGATTTTTATTACTGGGTCATTCAGGATGGCAAACATTTTTTCAAAACAATGGACAACTTGGTTAAGAAAAGTTAAATTTTTCATTTGCTTCGGTACAAGTATACAATGTTGACCATTGCTCCCTGCTGAACTCACCTTTGAATTGTAAGGGTGGTGAATGAAGATGGAGGATGGGGAGGGCTACACTGCAAGCTAAGTAAGGGGGTGTTTAGAGGAAGAGGAAACAACAGTGAGAAGCTTCAGAGGGTGTGGAGGAGCACGGAGCTGGCTAGGCAGTCCATATTTGAGAGGTCTGTGAGTGAGTGGAATGTGTTGAGTGAGGAATTGGTATCTGTGAGAGGGGTTGGTAAGTTCAGAAAGGGAGTGAGAGAGGAATTTGGTCAGGTAAGGGAGAGGTGAGAGAGCTCGCCACCAGGCGATAGCCTAATTGCGAGTGTATGTATGTATTTATTAGTATTTACACCATTTCCTCATAATTTTACTAATCCTCCTCCAAAGAAACCCATGCCCATAAGGCCAAATTCATATAACAAAGAAGATTTACTTTCACACTCAATACCAGAAACATTCAAAAATTGTGCAAAAATTAAAAAACCCACGATAATTAATTAAAATAATTTGTATTTATTCCATCAGAAAATTAGAGGTTTAATAAGCAAAATTGATAAGCTTTCTGTGTGCTTGGACAAATTATCCGCAGAATGCAATTTGGATGTACAAATATTATGTCTAACAGAAACACGTTTAATTGAATCCCCTGCTAAGCAAATTAAAATTCCTAGTTATTCCCTCTGTTCCACTTATTGTAGAAATAGCATGACTAAGAGTGGTACCTGTATTTTCATCAAAAGTAATTTAATGTTTAAAAATGACACACATTTGTTATGTGAATATCAATTGTTTAAGTGCAGTTATGTTGAAGTAATAGCGTACAAAATTAAAAAAAGTGGGGATCCTCACTATATATATAGAGCCCCTTCTGCCAACTTTAGTAACTTCTTAAAATTTCTTGAAGTAAATCATAAAGGAATTTACAGAACCAATCTATAAATTATTCTCTGTGGAGACTTTTACATTGATTACTTAAAAGAAAGCATCCAAAGAACTGAGTTCGATAGCCTGCTCAGTACCTTCAACCTTAAATCCATAGTACACTTTGCTACCAGAATAGAAGGAACCAGTCAGACGGCAATTAATAACATTTTCATTGGTAGTAATGCAGTTGCAGAGTGCCACTGTCTCCCAATAATCAATGGCTTATCAGATAATGATGCACAAATATTATTCATGTCTTCCATAAAAAATGCCCTCCAAAAGCATTTCTTATAAGAAAATGCGAAATTTTTCGCTGAAAAATGTCTTACAATTCAAAAGCGAGCTCAGCAGGGAGCAATGCTCAACATTATATACTTGTACCAAAGCAAATGAAAAACTTAACTCTTTTCTTAACCAAGTTCTCCATTGTTTTGAAAAATGTTTCCCACCCCGACTGACCCACATTAATACAAATCCAAAGAAAAATGTATGGCTTACCAAAGGAATAAAAATTTCCTGCGAAAACAAAAGAAAACTATACAAGGCCGCCAGAACCAGCAGCAACCCTGACACAATGAATCACTACAGGAAATACTGCAAAATTTTGAGTAAGGTCATGAAATCTGCAAAAAGGATTTTTTCTGTAATCTCGTTAAGAATTCGAAGGAAAAAAAACTACATGGAATATTGTAAAAAACACAACAGGAAGAACAATAGAGCAATGTCCAGTTTTAAACCTAAAAGTAAATGACTGCATATCTTCAGGCCCTTAACTAGTCACCGATACATTTCATTCATACTAATTAAATGTCGTAGAAAACATGATTAACAAAAATATTAAAGATATCAACCATATTCTTAGACTATAGGGTACAGAATACCCTGCTATATCTTTTGCAAATCACAACTCCAAAATAAGTTGAGAAAACAATCAATTCTTTGCAACCAAAATTATCTAGTGACTATGATGGCATTAGCTGTATGTTATTAAAGCAATGACCTTTTGAATGAATTCAGTGTTCCATTAAGCCATATTTGTAATTCTATCTTCAATACATGATTGTTTCCAGACAGACACGAATGGGCTATGGTAACACCATTGTTCAAAAAAGGAGACAAGACCGAAGTAATCAATTATAGACCCATCTCATTTCTTACATCCTTTTCAAAAGTAATTGAAAAATTAATTTACACTAGGTTATTGCAACATTTAGAAAATCATAAAAACCCTTCAAATTTCTAGTTTGGCTTTAGGAAAAACACATCAACAAATGATGCAATTTTGAAACTAGCAAATAGAATTCTTAATGCACTTGATAAAAAGAAGCCATCTAATGGAATATTTTGAGACCTCACTAAAGCATTTGACTGTGTAAATCACAACATACTTATAGAAAAATTAAAGTTTTATGGAGTCTCAGGTACACCAAATAAACTGATAAGATCATACATATCAAACAGACAACAGTGTGGATCAAAGGAAAAACTACTAAATTCTACTCTGAACCAGGAAATATCAAGCATGGTGTCCCACGAGGATCAATATTAGACCCCCTACTCTTCCTAGTTTATATAAATGACCTTCCATGTGCCTTACCCCCAGAAACTACTCCAATTTTATTTGTAGATGATACTAGCATCTTAATCTCTGGAGACTCAGTAAACAATCTTACACAAAAAACGGACACAACATTTACAGAGCTAAATGCATAGTTTACTGCAACAAATTAAATCTCAACCTAGATAAAACATATGTTATGAATTTCCCCAAAAAAAAAAAACAGGAAAAACTCTCATTCATTCATATGTTAATAGCAACAGAGACAAAATTAATGAAACAGCAGCGACTAAAGTCTCTTGGCTTTAAAGAAGACAATTTACTAAACTGGAAATCTCACATTGCGTATATTTTACCTAAACTAAGTTAAACATGTTTCGCCCTGCCGGGTGTTGCAGAGGTCTTAAACAAAAATACAGCAAAAATGGTATATTTTCCTTATTTCCATTCCATCATGCGATATGGTATAATTTTTTGGGGTAGTTCCACTGACAGCAAAAAGTGTTTCACATGCGAAAGAGAGGTGTAAGAATAATTAATGGCAAAAGAAAGTCAGACTCGTATAGACCTCTTTACAAAAGAGCTCAAAAGTTTTAACATTTGCATGTGAATACATGTTTTCAGTACTTATATTCATGTCCAAAAACCGTAATTTAGTTCAGAAAAATGAGTACTTTCATAAGCTTGACACTAGAATAAAAAAAACCCTTACACATGGTTTAGTTAACTTAAAACTTGCCCATAAAGGGCCATCCTACCTTGGTAGCCAACTTTTCAATAAGTTACCATAACACCTTCAAGAAATTTACTTCTCTAACCAAAAACTCTTTAAAAATATAGCTAAAAGATTTTTTTCTAAGTTAACATTTTATAGTATAGATGAACAACAAAGTCGAGGAGGTACTAAAAGAAGCAGTTATTCTGGAACGGAACTCATGTCAAGCATGCCATGAGTCAAATGCTGCACGAGGAGGCACGGGTTTGGGACCAGTGACCGTGCACAACCTCATGATCAATTCTACTGGCAAACAAGGATGGGAGGAGATCAGCAAAGAGACAGAACAACGGGATCAATTAACCACAGCAGGGAGGTTGCACACTGCCACAATAACCCTGGTCATCGGATGAACAACATGCGACCTGGCGAGGGAAGACCTAATGGCAGAGAGGGCGGGGACTACCTGCCCCGAACTCCTTGTTGTTAATGTCGACCAGCTGAAGTGTATCACTGGCAGAGCAGATGTCCTAACAACCTACACCTGGACAGTTATTACGGCCTGGCAAGACACAATCCGGTAAACAGCCCATGGGGGTAATGTGGCCAGATGCCACCGACACCCCAGTCAGAAAGGAGCACCTGGATATTGCCCCACAGAAAGCATTCGTACATCAGATCAGTGGCAACATGGCAAAATTTATCAGAATTCAAATACACCTGAATGGGCAACCATGTCACACACTAATTTCATATGGAATATATTTGTAAATGCAAAGGACGCCATGCCCACAAATCACGTCATCAGACTGGCAACAGGGTAACACAACCACAGCATGAAGGGACAGGCGACTGTGACAGTGCGTGTACATGACCTGGGAACGACCCCAACAGCAATGATCACCGACGAGATTAGAGAAGATGCAATAGTAGATGTGCTATGGATACAGGAAGAAAACACCTTTGCGGAGCATGCCGCGAGAAGGAACCATTTTGGTGCCACCGAGCGATGTATGGTTTACAACATCGATCGGAAGAACCCAGAACAGTTACCACCCGTCAAACTATGTGATTTCGACCACGAAGTCCCGCCACATCACCAGGCAGCATTCCAGCGACTGCTGGACTAGCATCTCGAAGTTATCGCATAAAATGATGCACTTAGACGCACAACTGTGGCGGAGCACGAAAGAAAGTTAATATAAGAGGAACGGATTTATGCTGCACCAAGAAGCTACCTACCCCGCCAAGCAAGAATCATACGAGTGCTGGTGAAATAAATGTTGGCGAACAGCGTCATAGAACCAACTAGAAGTCGCTAAAACTCCGCAATCACACTTGCACCAAAGAAATATTGCAACTGGAGGTTCTGCATGGATTTCTGCCCCATAAATCAGGTGACCTGCAGTTCTTTGCCACTTTACGTGAGTGTGTGAGATGCATTGAGTTCCATGGGCAATGTAAAGTTTATGACGTCATTGGACATGCACAGCGGGTACTGGCAGGTGCCCATCAAACAAGAGGACAGGGAGAAAATAGCATTCACCATGCCAGATGGGAGGCGCTATCAGTTATGTGCGATGCTGTTCGGACTAAAATGTGTGCCTGCCACATTTCAGTCCATGATGGTTCAAGTCCTGAACGGACAGATTGGGGAATGCATGTTACCGTACTTTGACACGTCGTGGTCTGGTCGAACTGCTGGGAAGACCGTGTGCACCTCCTTTCAATGGTCCTCGAATGACTAGCAATGAACAGACTCAACTGCTAGTAAATAAATGCCACATAGGTAAGAGTAGCCTGGAATTCCTGAGACAGGTCGTGTGGGAGAACAGGAACCAGCTGAACCAAGAACAACTACAGGTAATCGACAACTACCCTGCGCTGAAGACCCGTAAACAAGTCCGTAAGTTCTTTGGGCTTGTGAATTAGCTGCGTGAATTAATTAAAGGGGTTTGCCGTATTTACAGTGCCGCTAACCGATCTACTCTCATCACAATGCAGGTTTGTGTGGGGCAAGAAAGAGGAGCATGCTTTCCAAGAAACCAAGAACCGTAGTTCGCAAGGTATGATGTGAGCTGGCTATTATACATACAAACAAATGCAAGTCAAGAGGGGCTTGGAGCTGTACTCTGCCAATGTGGAGACAACAACACACAACAGGTAATCGACTTCGCGAGAACCAAGTTAGGAGCAGCAGAGCGAAAATATGACATGAACGAGTGCGAGTGCCTCGCAGTAGTGTGGGCGCCTACCTTGAGTACAGGCAGTTTATGCTCCGCACCAACAACCGTTGTCTTCTCTGGCTCCGCAACACCAAGGAAGCAAGAAGCAAGTTAACCCAGTGGGTGCTGCTCCTCCAATCTTATGACTTTGTGGTGGAGCATGTCCCGGGAAAGGAAAATTCGCTGGTGCATAAACTGTCATGAGAGAACCCGAGCAGTATGGTCGTGAACGACAACGCAGAATAGGATGTCCTACCTCCAACCAGTAAGGAACTCCTACAGAAGATATATGTTAATGCAATGAGAGCAGTGGAGGAAGATGTACTCGTGAGTGAAGTGTGGAGGGATGTAATGACAGCGCAGTACATGTGTTTGTTTACGAACGAGGTGAAGGCAAAGTGTGAAACACAGTGAGTGGCGAATTGGTTGCATAATGGACGGTCGATTGTTCTGCGCAAGAACCGACGAAATGGAAGCTATTTGTACCGGTGAACCAGAGAACACTAGTGCTAACACATGCACACATGAGTGTGGCCGCAGGACACCCGGGTACAGCGCAAACAGTTCGAAACATTGGCGAGAGGTTTTATTGGCCAGGAGTGTCATGTGACACACATGACTACGTGCGGAGATGTGTAACGTGTCAGCATTTTAAGTCACGCAGAATGCATGGAAGGCATAAACAACAGCCACGATTTCCTACGCGACCGTTCAAGACTGCGAGTCTCGATTTAATGGGACCTTATCCACACACATCTAATGGGAAAAAGTTTATCTTGGTTGTCACAGACAATTACTCGCGCTGGGTGGTTGCATACCAACTCAGTGGCACGCAGGTGTAAATTATTGTAAAAAGTTTGGAGCAGGAATATTTTGTGCATTGGGGATACCCGGAACAACTGCTCACAGCCAACGACACACAATCCACTGGCAGGAGGTGGCAAGAGAAGTGCACCCGTGGGGGATTACCAATAGAAGACGGCGGTGTACCATCCCCGTGCGAACCCCACAGATCGCCGTAACCAGGAGTTGAGGGTACAAATGCAGCTCCGTGTGGGTGAGCAGCACAACACATGGGCTGACTACCTGCCCGCCACTCTCTTCACCCTTCGCCGGCGTGTTAACAAAGCCACGCGATGAACACCCACGCAGGTCTTGATAGGCCACAACTTGGCTTTGCCAAGTGAAAAGCAAAATCCTCAAAAACCAATGAACAGCAGTGCAGAGAGCAGCAGAGGACAGAGAGAAAGGAGACGCCGAGTGCGATGCGAACAGCTATGCCACCAACAGCAGTTTGCCACTGGGTGGGTACAGACAACAGTTTGCCACTGGGTGGGTACAGACAACAGTTTGCCACGGGGGTGTGGTTACGTGTTACCGCAGCTCAGGTTTCTCGCGCTCGGGCAGCATTCAACTTTGGTTTTTCAATTATTTAATCGCCATAGTCTTTAATTAACCAGAACAGTTGTTCTTTAGTTGCCCGAGACACCCCCCCCCCCAACTACTCCAGTGCTTTCATCGCCTGGGGAAGCTTAAACACTTACATGTAATTTCCATCGGCTTCGCGCTATTTTCGCAGCATTACTTAACCGGCGGGTTTTGAAGTTGTGAAGGGTTATTTTGAATGTTTAGTGTACGCCTGAGAGCATTGTTAAATAACCTGCATAATAACACATTCAGAACTGATCATGTGGACTTTATTTCATGGCCTTCGGACTCTTCAAGGCACTGGCCCTTAGAATATCGGCACCTTTTCACCTAGTGTACCAGTATGTGTTTTTTTAATTCGTTAATGTGAAAGTATCGTCTGTTTAAATGTAGGCATGTGACTGGCCGATAAGTCACTGTGTAAACTCAACTTGAACGTATTTGGCGAGCTTTTGTATGCAACAGTACTACGTAGCATGGGTGTGTGAGCTGACCCAAACAGGCCTCTGTGCTCTACGCTCTTGGAATATTTGTATGGCGTATTCAAAAGGAGCAACAGTCCAGGATTGTATTGGTTGTCGGCCGAACGACCCTGGAGGAAACCTCGTCTTTACCGACTCGCATGACATCGTCCAGCGATGTCTGGCGGCCCAGGTAAAATAACCTTTAAAATTTCACTGCTCCTTAAATCCTGCCTCTACCCGCTGAGGCACCATGGCGCCACATTAACATGTAATTTACTGTAATGGTTACAGCCTACCGTTAAATACATAACATCTAATCTCACAAGTAAACTTTATTTTTTTAACTTAACATCTTGTCGACAGCAGGTTCATTACAGAATGGTAAACCAAGGACACAGTGAAGGGAATACAAGGAAGGAATTGATCAAATAGTCTTTATTGAATCACCCCAGAAATTGCATGGAGTGAGTGCGAAAAACCATGGAAATTGCAAATCATGAAGGTTACATTCAGTAGGTATTAAAAATTTGACAACTGACCTTTTTGTAGACCTATATTCTTGTATTGATAAACGGCTGATTTCTTGTTGTTACTGCAACTCTGCTGACTTGGGGAGAAAAAAATTGTAAGGGTGGAGTTTTTATAAGGTGTATCCCTGTATTGGTTTATGAGATGATTGGCCATTGCTAACAAATTAATTCCATAAACTTCTACACTGAAATAGCAAATCGGTATTTAAAAAACATATGTATCTGCAGTTTTATAAAAGTGCCTGTATGTCTAACGAGTCTGCAACTTACAGGTTAGACCTTAAATTCATGGCACGTTAGTAATGGCATCTGTACTACCAAAATTTAAACACACTGCAATTACTAATTTACAAACTTACACAGATAACATATCCCTACTCACTCAATAATTGTGGGATATCTTTTACGAATGTATCAATGGAATATATGAATACACTAAATACTGGACTCGCATGGCCCAGTTTGTTTGGGTAGTGTTGCTCTCTGCTCTCGACAACATAGACTAAAGATGAGGTAAACCGCTTATTCGTCTTCTGTGCATGTACCCAACATTGACCTACCCCAATCCTACACAACTGTCAAAGTCACATGGTCAACAGTGATGAACGTATTTGTTTATATCTAAATTTCTATGTGACAACCACTATTACATAAGTAAAATACTTTTGCCTGTTGAAATTTAAACAAACTGCAAAACGAATTGGCTAGAGCAAGTATACAAACATTACAAATCATTTGTTTATTAAATAGTCCTCTTACCTAAAACCCAATCCATGCCATTTTTGCTAAACGTTTAGGCAGAAAAACAGTTCAATGTTGGGACACAAAGACTGGTTGTGCGCAGCCAGCGAGATTGGTCTACCTCATCTTTAGTCTATGCTCGAGAGCAAGTCGAGATACTACTAGGAGCAAGAAAAGAGCATAAAGGGCAGTTGCACTCAACAACGACCACCCAAACAAAGAGCAAAAATAGTGAGTTGTTTTGAATATACCAAGTAGACGAGAGCTTGCGAACGTTGCAAGCAGCAGGGCGAGCATGGTTGTAATTTTGGCCCATCATAGGTGAGAAATGTCACTGTTGTAACACTTCATGTGAAAAAGTGAGCATGGATCGAATTTAAGCCCGTCGGCGGGCTTCATATCTATGGCATGCCCGTCATCCGTGTATCGCCATATAATAGCCATCGTGACTGCAGCCCGCTGTATCCAAGGAGCTGCGACAGACAAGATGGCTAATGCCCAAGTAAAACCTTGACGCCAACAGCGGACTCCAGACTGTTTGCCCACCGTCTACTAAGTTCGACGAAGCCGACACCGAACTCTTCTGGGTATTAACGTGCACCAGTGCAGTTCACTGGTGTGTTCGGATTGAAGCCGAGCACACCGCATCAGTGCGAAGTGCTTGAAATTGCAGTGATATACAAGTGTAGCAAGAACAGTGCCACATTGGAGAATACAGGGAGGCCATGAGATCATGTGCACGCCCATGCACGAATACACGAAAGAAGAACTTGTGTGCTATTTATGTAAAAATATGCAATTAGGCAAGGAAACTGTCACACAACGTTAAGCAAATAAAAAACTAGAAGAAACCCTTCTTTCAGCCCAGAGGGCATTAATAGTAGTGTATCTGTTTTGTCTGTTATTTTCATTCTCATATGTACCATCCTCACATCATTCACCAAAGCCTATGTTTATGTATTATAGTTGTTATGTGTACACATTTTATTTAATGCAAGTGTTATTCGCACAATGTAAGTGCAAGGGTAATATCTCTTGTTTAGCAGCATAAGAAATTAGTGCATGTAGCCCACCTACCTGCCAACGCCAGTAGTCATGCCACGCTGAAAGTTAGTGATAGTTCTGTGTCTCGAGAGTGTGGATACACGGTCCGACGTCATTGTATTTTCTCACGCACCCAGGCAGCATGCAAATTCTTATCTGATCACTTCACTGCAATAATACTGTAATTATCCGGAACTGTTTCTCATTCAGCCGCCCAGGACTTTCCCTTTCTCACCTTCCCCTGGTTAACATCGTCCGGGAAGACTTAAGTTTTCATGTAATCCTTTTTACTGGCTTCACACAATTTTTGTAGTGTCACCCTTTCGGCAGGTTAAGCCTGGCAATGCACGTAAGTTGTTTCCACAGAGAAACCTTAATGAACCCATTGATTTTACATCTTTCATTCAGGTTTCCTTCGGGCATTTTGGAGCGCGGGCTGCCACCTTCCCACTAAAATGTACTTTTATCAGCAAGTGTTATCAATTGTTTATGTATTGCATCAACTGTTTTTATGTTTATTGTTTACCAGTAATTCATGGTGTATGGGTCGCCTAAAGAATTCACTGTGCAGTATGTACTTTTAAATTGGAATAATCACTAAGGAATACAACGCTGGAAGGATCTAGGCCTTTAGTTGTTGGCACACAACCCAAAGAAGCAGAGTCAGCTCTACCACGTCACAGCATTGTCACTGGACAATGCCTGGCAACCGGGTATTGTATAAATACCTAACCAAAATTCTTCCAGAAATTTATTTGCCGCTCCTCAAAACATCTGTAACCCCTTTTCACAGCATGACATCCTGTCAATTGTCGCCCAACATAGTGGCATATCCTTCTGCTTAATTATCCTTGTTTCGTTGACCATGGGAAAACTCCCACCAAATTTTTTCCAAACATTTCTGAGAGTTTCATATTCTATGTAAAAATGTCGGTGGCCATTTTTCAACAACTACCCACATTGAGGGATCAACAAATACACTGTATCAGCTAAACAAC
>CM057009.1:79763232-79843232 GCA_029891345.1 Dryococelus australis | reverse complement strand
GATATAAATTATACAAACATGGGAAGTTGAGAAAACGGGAAGGGTTCACATTAATGTGTAACATGGAATGACATACTGAAATCTTACTCTTTAAATGAATGCACCACGAAACAAGGAAAACCGCACTTATTGCTTACCCTCACGGAGGCAGAAATGGCCAATGCACTCGTGTAACACTGCCAAAGGGACATTACTGTGTCTTACAACTATCCCACAGTAAAAAGATCCAAACGCCCCCGGCTGCCTGAAGCTCCTTCATGGACAGCAGGCCAAAAAGGGGTAGCTGTGTCTTACACAAAATGAAGGGGAATAAAGGGGATGACCTCTGGGGCAAGGATCCATTCTGCGGGGGCTAAAACAGTCATTCACAGCTATCCATTTCATTTCAGGGTTCATTCCAACCCTTTTTGTGTCGTAATCAAGGGTAGCGTGCTATTGAGTGGAATGGAGGGACTAGAGATTGAGTTGGACTTATATATATATCTTATACTAACGAAATACAAGGGGGTGCCTAGGAACAAAAGAACTTATCGGCAACACGGATTAGTGATATGGAATGGCGCTGCCATAAAAACCCATGTATAAGTATAGAACAGTGATAATTGACTTTCACAAAGAAATTAACATAGAACAGTATTAACGTTCCATATAGGAACGAAAGTATGACCGATGCACTTAGAGGTATTAGCGTGTAATTTAAGGTACCTGGAAAAATTTTGATTAATCTTCTATATATAAATTAATCTAGAAAGACTATCAGTAATTTGTAATTACAATGATTGAAATGGAAAGTTACTTAGAACTTAAGATGGAAATGTAAAATATTATGACTTGATAAATTAATTTGAGAGTGGTGTTGCAGTACAAATGATTTTTGCTAACATGGTGAAAGAGACGTAGCGCACACTCGCTTCCGTGTGCTAATGCGAGGCGCTGCATTTTAATTAACAAGTGTCGCAATGGGGGGAGACGGTGGTGAGGCGGGCCCTGGAATGTGGCGTGTGTGCACCAAAAGGAGGCCGTAGCGGTGTGCTGCATCCAGGAGGCCTGAATGCATTGTGGTGCATACACTCGTGTGTTGGTTCTCTCTTCTGTTTTACATGTGATATGGACTGCAATATAATGTTCCATTACTGCACAATTTTGTGTCCCCTTTGTTTCATAATGAACCAACATCTCCATCACATATCAATGTTTACCATAGAACTACAAAAAGTTAGCCATTAAATTCTTACTGATATAGTTTATTAAAACTTAAAAATATATTATGATCCAGTTTGCTTGTGTTACACTTCTCTGTTGACGTGCATATACTCTATAATTTATCTTGGGAAACCTTATAAAATCACCCAGATAGCTCCCTCCATGTAATTTATCTTATCAATATGCTACTTCATTAACCCGGTCTTGTTGGCAAAATAAAACAAAACTAATCAATGGCAATAGAGTTTTATATATATAATTAGAAATAATACCCAATTTTTCCTTAATTGTCTAAGTGGCATTTGCAATTTTACACGTCTAAGTTCATAAATATCAGTACGTCATTTACTTAGGTAACTGCCATTGAGATGCACACTGCAATAATGTGTTTAAGTCCTCAGTCTACTGAAACATATATTCAAACTACTTCTACACTAGCTCAATCATGTAATTGAAATCTTTGTAATAGTTATACAAATAGGTCCCCACGAACGCCTTTAATTATCAATAATTTACACTAGCATAACAGACTCCTCATATTACTATACCATATTTTAATGTGGGGCTAATTGTATAGCTCTCTTGGTACATTGCTAATGACTGCTAATAAAACATTTATGCACCTTACAGTGAAAATCCCCTGCGTCCATTATGCCCTTGACAATGAAATTATTCATAGAGACAGTGTTCGGGGGTACGGACTCGCAATGTCTGTTTGTTTCCTCCGACATGCTTCCTATGTTTCTGTGCTCAAGCGTGAAACAATGAATGTCAGGAGTAGCCCGATAAGGACATAATGTGGTGTGCTCATCGCGACATGTGAGTGAGAATGTGTGGTGTCACTATTCGGTGCCGCACACATTTGTGTAAACTTAAAATTAAATAAACTACAAGGGTAAGAGCTATAGGAGCTCTCCGAAAACACACTCGACACAAGTGGAGAGAACCTTGCAATTACAGGAGTAGAGTTCCACATTTACAAAAAGTGCATTAATTAAAAGCAAAAACAGAGCTAGACAGGGTGGGGAGGGTGACAAGACTGGCCTAGCAAGGCGTGCTACGCAAGCAGCTGTCACTCATGCTTGGTGAACTGACCTATCGTACACTGGCTTGCTTACAGCGCATTCCCTGGGCGCGGGAAACCAACAGCTGTTAGCGTGGGTGGGTGGGGCTGTCTGTTACAGATGGGGGAACATAGTGTACTTCTATTATTTCCAAATTATGAACAATCTTATGAAAACACGTAATGAGATGATTAAGAAATGACCTGGGAACAGGTGGAGCTTGGCTGCAAAGAGGTGGGAGTGAAAGAATTGCGCGTAAGTGTGGCGTGATGCGCAGCCACACGTCTTTCTTGCTGCGAACAGTACAATATGTGCGGCGTGATTGAAGGTTAAAATACGTGGAGTTAACCTGCCTAAGCGCGAAGTTGGGTCGAAAGGCAGCTCCACCAGTGTAATGGTCCTCTTTCCAACTCTATCTCTTACCACTGAACGAAGTTATTAAATTAAGTATTCCCACTACAAGGGAAAGGGAGAACGTACTTATAATAATGGGGCGTATCTCACAAAATCATTAACCAACCGGTGTTCATAAAACAACACTATTAACATATATATATATATATATATATAAATTGCAATTATTAATTATACAATACTTTACACTGATTACTAAATACACAATATTCAATTACCAGTTATTCACAAGCAGCAGGAAACAACCTCAAGTCCCTAGCCTTGCCAATTATTAATTGTTATTTGTAAGGGTGGATTGACGGGGTTTCGAAGGATGACTTGCATCTAACCACTAGTACGAGGTATGCTCACCAAATTCCCAGAAGAGGACCTGGAAGCTCCTCCAAGCCTCAATGTCTTGATGCCTTTGTTGCCAACTCCAGCAACTAACGTAGTAGTACTTCTGGTGTCTTGTGTGATTCTGGGGGGCGGGATGTGGCGTTCTGGCCGTACGCCGTGCCTCAGTAGGTCAGCGGAGATAATTTCACAAGCAATCAAAATCTATAGTGTGTCGTACCTTAGCATGTACGTTCGTGTGTGGCTCTCCTCTGGCCACTAAAGTTATTATAACAGCGGCACGTGACTGGCGGCTTTGAACTGGTGGCTTCATGGTTAAGGTACCCCCAGTAAATCGGGAGTTGAATGTATCTGAATTTGATAGTTTTGTCTCTAACAGTTGTGTAATTATGGTCAGCTATGCGTACAACAGGGATTAAGGAATAACAAACTGTTTTGACCTGCTAGATTTTGCTAATACAGTAGATTCTTGATCTATCATTATTGAGGAAATTGCCAAAAAATGTCCATACATGCAGGATTTCAGTAGATGCGGTTTCTGACATATACATTAATAAAATAAAACTTCTAACCTTATAGAACTTTATGTTGAGTATACTAAGAGCTAGGGCTGATCGGTTAACCAAATTTTCGGTTCGGTTTGGTCATTTTTACAAAAACCGAAACCGACCTGAATTGTAAAAAAAAACGACCAGTCAGGTTTTTCTTGCACCGAAGTTAAAACTAACAAATTATGTATACCCTCGTTTTACCGAACCTCCATTCAGCGGACTTCTGTTGAGATTATTTTCACCACTGTGTCTAATTACTGCATGCAGTGTGGGGACCTACATGGTTATTGTTCTTTGGTGTGTATGCACGTAAGTTGACAGAACAATGCGTCGGGCCCAGGAACTACATAGTAATGGTTTTTTGCAGTGTGTGTGCATGTAAGTTGACAGAACGACATGTCCGCCCCAGGACCTACATGGTTATTGTTCTTTGGTGAATAGCAAACACACGAGTTGTCATCTGTATACGGAAAAGTGTGTGAGAGCTATCTTTAGACTGATGCATTGGGTGTGGTGTATGGTGACGCCATGCATGTTTTTTTTTTTTTTTTTTTTGCAGATATGGCTTCTGCCACAGAAAAAAAAAAGAATGCGCTTGAATTTAACAATTTAACAGAAACTAGTGTTGGATATTCGTAAAGCAAAAGATAAACTGAAGAAGTATGTGTTGAAAAATGATGTTGAACCAAAAGGAAAAAATGAAAGTAATAGATAACAGAAAATATTAACATATTTAAAGAGTCCTACTTGCAGCCGTTTTATGTGTAGAGCTGACGTCACCCCAACTCATATAAAAACTAGCTTGGTAAGAAAATAATTCTAACCCCTTTACTGTGTTTCTCAACACCACAGCTTTCCTCGCCAGACTCCTTGTAAGTTTATTACCGCATGCATCTGTTATTCATTGCAGTGAAACAGCAGCCCGACAGCCGGATAGACAGACGTGTTGTTCCAAACATTTAACTGTCTTGTCGCTTGTCACACTCCAAGAATGGGTATGGAGACCATTCCCACATAATCATCTACAATTGAGAAAGGCAACAAAAATAACGTGGGAACGGGCAGAGGTTGGGAGTATATGGGGCGAGACGGGCTAGCACCACCGAAATGGCTTTGACAGGTTAGGGGTAGGAAACAAAAAAAATACTATCCCCATGCATGTTTTTTGTCTCTGAAGCTGTGTTCAAAATGGCAAATTTGGGGAATTAGGAATTTGGGGTGGATGGTTTTGAATGGCTTGTAACAGCGCTACATATGACAAATGTGGAAACTACAGGCTTGTGGAATTTCAATGTTATTTTGTTTGTCACCCTATCAATAAATAAAATAAAATAACTTTATCCCAAGCATTTTCACGTAATCCCGTTGTTTTGTGAATAGCTGATCTTACTTCTTTCCGTACTGTATCATTATTCTCATAATTTCTTTGCTCCCTGCAATTAACATTCCATTTCAAATAACAACTGATCATTTCTTTTTTAGCAATTTTAATACAACATACGAACTTTATTTTAAAATTTTAATACAACATACAAACTTTATTTTAAAATAACTTTATGTTTATCTCTGATTTCCCATTTTTCACGTGCATGTATTGTGCAGTGTTTAAAAAACAGTAAATACCAACATTTCCACCACAACGTGAGAAATAAATCCTAAACAAACACACAGCAGGCGATTTTATGGACCTATTTGGGTATTTAGTGTGCTACTTCACCTCAGTAAATTTCAACCCTAAAATCCCCTAATATATAGGGCCTAAAATTGGTCACGTAGTCTATTTAGTAACCTAAATAATGGGCTTGTAGCCGTTTCGGACACGGTTCACATCATTGACTAAGTATTCCACTCTAACGAGTAGATTTACATGATTTTGGTACTTTGCTATTTACCAGACATTCTGGTTTACCGGACTATTCCTCCCCCTAATTAATCCGTTGAACTGAGGGTTTGTTTAACAATTTACCAAATAATGACACTTCCGCTTATATTGCAGTACGTAGCATATCTGTGGCATTATATTTATAATATTACTAGTTATGTGTTGTTGCATTACAATCATCCTAAACAGTTTCCCGGAATAAAGAGGTAATGGTTTCCCAACAAATCATCCATAGCTAATACAGGAATACTGTTTTATCTTTTATTGTATCTGATTTTATTTCATTCTGATAAACATGGTTATATATTCAAATTGTGTAGACAGTCGTTAGTAACGAAAATTAATTTATAATTATAGTTGTATATTACCAAAGCATGTAAACAGCTAACTCAAATATATTTAGCAAATAAATATGATGCTACGGAGCCAGTGCTGTGACACTTGCTCATGCAGTTTTTCCTTTCCATTGAAAGAGTAAGTTTTGTTCATTACATGGACGCAATACTGTACAGAATCATTTTTTCTAGCTATGTTTCTCTATTTGCTGACTGTTTTGTCATTTTTTTTCAGCAAAACCAATCAGTTTGGGTTAACCACGTTTTTTAACAGCCTAACTATAAACCAGCCATGGCCTTGCTATTGTGTGAGGCCGTGTTTCATTGCCTGCAAGAGTGTAGTTAAAAGAATAATATAGAACGTTTCTTTTGTTTTTGCTTTGGACTGGCATTTTTTTTAGCGAGGTCTACCGCTTGCATTGCAAGCGGCATATATTTAAGTTCTTTCAGCTGACTTTCTGCTAAATTTGGTGGAATTTAAAACATTTAGCACAGAAATATTAATTAAATCTGATTTTTACAAGTCGAAATTCAAAAACTGTTGTAAATTTTGTAATCTTTATTGCACTCTTAAAAATGTGCAGCTATGACCGACCCAAACCGAGAACAGACATTTTAAACCAAAAACCGAACCAAACTAAAAATGTGAGAACCGATCGGCCCTACTAAAGCTGTACCTTATCTGTGAATAAAATTTAGCTAATAAACACAATAAAAATTGGAATATTAGAAAAAAGTATTATTGTAAATAATACATTAAATTCATTTCACCTAAACTCATTTAAATAAATAAAATAACATCTTAAAATACAGTATATAATTGATTGTAATCCGACACCAAATGCAAGCTGACCTAAAACTTTCAAACCCTCAGAAAATGAAAATATAACACTGAATGAAAGTCGAATTTTGAATGTCCTGCGCACATTCATTCAGCTAAGAGCGTATAGAGAAGTTATCAATCAGGCAGTGTGTTCACGGCGGCTGGTGGAGGATGGGTGGCGATGGGAGGATTATCCATCCACGCCACTGCATGTTGCCGACATCTTGCACCTGTGGCAAATGTGTGTCTTTTTAAGTAATTTGTTATATTTCACTGCAAAGAAAACTTGTAATTTTGAGACAGAAATGAATAAATAAGACTATTATAATTGATTTTTTCACCATCTTTAATAATTAATCATTCAAAACCACGTCCTCTGATTTGCCCTGTTGTGAGTCACACTGCATTCAACTCGGTGCTTACTACCCATTATAAGATGGAAAAAATGGGTTGGATATTCCTTTACATTTTATCAGTTTATTCAGAAGATGCGTGTCTATTAAAATGAATTGATATAACTCCTCCGGTTTCCCGCAAGAAGTTACTGAAATTGAACTTTGCACTTGTAATACAAGTGACTTGATGTTCAAACAATTTGTGGTAACAAGGGGAGGTCAAGTATATGCTTCTGTGCATGTAATTTTGTTCATGAAGATGCTGACAATTGAGTTAAATAAGTATTACTAATCAAAATGATGTTAATTTTATGCCAGATATAAAGAAACACCAACTTTAAAGGAAAAAACTACCTCTAATCACAAAAGAAAATATATTTGCAAATAATAATTCCTTGTTAAAATGTATTGCGTATCGTTTTTTAGGCGAAACCATTTACTTTTAAATACAAGTGATGATAGGTGCAACAATTTTGATTGATGCATAATCTTGATAACATTATGTTCGCCAGGCATGCCGGTTCGTGAAGGCATGCGAAGCTGGCGTGACAGAGAGAGAGAGGACATGCTTTATCTTTTGCTAAACAGTAACTTCCCCTCTCATAGGCATGTGAGAAGAGGAAGGAAGGTGTGTGGCTGAGAGAGACAGAAAGAAGAGTGAAAAAGAGGATGCTAGATTGCCTTGCTCGTTGCTATAGGTAACCACTTCTCCTCTCAGAGGCGTGCAAGGGAAAGTAAAGTAGCAAGCCAGTCTTGCATGTCGTACAATGCCGCAATATCGACAGATGTGTTGGAAAGATAAGACACTAGAAAAAGTGCCGCAGAATGGTGATAAAACGATGGCATGCGACATCTAGTTACTAGACATTTGCATAAACAACCAGTTTAAAAATTATTGTTACTGGAAATATTAGGTGAGAGACCCAAAATACACTTTGATCGACGCACCATGTGATAAACTATACAAGTGGTTTATGTTGACATTATTTACATAGGGATTTTGCCGGGTCCACAAAAAATTGTTGGTGAATGTGGTTTATCGATACATGCGGTAACAATACATCAAGAGTCGACTGTATTACTTATGATCTGAATCTCATGTTTCATGTTGCAAAATGGCAGTCGGTTATAATTATAAATGTGCTTAGGCATAATGGAACATATCATCTTGTTCTAGATTGTGAATATTAGAAGATATCTTGATTTTGTGGCTCTACCTTTATTGGTTGCGAAGTGGCGATCAACTATGCTTATTACAGAGCTTAAGACCTATCGTGTCATATTGTATTTATTGAGCTTGGCAGTATTATCTGTATTCCACATTTGGTGACCTCTCTCCAATGATTACAAAATAGTGGTCAGCAATGCTTATGAAGTACTTAGGGTCTAATATGGCATATTGACTTCTTCAAGGTTAAAAGCGTTACCTGTGTTGGGTGTACTCCCCAAGAAAAACAAATTTTAAGTAGATGAGCATTAAATATTTCTGATTTTGCTTACCACATTCCTATAATCAAAAATTGATTAATAGTAAACTGGATTGTAGGAATTTGTTATAAAACTTTTTATAAATATTTTCTTGCTTTTTAATTTTCTGGTGGTTTTCTTGCAATTTCAATGTTCAGGGTCACTGATGTCAAGGTCAGCACATCCAACATGGATGCCACATAATGCAGCATGGTCAATCTAGGTACAATGCAAATTATTAAAGATATTCAATTTGTCATACACTCTGGCTATGAAAATTATTATAGGTGACCAATCAACCTCAATTTAAGAATTAAATAATAAATTATATTAAATTTTTATAATTTTTTTAAATAATTTAAATTTTTTCTTAATAATTTGACATACAGTGGAAGCCAGGAATACTGCGGCCCGGTGTACCGCGAATTCGGTTATACCACGGGGCAATTTATCTCCCCCAGCTTGAATAAATAAATAAGTGGAAAGTGTGGTCTGTCGGTGGGTGGTCGTGAGTCGGGGACGTTGATGTATGAGGCGGAGGGAGCAGGCGCGTTCATCCTCCTTTCAGCGCAGAGATCTATTTTACTGATTCATTACAGCCAATATTGTATGTTTTTCCGTATATGCAAATAAAATGTGTTCTTATATTACCATATTGGCGAGTAAGGCAGTGGGCATGTATATGCCATGTCAAAAGTTTTTGATGAAAAATTCGGGATGATTAATATTTCAAGTAGACCACACCAAATTTTTATAATCCTGTAAACATTGCCGGACCTCATCATGCCAGTGCAGAGGCCAACATGCCGCCTAAATTTCATAGAAATTCAACTCGCTGATGTGAATCGCATCAATCAGCATGTGTCAATACCGGGCCACTGTTATGAATTGGACCGGCCCTATAATGACTGCAGTGGCGGCGGTTGTCTGGTCGCCGCCTGCCAGAATAATCTTGTAGCAACCGATAGACAGCTGCCCAGCCCCGACGATCTAGGCACGAACAACAACAGCAAGCCTATGGAGTATAGATCTATGTAATCATTATAATTATGATGTAGACACTTTGATTATAATGCATATATACCGGTTCCTATTTTTGAAGAAAAAAAATCCTAAATTTGAGGCGCGCCTCAAAAGTCATGCTTTAAAGTCATTTACAGGCCTATAATTAATCTCCTACAGGTTACAGCTGTATGTAATCATTATAATTATGATGTAGGCACTTTGATTATAATGTATATATACCGGCTATAAGGTATGTCTTATAATTTTCGGGAAAAAAAATTCCGGGCGGAAGACCTATTGTGGGCAATGCTTAATGCAGAAAAGCTATCTTTCTTTGCATGCCACAAATAATTAGCTTTTTTTTTTTTTGTTTCAGTTTTCCTTTGTAAAATGCAAATCAGACAAGCAAGCGACATGCCTTACAACATGTGAGGCACTGATATATCCCATCTGCAGTGCAAGCGTGCCTTCGACCTTTGGACATTAGCTTCATTTCTAATTCTCACTTCCTCCCATACCGGCCCAGCAGTGGGCGGGGGAGGGGTGAACCCCCTTCTTCAACCCACATGACAAACAACTCACAGCTAACACTGCCCTTGGTGGAATAAGTACATCCTTTGCCTGTAAAATGCAGTATTTTTTAGTTATTCATGCTTGAATGCGTGACCCATCATCACAGCGTGTTTCTCTTCTGTTTCTCTCCCTTGGGTGCTTTCAAGTCCAGTGATGCAGTTTTAAAAATTAAGTTCCGTTAGCAGGGGGCTAAACGTTTGATGAGTTACAGCGGTAAATAACACTACTTGCTCCGTGGTTGACAAATAGGTGCCACATCACATTAGAACACTTTTTTTTCTTTCTATTGTACTCTGTCACTCCCGGAATAGCGTGGAAAGCTATAACGCGGGTCTGAGTTATGTCCCCCAATAGCCTTGTTATATTGAGCTTTTACTGTATTTGTGAAATTTTCTTTCAATATCATGAACCCCATATCCATGCCCGTTCTTTTTTCATAATTAAACTTTGTTTTTCTGTAGTTTTTTTGACTGTCTGTGTTTAACCTATTTCTCGAAGTGTGTGTGTACATTTGTTAGAATTTCTGAGAAGGTTTCTTTGGTGTTTTTCATCATGATTCAAAATAGTATAACACATACAACTTTGAGAGGAAAGTTGTCTGAACACTTATGTCCATCATTGTATGGATCATTAATGTGATATACTCATGGTTGTTATGTTAGGAATCATGTGACTGTTTTAGTTAGTTTTTTTTTTGTTATATTTTTTAAGTACTAGTTATAAACTAAATTGAAATAACCGTACAAAAGTGAAATAGTTTGTTCTTTTCATTATAAATGTAAAAAAATTTTCTGAGGTATGAATGAAAATACTGGTGCTTATCACCCAACTTGGCTCTCAAGGTTGAGCTGCATCAAGGTAGTAGAGTTTACTGACATTTATCCGTGCATGGCAGCAGGCATTTTCAGGGTTAAAAATCAATGCAGCTCTTGACAGTAAAAGACTGCAGCCATCTTTGAAAAAATTTTGATTTGAATATTTGCATTTTCATAAATGCTGGCCACTATTTTTTGTTGGGTGTAGGCACCAGTTCAGCACCAATAACTTTCTTGATAGCTTTAACATGGACAACTTTTTAGTTTTGCTCATAGCTTCAACATAACATTTTGTAAGTTACTAACCTACCTTTTTTTTTTTTTTTTTTTTTTCCAGGTTCTGATTTTTAGATTTCATATTGTTGCTGTTGAACATATCAAAACTTCATTATAATTTTATATTGGTGGTTCCGAAAATTTTAACCACACTATTTTATTCACACGAACATTTTATGTATTGTAAGTTTGTACCCTTCATGTGGGTAAATATATTTTTATATGCCATTGTACCAAAGTTTTATGTAAGTATTGTAATTATTTTTTATATTTATGAACTGAGTATATGTTATTGTTACTTTTAAAGGAAATTGGAAATCTCCTGCCAGTTAAACATAACATTACTGACTGGCAAAGGGGCATCAATATAGACTAGAATTAATAAGAACCCAAATATATTAATTATTTTACCACAATGTTTAATTTTATGCTGTATTTATTGGAATTTTGTGTGAGTTAATGTATTGCTTTGCCTTTAACATGGGATGGGAATGAGAAGAGCAGTAAAACCTGTTAATAACAAATGTAACTATAAAATGGTGATAGAAAACAAAGGACTTGTTTAAAGTGTTAAGATTTCAGCATAGCACAGAACTGTTTACTACAGGGATAGTTATTAAATTAGTTAATTTCACTGTTAGCAACCAAAAAATATCATAAATGTTTACATAAAACAAACTTCCAAACACTCAAGAAGGGAAATTGCATACATCATAAAATAAAAATTAGAATATCAGTATTCCATTTTGCAAATACCTGTATATTTTTGGATGATAAAATTGATTCATGGCCACATAAGTACCAAACATATATGGTACACTAGTATATTCAGATGACCACATGTTAATAAGTAACCATATTCCAACAAACGTTATGATTTTTATATTTATACACCGACTCCCTTTTCTCCTTCCTATTGTGGTAAGGAATACAATCCTGTCTTACAACATTATGTTTTACCATTATGTGGAGTTATTTAATTCAGTAGTTTATAACCATGGTGTTGCAGTCATGTGTTCTCTTTGAATTTGTCTTGCAATGGAGGTAAGTAATTGAATGAATAATTATTAATTCCTATATCAGTGCATACATACATTTGTTGTATGATGCAGAAAACACAATATATCAGAAAACACAAATGTGGAAAACACACCAAGGTGTACAAAAAATTCTGGAGAAAGAAGTATATAATGTGTGTTATGTTCTCTTCTAGGCTATCTGTGATATACAGCAAATACATGTACTGGTGCGTGTCTAAAATAATTTTTATTTCAACTGTAGTAATAATAATTAAAGATAATTTATGAAAAATGTATTTTATAGTCTATATAATTAGTTTTGGTTGTCCTCATTTTGAATGTACGCTATATGATAACTTGCCACTAGTACTCTTTGGTTACTATTATCTTGGCACTTTTTTGACAGTTCTGAATGTATTTGTATTAGGCATAAGTAGTCTGCCACAGCTTTTGTGTAGCATTGATTCAAAAGTTGGTGCTAGGTAGCTTTCTGCATTATGCTTTGTTGAATCACTACATATTCTCAAATTAAAATAATCTGTGGACAAATGTGTTAAATAAATCATTCCAATAATGTATTTACTGCTGTCACCATTCATTACGACAGCACCCTAAGTTATTTTACACGCTGCTAGCCATTAAAATTGCAACACTAAGATGGATGTAGACTATTGCAACCAGATTTATTGGACAGAATAGCAATCATACACAGGTAACATTATTACTTTTGCAGCTTGATATGACATACAGCACATGGGGAAATTGGTATTCTCTCTCCTCCCCCTCACCACCTTCATGGGTGGCATTAACCATTGTTATATGATGCGGTGTTGAGAATAAGAGACTTTTGAGATATCTCTAATCATGCTGCTTCAATGTATGCCCCAAGTTCAACCATTGTGGCTGTAGGTGTCCTGTGGCAGATCAGTTGTCTGACCATGGACCACATTTTTTTTATGGGTAAGAGATTCAGGGAGTGATCAGGCCAAGGAAGCAGTGTGGCTTGGTGGTCATCAAGGAACTGTCGGACAATGTGTGCCATGTGCAGTCATGCATTGTCTTGTTGGTCTAAAGGCCTAGGCTGGACTCTGAAGATAAGGGACAACAAGAGGCTTTAGTACCTCTATTATGTAATAGTTGCTGGTCAGTGTATCAGCAATGTGAATTAGGTGTGGGCAGAACTGGAGTCTAATGACATCCCATACCATAACTCCAGGTTCTGGGCCAGTATGATGGTGTATTATGCAGGACTTGGCCAGGTGTACGCAACAGTGCTACCAGACTTGGATGCTGCTATCATAGTGCTGCGAGCAGAAGTGGGATTCGTAGGAGATTAGAGCATGCCATTCATCCCTCCAGGCTCGACATGCCATGCACCATTGCAGCCACAGGCACCTGTGGTGAGCAGTCAGTGGCAGCTGCAGTAATGGGTACCTGGACATGATACCTTAAATCTGCAGATGGCAACGAACCATGTATGCAGACATAGATTTATGTGCCACATAATTGAACTCCTGAGTGAGTGTGTTTGATATGGCTGTACGGTCTGTAATCGCCAAACGCACCAATGTCTTTCCTCACACTGGTCGGTGCAATGGGGTCTTGGGCTTCTTGCACGTCACTCAGCCTGTCCCTCCTCAACCCACCTATCCCATATATGCTTCACTATGGTTGTATTTCTTCCAATGTGAGAATCAATTTTGTGGTAGGATAATCCACAATCAAGGTAGCCCATGACTCTCCCACAGTCAAAGGCAGAAACCTGTTCATATGGTTGGCATGTTCTTTGATGCTGCATGCTCACTCAGTTTGTGCATATGACGGCAGGGGAAAACATCAACACTAACTCTCAGCAGCTTCCCAATATCCACTTATATACCGCACATTCTGGACAACTAATCACATCTTGGTCCTGTCCTGCCCTGCCCAATGCATTCCTCCAATATGGAATCCTTCAGGTGTGCCCTTCTTGGTGTTGCAATTTTAGTGGCCAGCAGTGTGTATCTTTCTGATTTAAATTTTTTGTAACAGTATTTTTGAAAATATCTTAAATTTGAAATGTGTGTTGTATTAATCTATTAAAGTAAAGAAAATATTAAAAAATAATAGAAAATTGCAAAACAAATCATGACAACTTGTAAATGCTAGATATAGAAAGTTACATAATTTTGTTTGATGTAAGAGGTAAACTGACTGTGGCTCAATTATAAGTATATTTCTTGCCTCAGTTTTTCATAACATTTTCCTGCCTAGTTAAACATGTTTGCATATTCATATGTAAGTATGTGCATATACACACATCAGTGCACCAAATAAAGTTTAATATCAGATGTACCCTATGAAACTGTGTACTGTAGTATGCTGCTATGATTGAATATTTGTAGCATTTTAAACTATAACACATTCAGACTTTCAAAATATTGCCAATATTTTTTTAAATATAGGATGTGTAACTGAGTAATTGTAACTGTGCTGTGCTTTTAATAAGTTGGTTGTGCTCATCAAGACTATTGTTACCATTTCTTAATGTAAGGAAATAAAAATATACTTTATAGAGGTACTTCCCATAATAGTTTTCATATAGCCTTTTAAGAACCATTTAGGAGTTAAATTTTGGAAATGGTACGATATGTATAGATTTAAAAAAAAATACACATACATTGTGATAAGTGTATCATTCTGTCCAGCTTGAAATGATCACTTTTAAAAATACATAAGAAATGTTGCATGTCTACAGGCCAGAATTTCTTATAAATTTGTTTTCACCTATCTTTGACAGCTTGTAATCATATCATCAAAATTATTGCAGTATATCTTGGTACAAAGACCAGTGTTTATAACTTTTCCCCTTGAATTTATTTCTTTAGTTTTTTACTCTTTCTCTTTTATATAACTTGGCAAGATCATGACAGTCAGTGAGTGGCAACTTGACATGCGTATATGAAACAAATAGCGTACCTTTTACAAAATCCTGTATCAGTTAATGCATGAACAAATTAAAATTAATATTATATTAGCTATTCTGACTCAACTGCCGACACACTTCAGACAAGCAGGAAATACATGGATAAGAAAGAGATCCTAGATTAATTAATACATTTTATTTTACGTGGTCACAAAACAGGTGTTGTTAGTGTTACAAACTAAACTTCATGTTAAAGTAGTAATGTAGAGTGCTCAAAATTGAATTAAAATTTTAATGGTTCGTATTCAAACAAAATGCAACTTCAGTGATTGGTAGTATCCCCACTCTCCATTCTTGCCTTCTATACATGCTTGATATTAATTCTAAAAGCCTACAAAAATATTGCAGGGTATTGCTGAATTATTTTTCAAATAATTTGATGAAATATATTTCAAACTCGTGCCATTTTGGGTCAGTAATAAGAGAAAAGTTCACTTTTAAACAGATGGGATCAAGAGGCAGCCCAACAGGCTGCTACCTGTTGAGGAACACGCTCGGCTCATAACACACCGTGTCACGCTATCTGTCAGCGAGCTCCCAAACACTACTAGCCAGGAAAAATTTCTTTCTTGTATAAAATAACAAATTTCTTTTGTTCTTTTTGTTTTTTGTTGACCTGTATTAATAAAAAGAAGAATGTGGGATGCATTTGGGTTGGGTAGCTTTTAAGCAATTCTTACATTATTCCATGCCACATATTTTCAACTTGAGCTGTTTAGTATCAATAACAGCAGTATAACTGCTTTGCAAAAGTCATTTGTGAGTTGTTTGTTGGTAAATGAAACTGAAAGTGCGTTGTCAAGCAAGTTTTCCAAATTACTTTTATTTCAAGTCTTAACATATTAGCTATGACGTGACTTCAAAAATATGTTAAGAACTACAATTAGTATCTCGCAAATGTTAACCCAAATTCGCTGTCTCTAATAAATTAAAAGATAGTTAAGTAATATTTAATTTTTTGCGAGGTTTTCTTCTTTACTTGTATAACCTACAAATTTTTTTTTAACAGACGTCAGTCTACATTATAAATATCCTTGAATTTGTTTAACATTACGATGACAGTGGATTAGCAGAGTGTGTGTTGGTAAAATATACAGCCGCCACTTGATGCACCAGCTGATGGCAAAAGGATATGTAAACGAAAAGTGAATATTGGTGCTGCTTTTATCAAACTGTCAAAATCTTGCCAAGTTACATGAGACAGAGAATATACATTTCCTCAATACATCTCATGGGTGCCTAATATAAATCTGGACAAGTAATTGTTCTACACAAATGATTATTGATATTTTGTCTGCAGTTCCAATACAGCTGAAGGCCCTGTTATTTAAATAGTACGGATAATGTAAATAATTTTCATAAAATTAAGGTGATGAGTGGGCTCCCCTCCCAACAACAACTTCCCAATGCCTTTGGATATCACGTCACTGTGAAATACTTAAATTTTTTGTGCCTACAACATATACTTTTTTTCCATGTGAAATCTCTGTGCCAAGCTATAAATAATAACAGTTAACAGGACAAGTTGTGTGTTTTATTGTACAGTGTACAGAACTGTTTATGAATATCTTTCTAAATAGATTTCACATACAGATTTGTAATTTTTGTACCTTTTTTAGGTTGTATATTTGTGGTAATTTTTTAAGATTTATTAATGTTTACTTCACATTTAATTTAAGGCAACATTTTTGTATTTGTGTGTTGTATTATACCTTCTTTTTCTTCAAGATTTTTTTTATTTTCAGAGTTATTTAAATATTTCCTCTTTATTTTTTATAATTTTTGTGGCATTTTAAACAAAGACCATGTCCTGATAACGTTTCTACTTTAATACAGTATACTGAAATTGGCAATATGTATTTATTTGTTTTATTGCAGCCATGTAATCAATTTTCCATGCATAATAGTACATATATATATAAGAAAAGTCGTATAAATTATATAACCTAAGGTTTCACATTGGACATACTTAGTTATAACTATACAAGTCAGGTTATACATATAAATAATGTAAAGTGAACTTTTTTTCTCTTCCTCTTCTTGTCCATAGTAAGATGCTAGTACCCGGGAATATGTCTTCATGACACTGAAACAAAAGAAAAAAAGAGGAGGAGCAACATGAGACAAGATAAAGCATGTTCTGTAAAAAAATGTTCATCTGCTTTTTAAATAGTTCTGGGTTTGTGAAACAAATATCTTGTAGGTATTGTGGAAGTTAGTTGAAAAGCTAATTGCCAGAATAGGGAGGTCCTTTTTGTACCAATTTTAAATTTACCAAGTGTATGTGAATTTGTTGATTGATCCTGGTGTTATAACTGTGATAGAACCTGTTTTTCACAATTAGATTGCTGTTATTTTAAAACATGAATGTAGGTAATGAATACTTGTACTCACATGCAAGTGGTAAAATCTTTGTACTCTTTGAAAAGGGGTCTACATGGGTGTGACTATTTTTTGTTATTAATTATTCTCATAGCTCTCTTTTGCAT
The DNA here is from genome assembly GCA_029891345.1 of Dryococelus australis. NCBI lineage: Eukaryota > Metazoa > Arthropoda > Insecta > Phasmatodea > Phasmatidae > Dryococelus > Dryococelus australis. The sequence goes on along the minus strand of CM057009.1, from coordinate 79,825,620 downwards.
CCAGAATGTTTTTTTACTGTCAGTGGATCTGCCCAAAAAATTTATACTGTATGTCATAATGGAGTGAAATTATGCAAAATAAATGATTTTTATTGCAAGACCTCAGCAACACTTTGTAGAGCAAAACAAGAAGAATATGATCATACAACCTTTGAAAAAAAAAAGTTTTACAGATAGTTACAGTGCATATTCACAAGTTATAGCAGACCTATTAAATTATCATGTAAATTGGAATGTGAGTTAAACTGCTAACAAAGCCAGGCTTATTTTACTGAGTTAGTATGACTTAAAATTATATGTTGCACTGTTTATTAATAACTAACTTCTGTATATTTTTTTGTGTGTCTAAAGATGGTTTAAAGTGTGATAAAATTGTGACTGTGTAGGTGTTTGTATGTCACTTAATATATCATTAATGGCATTAACTGGTAAGATGGTAAATGGAAGTAGTAGTGCCGTTGTAGTCCCAAGGTGCCAGGTTGTGGTTTTGCGCGTGGCCATGCGGTGAGCAGAGATTCTTACCAGGGTTGCAACGTCGCCAAGTGGATGGATGTTATTGCATACGTGTGTTCTTCTGCTCCATTGTTGGCTGCGGAGTACGCCAAACACAAGTACCGGAGGGCTGTTTACCTACATATAGGAAATTAGTGAGACCATGTGCACGTTAAATCGAGAGCCATCCGGCTTTTATTACATAATAAATTGACACTAAAATGTGCAAGGTGCTACATGAACTCAAAAGGCACATTACATGAAGCCTTGCTTGGACCAGCACAAAAGATACACAAAGTCAAGTTACAAAAGAAAAGGCCTGAATGCGTAATTATTCATTAAGCCCTCCCACCCCCCTCCCACCCGAATCAGCAGGGGGCCAGGCTGGCTGCAGGGGCTAAGTAAAAAGGTTTCAGAATTTAAATACGCAGGCAGAATTACAGATCAGTGAAAACAAAGTTGAAACCCCCGTAGGTCTGTCCGGCTTGAGCTCTAAGGAGAGACTGCCAAATGTCTGTCAGAAGCAGGGACATTATCCCGCACTGGAAGTGGACGCCCCAGCCAACCACATGCATGAATATGAAGCATGGAGGGATGCACTATGCTAATTACACAAAGGTGCATGTGAGTGCGTGGCAAAACCAATACATAAGAACCTTACTTGCTAATTCACAAAATGTGTCCAGGAGTACACAGAAAAACAAATACATAAGAACATTACATGCTATTTACAAAAATGTGTGCAGGAGTATACTACAAACAAATCCATATAACCTTAATATCAACGTAGCCATTTTGGTGGTAGTTTCAACCATTTGTCAACTTGGTGCACTTTACATACCAATACGCTAAACACATCATGCGGCCTTGCGCCTCGTGTATGGGACACATGACAGACATAATGCTGGCTGAGGTCAGATTACAATGTGTTATAAACATCCCAATATAATACAGTATTTTTTAACCCCTATAAGAAAATGCAAATAGACCATCTGCATGTAGTTATAAAGGAGAAAAAAGTTTACCATATAATATAAAACAGCTGACCTATAAAAATTATTTTAGCAACTAGAACACTAATGACATAAATTCTTTGCATAAATACAGGTGTTGAATACAGGGCACTTGTAGTATTTTTTTTGTTTATATGAAGACTGATAGTTGTTTTTGAAATTCTGTGAACACATTTGCCACTCATCCAGGTGCTACACTCAAGGCTGTGCCCCATAATGCATACCAAACAAACCCTAAATTTGAATTTTATATATTTTTGTGACTTTTATAAAAAAAAAAAGTTTACTTATTTCAAATATAATTGTAGTCTTACTTTTAATAGAGTGTACATTTAATTTACTGTCTGCTGCAAAACTTCAGAACAAAATATGTGTGTGCAAGTCATATATATTTTCCCATTTTCTTTCCTCTTCCACTATTGTCGAATCTAATTCATTGGCACCAGAATACGTCACAATAGTGTCCAAATAAGTCTCAAACATTTGATATTATTGATGCAGTTGCTGCAGTCCCATGCTTTAGATCAGGGGTCTGTAATTAATTTGTAGTGGGGTATGGTTGCTTTTAAAAATGTTTGTCACGTTCCAGAAAAAAAATCTTAAATGCTAAAAGGAACATGATTTATAAAACAAATTTTGTAAGTGCCCAAGGCAGTTTCAAAGCAAAATTTTATTTAAATATTCTCCCATATTTATACAGCATTTTCAATTATCTCTTCTTAAAACTTTCACTAAATATAATTATGGGTTTTACTCAGATGTCTGCATCCCAAATAAATGTTTTTATTTAAAAAATCTCTTGTGATTTTTGCTTGCAGTGCTTATGGAATAGTTGTAAAAATACACAAAAATATGCATGCACATATGCTGATGTAAAAACAAATTTGCCCTATGAAAATTTTACTTTTTCAAATTAATATGTTGAATGAGTTAAAGTGAAATATTTGATGCTTTGACTGTCCAGTTTTGTGCCCTCTGCCGTCTGGTTTTCAGACCTTGGTCTGCCTGTTGCCGATAGCTGCTCCAGATGGTGGAATTTACATTAAGTACCTTGAAAGAAGTTAAAAGATGCAAGTTTTTAAAATTGTTTGTAATTGTTTATATTAGCAAATGATTATAATTGCAAATTACGTATAAAGTTATTAATTCAGTCACTTCTGGACCTTTTCAAGAAATATCATGTATAAAGCAGTATTTCACTTGAAAAATGTTATACAGTTTCACTATATGTTTACTTTAAAGTAATTTGCTATAATAATAGTAATCTTCAGAAACACTTCAGCAGTTTTATAAAACTTGCCCCAGCTTTGGCCAGTGGTTGCATAAACAATAAAGTGACAGCACAGATGTGGTCAGGCAAGGCAGTTATTACTCAACTTAAATTTGTAATATAATTTATATCCAGATTCTGTACATTGCCAAATTGATATTTTCAATGGTTGGCTGAATTATGAGATATCACAACATTATTTAAAATAGTATTTTATGAAGTATGATAAGCATTTTATAGTAGAATTTTTTTTTTTACTATGGTACATAATTCAAAATTTAAGTATCTCAAAAAATATGGGATTTATGCTAAGTAAATGTTAAATTTTAAATTTGTTATTTCTGACTTTAAATTAAAGTATAAGCTAAATGTTAAAATTAACACAGACAGTCACAGAACAGATATATTTGGAAAAAAAAATGTAAATAAGCTTTTATAGATCCTATTTGGTGGACCAGGAATGTGTCTCACAGTACATCCACAATTAATGGTATTTCTATATTATAATAAGTAGATAAGTTGTCATTATGAAATAGGTTAGTATGAACTTCATTTCAGACGAGCATTTCAAACAAAATTGAGAATCATGAATTTGTGTGTCACAGAATATGGGCAGTTTATAAAATTCTTAGTTGTGTAACATATTTGGCCTTCAATATTATGTTGCGATTAATATACTGCCTGTTTTGTATGTAAACTAATTAATTATAAAAATTTCTTGTCGATATTGATTTGTGGCCTTAGCATTTAATGGACAAAACCAGAAAAAGTGATGCATTATTTTTGGAGTTAATTATATACATCAAAAAGTAGTCTAGTCAAGAATTTGTTTCTGAACAATATCTTGAGCTGAAGATATACAACATTTTATATGCTTTTAAGTGAATTTGCAGACCTTGAACAGTAAGATTGGGCAAGATAACCCAAAAAAATACACATCTGTATGTAACATTGAGAACATTTTTGTTTCATTCTTGACAGATATTACAATTTTGTACTGGAGATAGCTTTCTATGATTTTAGTTAGTTACAGTGCTATCATGTGAATCAGAAATAGAAATATTTATTGAATTTATCAATCTGGTATTATAAAATTAATTCAAGAACAGATTTGTAGCAAACCCAGAACAGGTTAAAAAATTTTAATATAATGTGATAACTCTATATGATATTAGTATTACCAAAAACCAAATTGAACATGATTATACATCACAGAAATAAGACATAATAATGTTTCCATTTTTTTTTTTTTATAATTATGACTTTCTTTTACAGTTTGGACTGTAGCACAATAATAAAAACTCAATTACTTATTTACAATTATTATTATTATCAAATTATTTCTAATAAAATTTTCATCATTTAGCGAGATTGCATTGTATAACAACAGTTTTATAATGGTGGTAATATAAAATTGCTGCAAAGTGATTTTATCATTCAATTTAATTACAAAATGAAATGTCAAGATATTAATAGTGTTATCAAAGTGGTGGCTCTAATTCGAAATTGTACAAACGTTGACTCTGATTTTTAATGTTTATAAGTAAAAGTTTGGTCTAAGCTTCTCAAATTTATATTTGGAAATGTCAGTGGCAGATGGTGAACTGTTGCAGGTAAACTTGTGTTTGTTCGATGCTGTACACTCTTAAATGCATGCAGCAGGAACCGGAAACAGTACTGGAGTAAAAGGAAACTTAAATTTATTATGACCACTTGTGTGCTGTTAACTGCTTAATAGAGGCTGATGTCTAAACAACCAAGTGCAATATAGAGCAAACATCAACAAATATTTGCAATAAATTGTTCACCATACACCACTGGGAAATATTAATATAAATGCATTTCCTAAGAGTGTACACTAACTGAACTGAATGCCTTATATATATATATATATATATATATAATATATATATATATATATATATATATATATAAAATATATATATATATATATATATATATATATATATATATATATATAAATTTAATTGTAAAAAGTAATTAGTATTTGTTACTTGTGTTATTAAAACTGTACATAAGGTTGGTAGAATAAAATTTTTGGAATTGTGTTTTAATTTAATATTTGTCAGCATTTCCTGAATATTTTGGGAAATGTTTGAACAGTATTTTTGTCTACCTTTATATGGTGAGAATGTAAAACTGTTAATGAACTTTATAGTTTATTTTTAGTAGCAGTTTTGTAAAGTTTTGTGTCTTTTTAATAAAAAGAAAACAAATGTTTCTAGAATTTTTTTTTTCTCTCTTTGTCATTATTCTTTAGCAGATATTGGATTTTGTGTTTCACAGTATGTTGTGCAGAAATATTTGTGGGTGCTGCGTTGAAGTCTTAGGGTTCATGAGACAGCTGCTGTGATGCTTTAAATGTGCATGCACATGCACATGCATATATTTGAAAAAGTATAGGAAATTTAAAAATTATTGTAGAAATAGTTTTAATAGAATATAATTAGAAATAAATTTGTGTAAAACTTACTTTCCTATTAGTGTATTGGTAAATATTCTTTGTTTAGCACCCAACCAGTTAGTAGCGATAGCAATGGAAAGAAATGTTGTAATTGTAAAATAATTACTGAAATTTCTGTGTCACATGTAGTTTATTTATAAAATAATTTTTATTTAAAGTAGCATACAATGTCCATCTGACATTCTTATGAGAGCAATATCAACCTAAAACAATTACTGAATATTTTCTAAGTTGTTAGCAGATTTCAGCCCTTGTAGATTCCCACCTTCAACCTTGGGCACAGCAGCTTTTGTCCTACGTCAAGGACACTGGCCACTTCCTTGAAAGCTGAGACACGTGGGCCTCATTCCCCAAGATGCATACATGGTCACCATACCTGTTACATCTCTCTATACCAACATCCCCAACTCATTTGGACTGTTGGCCATAGAATATTACCTCAAGCGCAGACCCCCACACAGGAAACCTACAGCGTTTCTTTTTGGACTCGCCAGGTTAACCCTAACAACAACTTCAGATCTCAAGACACACACTAACTTACTGTCAAAGGCACAGCGATGGGTACATGCATAGGCCTATCCTATGCCAATCTGTTTATGGGCAGGTTGGAATAAAACTTCCTCAGTCACCAACCAACCCAACCACACTGCTGAATGCATTTCATCGACAACATCGTCATGATTTGGACTTCCACTGAAGACAGCTTAATTAATTTTCTGAACAATTTAAACGCACTCACCATATTCCTGGATGTTGAACTCACTCTTTACAATGGCACAATTGGAACTGCTGTACACATCGAACCCACCAACAACTCCAGTACTTACATTTCGACAGCTATCACCCGTACCATGCAAAAAAAAAAACCTATCCTACAGTCTTGCCACAAGACCCAAACGTATCTGCTCCACTGACTATGGTCTCAACAAACAGTGTGAACATGTAGCCAGAGCATTCCTCAACAGGGACTACCCCAGGCACATCGTCCACAAAAAGATTCAGCAAACCATCTCAAATATGGGAACACAAATCAAGGTCAACAACTCTTATATACCCCTAGTGGTCCCATATCATAAAGGCATAAGCAAATTCAGAAACAATCTCCACTCTACAGGATGGCCCAAAAGTCCCATATCATAGGAAGAACAACTTACATGAAATTTGTTCCAAATATATTATAAAATGTGTTCAATATGATTGACTGAAACATCAAAACAACTGCAGGCGATCACTCATGTTGGGCAGAATGTTTTTCACCAATGATCTTCACACTGTAAACCTTTGATTTCAGATATCCCCATACTGCAAAATCCATTGGGTTTTAATCTGGAGATCAGGAGAGCCCTTTCCACAGTCCCCTTTCAGCCAATCCACTGTGGTAAGTTTTCGTATAGCCAATGACATACCTGAATGCCGTAATGGGGAGGTGCACCATCCTGCATAAACCATTGAAGTTGTGAACCGATTATGTGCAAATCGGGCATCAATAAATTTCCCAACATGTCCAGGTAATTTTCACTGTTGATAGTTCCTTCAAAAAAGTACGGGCCGAAGATTTGGTCTTTCCACAAACCACACCAAACCATGATGTGAGCAGCTCCTTGTTCTTTGTCATCGGTTAACTAATGTGGATTTGTGTTGGTCCAGTAGCACACATTTTGTCTGTTTACTTCGCCGTTTACATAAAAGTTTGCTTCATCTGAGAACATAACTTTGGATAAAAAGTCTTCGTCCTCTTCCAGGTGTTCTAGAAACCAACTGCATATTCCAACATGACAGTCCGGATCACCTTCTGTCATGTGGTGCATCACATGCAACTTTTAGGGGTGGAACTTGTGCTTTTTCAGGATTCGCTGAAGAGATGTCCGAGGAATGCCCAATTCCAAGCTGGTTCTGCTAGTTGATTGCTTTGAACTAGTCACCACCTTTGCCAAAACTGTTTCCTCCACCTCTGTTGATGTGCTTAGCCATCCAGATCTGGGTGCATCGGCCACACTTCCTGTGACTTTGAATTTTTCAAACAGATGGCTCACAGCGCTTTGTGACACTGGCTGTCATTCAGGGTTCTTCAGATTGAAGTCTGCTGCAACATCTCTCTGGGGGTATCCGTCTCTCCCACATAGCCAAATAATCTCAACACGCTCATCAATAGTCAGCATGGTTGACCTGCAACAAGAAAAGAACAACTGCAGAACAAATGCCTATGATGCAGTACTTTTGTGCCACCTTTATATAAAAAATTCTGGCTTCGTCACCACAAACATAAGACTTGCTCTCCAAACCGCCCAAATTGGCCTTCAGAAGGCCACCCAACCCCCACAACAAACTGGTTCATCCAAAGCTGCAGCCTACCACAAATGCCAACCCAATTATTACCCCCAAAGGATCTCACCCATACAATAGCTCACGCTGTGGCTCCTGTGCCATCCACCAACCCTCAACTTCTTTCAATAGCAGATTTACTAGCAATACATACCCCATCTAAGGCAACTCCAACTGTGCAACAGAAAGTCTTGATTTATCACTACAGTGCCAACACTGTAATGCAGAATACATCGGCCTCATCATATACACACAAGCAGAGAATGAATGGCTACAGATCAGACACCAAACAAGCCATAGCTGGTCACCTAAATAACCTACAAGACAAACCAGTTGCAGCACATGCAGCATCACACAACAAAGAGTTGGATTCCTGCTACAGTACCAGAGTTGCGAGAGCCATACCACCTTCAAGCAATAGCTCAGAACTCAAACACTGGGAATTAGCTCACCAATTTATAACGAAATACAGGCAGCCGCCTGTATTTCGTTGTTGTTTTAACAGCTGAATAAAACTTCTTTTGATGAATGAAATTTTTTTTTATAAAGCTGGACTTGGACTTCCCTTTCATTCAACCGTGTGTTTGTGCGAATGGTCTTGCCACCACCAAAGTTCAGAGCCAGCCAGGCATCAGGCAAGATGCCCAAACATCACAAGCAGGAACATGGACAAGCGTCACCAAGGTGTCGTTATTGTGCAACTGCAAAAGCAGTAAAAGTTTGACGTTAAAGGATGAAAAAGAGTTCAAAATGAAACTAGATTATTTTTATTATTGAGAAAGAGTGCATTCTGAAATTAGCAGTGACTGTCACAGAAATCAAGTCACTGGATGCAACACCAGTAACAACAAAAATAATTTTTCTGATTTTACAATATTAAATATTAATACAAGAGAATTGAATAGAAAATTACAGAAAAACAAAATAATATTTAACACACTTATTTTTGTTTCAAGGAAAATTATTTTAAAAACTTATACCCTGATCAGATCACACTTGGACCTATGGTACCTATAAATTTTATAATTTCATCTTGACAGAAATATATAAATATTACCGGTTAAATTAACAAATTTTCCAAAAGCATGTCCATAACATTAATTAAGCGTGATTGTACATGAAAATACATAAATAAATACATAAATAAATACGTATTAGGTGGTAAGAAACAAACAAACAACTGACACCTGTCATGTACCTAAACAGTGAACAAAATGTCAACATAACAGGAGACTTTTATTGACTAATACTCTCCCGTGTATCATTGGGCACTGTTCCCTAATGCAGAAGTAACATCAGTGTTTTTTTTTTCCCCCAATGTATAAAGTATTGCATTACAGTGCTTGCCACTGTAAAGCAGGGTAAACTCAGTGTTGTATGAGCATGCGAAGTGGTGTACAACTTCGTCCTTTAGAAAAGACAGATTATAATTAATGTTGGTAGTTGATAATCAAATGGGACATACATCAAACTGACAGCGGATTTAGAGATCCCTTTAGGGTGTTGGTTTATGACCAATCTGTACCTGTAATAAGACACTCATAGGCATGCTGTACGTAATTTAAACAAAACTCAGAACATTGTCTGTGACTGAGAAATAGCCCCCCCCCCCCCCCCCCCCCCCCCCAAATGTTTCAAAACAATTGATCCTTTGATTTGGTACCAAATTACAATGGACATCTGTGAAGTGCTTAAAATATCTACGGTTTCATCTGCTTGAATTGTCAAGTACTCAGTATTTATACTTCTTTTCTAATAAAAGAGTGAGCTACTGTCAGCATAGCATCCAAAATTTCATTTTGTATATATTATTTTAAGTATCTTTATCTTTGAAAATGTTAAAACTTTATAGAGCTTCTCCTACTACATTATCAAAAGATGGTGCAAACTCCAGCGAACCTTTAAAAACATCTGGATTTTCACTTATGGTATTTTCACCAATGACTGTCTAAAACTAGCCTTTAAAAAAGAAAAACAAAATCACATGCAGTCTATTATTCTGGAAAGTGTGTATATGTATTTTTCTCTGCTAGTTCATTGTATTTATGAACAGACCTCCTCGTGTATTCTTTATCTAAATGCTGTCTTCTATATACTGTCTCAGCATTAGCATATTTATTTAATTTTGCAAATGTAGCTTGCTCACTGAATGTCTGTCAATCTTATCATCTGGGTGTTTAGGTCGACAGTGCTTGTATTTGTTCATGTATCATCAGAACAAAAAAAAAAAAAAACAACAGAAACAACACAATACATTTTCCCTCATTTCACCCTGCCAACCAAATGGCTTTCTGGTAAATTTTTGTATTAAAATTGTTGGTATAGTTACTCTTTTGGATGGGATAGGTTCATGTTAGATTAAGTTGTAGTCTCAGAGAGCCAAGATTCTTAATTTCAAGCTGATCTTGATACATTAGTTGCTTCCCCACAATGTTTTCCCTATTGTTAATTTTGTTTTTCGAATAAATACAGAATGTTACATGTCAATTCAGTAACACATCTAATGGAGTGGAGATGTTTGGGCGGTTCTTAACAGTAAGGTATTGAGAGCCGGTGAGGGTGAAATGAGTTGAATATGGAGCAGCACCGGAATGCAAGAGCAGGGGCAACAGGGATCCCCCAAGAAAACCTGCCAACCAGCGGTGTTGTTCGGCACGATTCCCACGTACGAACACAGCAAGAAAAGAACTTGAAGCTTAAACAGTACATACGGCATTACATTAGAAAACACACGTTGCTGTACCAGCTTTAAATTTAAAAAAAGTTAATCGCAGATATGCACCTTCCATTTAGTGGGCTGTAATAGCACTGTCTTAACCGCATGGGTGCATGTGGCTTGTGCCCCGATTCCACCACACTTCTGCTGTTTCCAATGTGTCTCGTGTGCTTTCGACAAAGGAAAAATGTACACCATCGTTGGCACAGACTATCTGTGCCTCAAAGCTACAAGAAAAAGTACTGTGATAATGTAAGTAGATACAATTTGCAGCCAATTCATATATTAATTACTGAACAAACTGGGTACTTATACACACAAATTATGAAACAAATATGTATAAAAGAGCAATTCTTTGCTGTGTTTGCTGTGGCATGCCATGTTTTATTTGGAAAGGCACATATCACTGCACCTATTGGCGAGAGTCGCCCCCGAAGTTCATGAAGATCCAGATAAAATGTACATGTATTATTTTTACTGCAACTTACAATATAAAAAGATATGCTGAACACTTTGTTATGAGAGTAAAATCTTTTGACTTCTGAAATTCGAACGAGTACATAAACACAAGTGTAATTTCACTGGAATACTAACAGAACAGTACCTACTCTATGAAATTGCATTCAAACATTTAATGCAGAATTCAGTTTTCTCCATGTTACATGGAATATTAAAGTCGACACTCGTATTGTAAACACATGTATCGATAAACCGTATCCACAGTTAATTTTAAGCAATAGTAACTAAACTCGTATGTAAAAAATGGTAAAGCTAACAGCTTGTATCGTTTATTGGATGTTGCATCAATCAAAGTATATTTCTGTTGCTTCACGTAAGATTTCCCGCAACAATTTTTTTTGAGCAGGTTGTTTATGCAAACGTCCAATAACTGGATGTGAAATATGTCACACATGCTGCTGTTTATCACTGCTCTGTGGTCCTGACACTGTCGCGGCATGACGTGCGAGTCTGGCTTGCTACTTCCCCTTACATGTCGAACAAGAGTGGAAGTGGTTTCTTTACAACAAGCGTGATGGCGTGCGTGTGTGTGTGACACACACACACTCTCTCCCCCTCCCCTTCCTCCCTATAGATGCCTACAAGAGAGGAAGTAGTCGTCTCTGTCTCTCTCCGCTGAGCACGCTTGCCTTCACCTGCTGGCCTCAGAGCAAATGTAGAAATTTTATCAAGATTAGTTGTTGCTCAAAATAATTGCACCTATCATCACTAGTATTTGAAAGCAAATGGTTTAGCCCGAAAATGTTAATGCAATATATTTCAACAAAGAATTGTTATTTGTCAAGATAGTTTTCTTTTGTTATTAATGGCCATTTTATCCCATAAGGTCGGTATTTCATTGTATCTGGCATAAAATCAACATGATTTTAAAACTTAATAATAATATAACTCTAGACACTTTGGTGAATAAAATTATACCTTGGTGAATAAAATTATATGCCCGGAAGCATAAACTTGACATCCTCTTGTCGCCAAAATCTGTTTGAACATCCAGCAACTTTTATAACCAAGCGTAAAGTTCATTTTCTCTAACATCTTGTGGGGAAATCGGAGGACTTATATTAATTTATTTCTCTTGACACGCATCTTTTGAATAAACTGTTAAAATGTTTATGCGACAACTTTGCTCAGCTAATAATGGTTAAGCACCAAGCCCGAGTGCAGTGTAACTCGCGACATGGAAAATCAGATGACTTGGTTTTGAATGATTAATTACTAAAGACAGTGAAAAAATAAATTTTACTCACCTTATTTATTAATTTCTGTCTCGAAATTACATGTTTTTTGCGGTAAAATATAACTTATTAGGGTACTTTAAAAGACCGACATTTGCCTCGCGTGCAAGATCTCTGCAACATGTAGCAGCATGGATGAGGTAATCCTCCCACCACTTCCCCTTGTCACCGAGCCACCGTGATCTCACTGCCTGATTGATAAGGGCATGCGGGACATTCAAAATTTGACTTTCATTCAGTGTCGTATTATTTTTCATTTTCTGGGGGTTTAAAAGTTTTAGGTCAGCTTGCATTTGGTGTCTGATTACAATGTTGTAGTTTGCTGTATTTATGTGAAATGGTTTTTAAGTAATACCAATACAATAATACTTCTAAAATTCCCATTTTTATTGTGTTTGTTAGCTAAACTTTATTTACAGATAATGTACAGCTCTCATTATACTCAAAATTAAGTCTAATAAGATCAGAAGTTGTAGTTTGTTGATATACACGTCAGAACCCTCATCTACTGAAATCCTGCATGTATGGACATTTTTTGGCAGTCCCCTGAAAACAAACAGATAGGGATTCGACTGTATTTGTGAGAGCTCGGAATACTTGTGAGTTTGTATTGGGTTGAACGCACTGAACTATCCAACCAAACATTGTGTAAGTACATTAAAACCTTAAGAAATGTTCCACATGCAGTATTACACAAACAACGGGCGCAAGAACTTGAATGATGCATTAGCCAAGTGATATAAAATTGTTAGAAAAATAAAGGTTTTCATATTATGCCAATTTTTATTCTCATGCACACGAAATAAATCTACACTGAACTTAATGCACCGTTGGTATGTGTTAAGACATAGGAACTACTTTTCCTAATCTGCTGCTAACTTTACTTCAAGAATTGCGGTCATTTCGTACATTAAAAATATATGTAGTTAACTGCTATTGATATTTTCTTTCAAAAGGTTGATTCAAACATACTTGCATAACTGTGAGTAACCTATAGCTGTTTTTCATTTGTGGAACAGACAAATTTGTAAATAACTGAGGAATAACTTGACGCGTTAACGTCCTTTCAGGAATGGTGGATCATCACAGTCTGAATCCTTTTTATTTGGTGTGAGGACATGCACACCAGGTTACCTTTACTCTGCCTTATTTAGAGTCGTACTGGTGCCTTGCTGGTATAGAGAACTGGCCACGTGGTTTCCTGACTTGGAACTAAACTGGTAATGGCGAATATGACCTATTGTCTGTGTGGACTAATTTTACCTTTATACCTGGGTGACAGATGACCTGTATAGACTGCTGATGCGTTGGCTGCGGCTGTCACTGCTGGTGACCCTGATCCAGGGGTTAGCTATACCAAATGGGACTTTCTCGTCCCCTAGAAAGGCTTTGATAATGGAGTAGTGTCCTCTGGAGTTTTGCCGGGTGGTTAAAACAAAGATTGTAATTGTGCTAAGGAGGGCAAGTGACGAGCTACCTGAGCTCGTTCCCGGGGACTGGAACTGCTAAGTGCAGTTGGGGTTGAGTTAAGCCCTTGTTTGTACTTAGAGGTGGTATTTACCTCTTTATTCCTCTTTTGAATACCACTCCGACAGGAGTAGAGCATGAGGAAGAAGACTATTACCAGCCCCAAAAAGTTTTAAGCTAGTGACATTTGTCCCTAGCTAGGTGTACTTCCTTAAGTTGTGGTTGATAGTCCAAGGTTGTACCCAGTGCTTTCTTTGCGCCCAGCATCAGTAGTGCAGTGGATACAGAGTGGGGGTTAAGTATGGCTGACAACTATATCCCTTGGGTGTGGGTCTACAAGGGGTTAGACCACAAGAACTAGACATACTACCGCCGACACCAGAAGCACAGTGGATGAAGTATAACTTAAGACTGGTTGGCCAGCCTCCTTGGGAATTGAATTCCTAATGGTTGAGGCTCTACCGGTCTTATACACCGAGTTGTACAGAATGGGTGGCCATCTAATGGGTATGTATTTGACATATGGGCATACCTGAAGGGGAGCTCGCAGTCCTGCATTAAGTTTTGGGGTAAAAAAATGAGGTCAATGCAATACTTCACAGTCTCCTGCTTTATCCTTAACAGAACCGATGTCTAATTATGAAACAGAACAATACACTTGGAATAATACTTTGTAGTTGGATAAAAAAACATTTTATTCCTAGGATGAATAAACCTGGTGGTACATACTACCTCCTATCAAACAAGAGTTAAACACAAGTTAAACTATGGTTTACAGGTGAAGGTGACCTGTTTCTGAACTACACAAGGTAGAAATGCTAAGTGGCTATGAAAACAACTCAACTATCTGGTCTTGGTGTCCAGAAGGTACGTCAGGGATTTACCACTAAACAGAAGGGCAATGGTAAGTGTTCACATTCTTGATGGGACGAATATATTTATGTGTGGTTGACGACTTCTTCGGTTGTTGGCTCTGGAAGATCTCTTGGAGGGTGCTAAGGATGTCGGCGAAGGCATTGCTGATCAGCTAGTAGATCTGGAAGTCCTGGGTGGCAATCGAGGGCCCCAGCACACGTGGTGGAGCATGCTGCTGCTGATGGTTTCTTCAGCACCAAGAGTGCGGCGAAGGAACAGACTAGCACTTAAGGGTCATGCAACTGTATTTATACCGGCCGGCTTGCCCTTGTCCAGTTGGTGGGAGGGTGGTGTTGCCAACCGGCTGAAGTTTTAGCTGAGGCAGCATGAGTCAGTGCTCTTCCGTGTGGTGCCATTCCTTGGCGCACTATGACACTACGTGGCCTTGAAACGACATCTCCTTTATACTTGTGGAAATGAGCTTTCTATTTTGCCATGGGGTGAACAGTACAATTTATCGGCATATAATAGCACCCTCCCCTCCCCCACAATTAGGGATGTTTCCTGGAGGTAATTTTTGAAGATTTGTACTGTTAATTGGATCCCACTGGTAGTGATATGAAAGTTCGCACTGATGAGGTGAAGTTTTATTAATAGTTTTAAAAACGAGTAATGCATAAAACTTAATATAAATTCTAATACACAGCATTTCCCGTGCTTACATTTTAGACCAATACAAATGATGAATAATGAAGACCAACAAGGTTAAAGTTAACTGTTTGTTTATAAATGGCCATGTCGATGGCCAGATCTAAAAATTATGGTGTCGCAGAGATTAAAAAAAAATTTTTTTTGGCAAGATTTTCATATCATTGCTTGAGAGCAAATAAATAATCTGGGGCAGGGGAGGTGTTAAGTTCTTATTGGAGAGGTGAAGCAAAATGCGAGAGGCAGCACAATCGTCACTTTGAACCAATAGGAGCATAATGCTTGGACCAAGGAGTAAACTCTGGCACAATGTTATTTACCTTTCAAACAGCATTCTGTTCCTATTTTCTTTGTGTAATTTTTTATTAGTGCAGTCTTAATGAGAAAATTTGTGGGCATGAATAAAAATTATAAATGATGGCATATCTGTTTATTTGGGAATCTACTGGGGTAGTGGTGTAAAAACATGGTATGTTTAATGCTTTAAACTGTTATATTTCCATTGCAAACACAAAATGGCTAGGCTGTTTGATGAAATTGTGCAAAACTCACTCTTTGATAGTGTCTTAACATCAGCAATCTTTAAGTCTGAATTTAGAGAGAGCTCCACCCTCATTATTGGTCTTCATAAACACTAAAATCCCCAGTGTGTCATGAATTTGATATAGATTATGAATATTCTACTATACTTATAAATAATTTAAAATATCATACTCTGCAATACTTGACAGCTAAAACGAACACACCAACTGACATTATATTTAGTGCAAGTTTAAATAAATACACCAACCAATGTTAAGAGCCGTCCAAATCTCTTCACTCACCCTGTCTGCCTGATGCAAACTGTTAACGCTATAAAATCTGTTGCCTAATAATTTGAATGCTTAATGCTATAATAGATGAGGCAACCTGAGCTGACATTAAATTTTCTGGTGACTAAATGTTTATATTTTATGGATATGTCTCCATTGTAATAATCCTCTGCACAGTCAGTTCAGTAAAACATACCTGAAAAAAAAGTTTTAACAAAAGACACTATCCATAGTGTGATCTACAGGCATCCACATTCTTTCGCAATGCATTCTTTATTTCTGGCATTAAATTTCAGGACAGATTTTTCTAGTATATCATTGCCCTTTTAGATTTTCTATTATAGCCTGCCGTAACCGCTATGTTAAATGAAAATATCATGGTAAATAATTCTACATTCGTTAACTCATCGAACAAAGTAAATGCTCCTTTAAAATCAGTTATTTTGAATTTCTAACTGAGAAATAGACTTCTGACATACCATTTGTGTTTGATAACCTATGAGCTGCATGCACTCTTCTAAGAGTGTAAACTACTATAAATACTTTTTTATGTACAAATTAGTTTCTTTTGGTAATTTCCCACCAGTTTTGTTGCGTACTTAATTTACCATCTACTGCAGCTATCCTTAGCATGAATGATAACTACTCTTTTTTTAAGTAGTAAAAGTTTACCTTTGACCTCAACTTTTACATCCCAGCAAGAAGCAGCCAGCTCATAATAATTCACATTACTTTACAAGGGACTAACAGAGAGAACCTTTTATCCTCCCCATAGTTTCCAGGAACTGGTCTGCTCCATTACAACCTCCTCCTCTCTCTTGAGTGGGGCTGCTTAGCAGTGTCTCACACAGTGGTGGTTACTCTACTCGATTTATACCTGTCTTTCGAACTGCGTGCTACTTCTCCATTTTAATGCCCATTTTATTCTTTGAAAGTATTTAATTTTAAAGTTCTGTTTGCCCTGTTTTCAGAATGGTACGTTTGGCTCTCGAGTGGTTATAAAAACAGAAAAAACTGCAGTGAAAACCAACATAACTAATATATTCTTAATAGCAAAAATGTTCACTCCTGAGTTTCACAAGTAGGGATTGTGCCGGACGATGCCATTGGTTTGCGGTTTTTCTCGGGGATCTCTCGTTTCCCCCACCATTTTCTTCCAGCGCTGGTCCATACTTACCTCACTTCATGCTCATTGGCTCTCAAGACCTCGATGTTAACAGGTGCCCAAATCCCTTCACTTTCTCACTCATTAGCAAATACTCCAGATGCAAAGCAGACGTGTCTTTTGATAAATTAGTGTTTTTATGCAATTGGGAACAATTTTAAAATACATTGTGAAAGTAAACATAAGGTTTTTGAACAAGCATACCCAGCGGTTAATTGTTGTATGAACACTGGAATCATTGACAGACTTCTATCACCAAGGAACTTGTATCCAGGCAGAGGCAATGCCCACAGTCATGCATAAGTCAACAGATAACCACATAGTTTTGCATATTTATTATATGATACACAAAATAACTCAAAACACATAACAAAAGAAAAACTAAACATTCATATTTAAAACAGCACTGCTCTGGGTATGCAGATACATGTGACAAGTATTGAGGCAGTCTGCTTGTTACACAGGTGATTGCGAACCAAGCTTTTCCCAGAGTTGAGTGATACCATAAATGGTTACACCCCTGTGACTTGATCAATGCATGAGACAGTAGAGTGAGTTAATTTTAAAGATAGGCATTTCAAATCAAATTAATTCGTCATTAATTTTTTAGGAAAAAAAAGTGAGTGAGTTTGAGTAGAGGGAAAAGGGGGGGGGGAAAGAGTATGTGCTTCTTTGTAAAACCAAAATTCTAAAAATTCCTTGCAAACAGGCTATATATGTTATGGAAACATCTCTGCTGTAAGGAACTTCTCCTAAAAAATCTGTGACGAATATGTTTTGGTTGAAACACCTATCTTTAAAATTAATGCAATCAGGTGAAATTTCATTAACATGGGATATCCTATTTAAATTTCGCAACTGCCAGCCAGTAGGCATTGCCCTTAAAAAAAGCATAACAATGGCTTACTTTTAATCTGTAAAAGATTACATAGAGGTGAAAGAAGATTCTGATTTAGTATTGTAGTATTAGTCATGTGACCTAGTTTTGTCCCAAAGCATTCTGTTTGTAAGCTTTATACACATCAGTATGTTCAGATAGGACCAAAGTAGCTACAAAGGTAGAAAAAACCATCAAAAGGAAATATATTACTCCCTGGAAAGAAAACATAAATGTTCATGGCAGCCAAAAACTTGAAGGTTGTGTTAAAAATCCTAAAAAAACTTTGTTACACTGATAAAACTCTGTCAGTAAAAATTGCATTGTGTGGTAAGGACAGAAATTTGTAATACAAGGACGCATGATACAAGTATAATCGGCCTGCCTATCTGTAGACTTTGAATCTGCGATTTTAACCAAGTGCATGACACCGTGTTGTGGTGTGATAAGTGGTGAGATGGAATTTCAGGGGTGGTGAATTCATGGAAAGGAAATTTCTGAATGTGTTGACATTACCCAACTAGGCGGCAGGTGCCGACGAGCAAGATAATGTGGCTGGAGACTGCTGCTCTTGTGGTGCTGCGGGGCCGTTCACCCAACGTAGGTTTTCCTTTATTGACGCGTAATGCCCCTGGTACTTACAAACTGAAGATTTACTTACAGTGTTTCCTTAACAGTAAGCCTATTACAGGCTGACCTGTATGCCTTAAATTATGATACCCAGAACATCACGTTTATAAATATGTTAGACACGAGTGATGCACTTTTGGCAGACTTCTAAAGGTCCCATTCCCCGACATGTCCAAAGGCGTTACACTGAAATAATACACACTGTTACTAGTACATGTATATTTTCCATTGTAAATTACATTACGCTTCCCTACAGAAGAATCTTAAAATGTGGTGCCGGACTTGACCCACCAGCAAGGCTACTCTGACACAAAAAGGGTGCGAAGTCAATACAATGGATTTACGAGTGAAAATTAAGCTTTGCCAGGCAATTTAAGTCCTGTGGAAGGAGGGTGGCATCTCCGGTGACTAAATAAACAGAACGGTTCCAGTACACTATTGATACTCTGCATCATTAGACATGAACGCTGAAGGCCACCAGAGTGTGCGACAATGCAGTCTTCGCTCACAGAGTTTCAAATGCTACTGACTCATTCCGTGTGGCACACAAACCTCCCCTGGTGGGTTTGCGCGGCACACGAGAACTACTTGTTTGCACACTTGCTTTTAAAAATTATTAAAACACAAAACCCTTGCACAATACTGACATAATAAATTACTCTGCATCATTGAAAACATAATAAAACACTTGCACAACATGTGGGAACAAAATGGGGATGAAATATGTGAAATGGAAAACACTGCTCTTGCAATTAAACATTGAAATGTTAAAATAACACTGAATATATTTAGTGGGTGCATCTTTCTAATTTCCTTGATAAGGGATCAAATGGCATGAGCTGTTGAGCCCTTTTGGGTGCCCTAATTTTATGCATCTTGCACCATATTGCACTGAATTGCACCCTCTACACTCACCACACTCTTGCACTACGGAGCAAAACATTGGTAGAGTGCTGATGCATGTGGCAGCTGTGTACAGGTGCACGGCCGGATAAAGGGGCTGGAGGCGAGGGATGCGAGCACATGTGACTCAGTTAAATAGATTTTAAAATGTATTTGAAAAATAATGTTTGAAATCTTCAGTATTTTCCCATTTTTGCAAGCCACATGCCTTTTGCTACATGCTGCTTACCACACTGTTTAGAGGTGCACTGTGGGCGAGTACATGTATCCACTTCACTCATATACATGCATGCAGTAGCTTTCAAATACATAATTTCAATGCCCACAAATGTAACTGTAATCTAGCTCCTGAAATGAAATGCGATAGCAATTTTGGTATGAATGTTTTTTTGCCATTCAGTTCCTGTTCATATAATATAAGTGAAGGTAACAAAAACAGCACTGTTAGGTGTACTCTCTAACATGTAATAAAAACATGTATGTATTTTTACAAAAAAAAAAAAAAAAACTGAAAAGAAAGATGTAACTCAAGATTAAAACAAATCTAAAAAGTAGCACAAATGTTAACCATATTTGACAACTCATGTAAGAGTGATTAACAACAAGTTAGTTGAAACTCACAACAGTGTGTTTGACAACATTCAGACAGAAATTTTAATAACGTGCACCAGGATTGATCATACCTGATGACACAAGATTTAAGAATATTCCCTAGTCAAATTTTCTTAACACCTTAAGGTTACGTATGGCTATAAGAAAGCATTACGATGGGCCCTTCCAAAACTGCCACACGTGTTTGCGGAAAGCTGAATTATGTGCAACTTAGATTTATAACAGTACAATATTATTACATGTGATGTAAGCCAATGTATAAAAGTAAAGACAGCCCTTTGTAATTTTCTCCTGGTTTCAACAATATCCTATATTGTATATTTCTAAAAATACCAGTGAAATATTAATATATCAGTGATGCCCGAGTATACTTCGGTGAGATATTTGACCAGTAATTAAAAATTCATAACTTGCAAAATATGAATCCTCAGAATGCAATCTCACAAGATATGCTACCCCTTTAGTTGGCAGAGTAAATGTAGAACATTTTTAGTGTATTTAACTAAACAGGGAAGGGGTTTAAACTACATTACCCATTTTGTCTGTTCTAAGAACACACACAGCAAACTTTCATCTTAGTGCTGCCATCTCTGTTTGCTTACAAACACATGCTTCTCTTTGGTCTGGAGAATTGGCATGGAGGTAGCCTGGAATTTCACACTGTGTTGCCACATCACTGCTGGGCAGCAGCTGCTTATCAATCTCACATGGCATGTACACAAATTACATACATTTTTTTGAGATTAAATCTTTGGGCTCTTTTCTTGTGCAGCTCTACAATCTGTACTTGCACAAATATATTTTTACTTATTAGTATCTGCATATTATTATTACACCTCGAATAATATGGAATTGAATATAGTATACAGCAAAGTTAGGTCAAAACTATACATTTCAACAATACCGCAGGCCATGCATAGCTCAGTCTCCCCTCAAGAAGAAGCCAACAATCAATTGTCAGTAATCGACTCTTCGCAACAACCCTGAGGAAGTTCAAGGGTGCACCGAGAGATGCCGCACGCTATTAATAGCTGCTCTTGGTTCTGCCCAAGATGAGTGCACACAGCACCCCCCACCACCAGGGCTGGCAAGCCCTCAGTCAATGACCATGTGTCACTGAATGTAAGCAGTAGGCCCCTAAGCCAGCACCCCAGCAAGTAGCCAAGGCCATTGTAGACTTTGTACCCAGCTGCCAACCAACATGGCCTGTGTTATATTCAAGGCAGCCTGTAGTATGCAAGTAGAGCTAGCCAAACCACCCATAGTAAGTGCTCATGGCCAGCACTGACAAAGTCTCCTATTTCTGACATTGAGTATAATTACCTTGACTCAGATATCCCCATGTGTCAAGAAACCGGTGGTAAATATTTCTTGGCACCCAACGTAGGGTATTCTAGCATCTATTGAATCAAGTAGCAGGACAAGAACCAGGCCAACACAATCCAGGGGAAAACAAGCTAGACTAAGCGACCAAACTAACCAGACCGCGGAACTTGAGGAATCCTCATGGAGCCCTACTACTGACCTAGCTATGTCAATTAGTGAAGCCAGCCTAAACTAAGCCGAAAAGGCCACCATGGCCAAAACAAATTACATGTGTTGCCACCTGCCCCGGAACAGGCATCCTTTCTATCAAGTGTGCTGAGTTCCAGGGGGTAATTTACTATCTGTGCCTAGGATGGGCCAACGAAATACGGTACATGGACTGGCTAAATTTAGATGCCAGGAATGTTGAACAAGCCAGTCGGCATACTGTAGTTGGATCACCTGCACAGGCCGCAGCATTTATTTGGACCACTGTATTTTATACGCTCAGTCATTCCATCACAGTTGCATAGGCTGACCGGAGGAACATATCACCGACCCTGGACCAGTCTATAGATGTGAGGTATGCAGATGAGCCGCCGAATAATCCCAGACACAGGGTCAGTCCAGCTACGACACACGGACCCAGCAAACTTCAACTGCCTGAATTCGTGGTCGCCCCCATAAGAACCCAATGTCATTCACAGGTGAATGCGAAAAGGAATTAACAGAGTTCAAAATTCCTTCAAAACAATGGGTCAACTGAAACAATAAGCAACTCCACAGCCGTGCTTTGAAGTGATGGATGAAGTACGGAGAATTTGTGACAAATTGGAGCCAGCTGTGTGCTCGCCTCGCCATCAAGTTATCGGGCGAGGAAGTCGTGGCGCACCTTACCACTGAATTTTACGGGTAAAACCCAAGACTCAGAAGAGGAGACCGAGTTGTTTATTCGCCGCAAAGTACAATTGTACCACACAATTTGCCCTACCACCGATTACGGATGTCATTCTTGCAATGTAAGAAACATTGCAAGAATGCTCCTCCTTAAACTGTGCAATTTATTGCAAATCCCTAATCCAACAACTGTAGAAGAGTTAGTCGAGAAGGTGTGTGAAAGCAATTACCACAAGCAGGATGAGCTAGACTGCAGACAGAGAGACAGGGAGGAGATAAAAAGACAGGCCGTGCACCCTCCCCTACTTCTCCAGCATCTGCTGTTATAAACAACCCGCTGCTATAACAACCCACCGCCTCACTTTCCCCACTACGCAGACCAAGGGAGAGCAGGGATAAGGAAAAAAAAAAACAAGGTCGTGATCGCCCCCTCCCCACTCCGCTACTTTACCTAGGTGGCTGGGATTGTGCCAGCCACACTTTAACCGACATTTCCACGTAAAACTGACTGGCTGGAAAGGGTAAAAGAGAAGACAGCCCCCACCTCCCTTTGCCAGTTGCGGGAAAAATGAAAGACGAGTTCAATTTAAAATTACAGACATTGGTCGAAGGATCCCGTTCCTCTCAGCCTCCTCGGATTAAGTGAAAATTAACTGACAAGCTACTGCAACCGTGATCGACACCGCAGCCTCTGGAAATTTCATTAGGAGTGACCTGCTTACTCCCTAAAAAGAGCCCCAATCATGCATACATACAAATGGCCCAAACTGACCGCATCCTACAGGTCGAAGGTATATTAAGACTGGCCATAAATATCAAACAGGTGACCACCCATGTGGAGTTCTTGGTGGCACCCAAAATAGGGGAAGCTGTTATTTTGGGACAACCCTGGCTCCAGAAACAGAAATGTTTCGTGAACTGTGAGCAATGCCAGGTGCACATCAGCGGGAAAGAAAATTGCCTAGAGATCCCATGGGAGCCAAGCAATGACATTACCTTCCTGCCTCCAACTCCGCCACGAAGAATGAAGGAACCGTTATGGCTGCTACAGCTAAAAGTGGTGTGCACAGGCCAGGCCCAAGCCTGACAACAAAGACCAGAAGCCAAGCCCAAGGAGACTGATGCCATCAGAGGCAGCTTCAAGAAAATGAAGACAACCAGCACCCAAACCCACCGCAAGCACCATGGGATCAGCCACCGACGAGCAAGAGAACCAAGAGGACGATCCTACACCTAAACCCGCCAGATCGCCTTCGCCTCTAAGGACTGGAAGGGGGTACGAGATTCGACCACCAGGTCGCCAGGCTACTCCTGTCAGAGTTGTGTTTCTTGCACCAAAAACCACCACATCGA
Organism: Dryococelus australis; assembly: GCA_029891345.1. Classification (NCBI taxonomy): domain Eukaryota; kingdom Metazoa; phylum Arthropoda; class Insecta; order Phasmatodea; family Phasmatidae; genus Dryococelus; species Dryococelus australis. The sequence goes on along the minus strand of CM057009.1, from coordinate 79,801,984 downwards.
ACAGATCTCTACCCTGCACCCACAGAAGCTAACTACATCAAGCCACTGCCCGATACACCCAGATGTCTCCTGCAACGACGGAGATCTCCTGGCCCAGCCCGTTGGACCAAAAGCCACATCGTAGACAGCTACCACCAAGACCAGTGATGGAGAAGACAGATGAACCCAGCATCATGGAGATAACAGAACATCAGGAACCGTCACCTCGATCGGCCATCCCAGCAATACCGGCCCTGGAGAGCCAGAGTAGCGAGGAGACTGCAGAGCCGGACGTCGTAGTCGCCACCGAGATGCCACCTTCCGAGAGGGAAGCCCCCCAAACCCTTCCCCTAAAATCGCAGTCAAGATCAACCTGGCAACCTCGTACCAGATGGACGAAACAGCCACGTCCTGTCAGGACAACACGGATGCCCAGCTGTTCTTGGTGGCACTTGGTACCAAGGCCACCACTGCCGAAGAGGGAGAAGAAGAGGAACCCAGCAGCCATCGAGCCGAGGAGGCAGACGAGCCTGAAGAGACTCTGCCTCCGTTGGCCACCCAGGGTCCATCGTCGGAGGATGCTGGAGGCACCCACCAGCAGCTGCCTTCTGAAAGGGAGGCACCCGCCAGAACTACCAGCAGAGCCGTGGCCATTCTGGAGGCCTTGGATCAACTGATACCATCAACCACGTTCTACCTGGACGATGCGGTAACCAGCCGGTCTTGGCGCCACCCAGTGCCAAAGCCGCCACCACCAAGGAGGGAGAAGAAAAAGATGAGCCCAGCAGCTGCCGAGTCGAGGAGGCAGAAGAGCCTGAAGAGAGACTGCCCCCATCGGCCACCCAGGATCCACCGTCGGAGGATGCCGAAGCTGCCCACAAGTCGTCACATTCCGAGAGGGAGGCCCCCACCAGAACTCCCAGAGGCTCTGGCCAAGTTGAGAATCCCACGACACATTGATTGGACTAGTGCCTGCAGTATGAAAATTCGTGGGTTCTGCGATGCTTCTGAGATGTATGTTGCTGTGATTTATGCTTGCACTGTTAACAATATTGGAGTAGTCTCAACATGCCTGATAACAGCAAAATTAAAAGTTGCACCATTGCATTGATGACACTATCAATTCCGAGGCTTGAGTTGTCGGGTGCCTTGCTTCTCTCAAGATTGTGGCAATGGGTGAGCAAAATGTCCAGCGAAAGGGCTCAACCCTTCAGCATGTGCATGTGGTCAGATTCTTCCACTGCCCTGTTATGGCTCCGGTCATCACCACACAGGTTCAAGGCCTGTTGTCGCTAATCGAGTCGCTGAAATTCTACAAATTGTGCCACCTAGGTCATGGCGTTATGTCCCGTCAAGCTGTAACCCAACAGACCTCGCATCGCATGGTGTTTCTCCTGACAAGTTGGTGAACAGTTCTATGTGATTCCATGGACCTGAATGGTTGACAGACTCTGAAGACACGTGGCCTGAGAATAAGTTCAAGATGCTCGATACGAAGGATATGGCTCAGAGAGCACAAGCTCTAGCAGTCCAAAAAGGTGAGCTGGTACCTTATGGAGATTGTTAGACGGCTTTTCACCACTCTCAAGATGCAAGAGGGTAACAGCGTGGATGTTTAGAGATCGAACTGCATTTGTGAAACAACCTCATTGTGAATCGACGTGGTTGAGTACTGGATAATTAAAGGCAGCATTGATGTTTTGGGTTCAAGTAGTGCAACACGACCTGCTTTCAGAGGACAAGTTGCTCCATAGTAAAGTGCTCCAGAAAGCTAAAGAAATTGCATCATTTCCTTGATCCTCTCGGTGTTGTCAGGGTGGGTGGCCGTTTGAAGCACTCAACGTTGCCAGAAGAGAGTAAACACACAATAATCCTTCCAGGAACATGTCTATCCCTGTTATTCGGGAAACATTACCATGAAGAGTACCTCCATGCAGGACTCCAGGCAGTTCATTCCCTTATCCAGAGACAATTTTGGATATTGAATGCTTGCTAGATCATTTGACATTGTGTGCACCGGTGTGTTAGGTGTTTCAGATTGTCAGCGAAAACCTCCGCCCCTCTTATGGGAGATCTCCCTGCTGTGAGATTCTCACAAGTGCATCCCTTTTTGAAAGTTGGTGTCAATTATGCAGGGCGATTCGCAACAAATCGTATTAAAGCACGGAACACTCCAGTGGACAAAAGTTACCTCTGTATTTTTGTGTGCATGTCGACGAAGGCTGTCCATCTGGAAGCTGTATCATCACTGTCTAACGAAGCATTCTTGGCTGCCCTAAGTGATTTGTATCAGTAACCCCGTCAGACATGCTGTCAGACCATGGCACCAACTTCATTGGTGCAAGTAGACACTTGAAGGAAGTTCATAGAGCACTCTTCACTGAACCCTCATGGAAGAGTTTGCAGAACCACTTATGTGAGCTCAACATTGTTTGGCATTTCAACCCACCAGCTGCACCTCATCTTGGTGGCTTGCGGGAGGCAGCTGTGAAATCGGCCAAACTCCGCATGAAGTGGGTCATCGGAGAGCAAATACTTACGTTTGAAGAGATTATGACCCTTTCTGCTGAAATCTCTGCGGTGTTGAACTCCAGACCTTTGTGTCCCTTGTCATCAGACCCATTAGAATTTTATGTCCTTACGCCAGGACATTTTCTAGTGGGTGCACCCCTCCTCAGTTTGCCTGAGCAAGACTGGAGACATGCTGTGGACAACCATCTGGGTCGTTGGCAGCTGATCACCAAGCTGAAGCAAAGCATTTGGAAACATAGGAGTTTGGAATATCTCCATGCTTTGCATCAGAGAACTAAGTGGAGTGATGCAGTACCCAACTTGAAACCGGACGCCTTGGTGCTGGTGAAAGAGAGTAATCTACCACCATTGAGGTGAAGATGGCCAGGATTATGAAACTTCATCCTGGTAAAGATGATGTGGTAAGAGTGGTGACTGTGAGAACTCTGATTGGCGAACTTGTAAGACCAGTTACAAAAATATCTCCTCTACCTACTGACGAGGGCAATTGACTTGTTGGCAAAGATTTATTGTTGTGTTGATCACCTTTTTGATAGGTTGGCGACATGGTTCCTTGTTGTCATCGAGAATTTGTTTAAGTCACATTTACTTTTGTTATTATAAAGTTGTTGTTGTTTCTTGCCTGATGTCTTAGTGTGTTAATTATTGTAGTGTGGGTCTCTGTTGGAAAATGTATTCATTGTCCGGGGGGCAGTGTGTTTGGGATATTTTATGCCTAGCAGATTGCTGGTGGCTGCGATTGTATTGTTTTTTTTAAATTATTGTAAGGTTGGTGGTGTTGTAACAATATGGCTGATGTGATATAAATATCATGTTTGTGATGATTTTCAATCCGGTGTTTTTTCGTGTTATGTTGTGCAACTCATGAACTGTTATAAACAGTGTGTATTATATTTCACAGATCTAAAATCCAAGTCTTTAATGAACTCATTTTGTAATTAATGCTGTATTGTCTGGTGATATTTTTTCCATGGCTGTAAAGTTACTTATTTGTCCAGTTAAATTGTCTATCTTCTCATTTTATTAGTGTTGTATTTCATTTCCATACTGTAGACACCTAATACAAAGTGCTTAAAGTGTTCAGAAAACTGAATGGGACTACTTAAATTTAAATAATAAAAAGTATTTTAAAATTTTGGGAATTGGGAATTATGTTTGTGCTCATGAAAACGTGTTGGTGTATTCGGCTGCATCGTCAGTTGAGAATCGGTATTGTTGGTATCAGCCCATCCCTGATTTTTTTGAGGACTCTTTGCATTTGTTTTCTTTTTGTAGGGGAGACCATACTAATTTTTTTTTTGCTAGTTAACTTAATTATTAATTAGCTAGCTTCCCGTCGGTCAGGATAATGGAAGGTCCTTATTTTGCAACCCCTAGAGCCATGTCACATGTAAATTTTTACCACTGTGCGACACGTAGGACGGCCTGGCAAACCATTATATTCTCCGCCTTCTGCTGCCACAGCTGGTAAATATATAGCTGGCATGCCTTTCATGAGTGAGGCACTGACTACATGCAAAGTGTCAAACTTTAAGTGCTGCTTGTATTGCTCTTTTTTTACCAACAGGAATATCTGTAATATGATATTTGTAACCCCAAACCCACACATTCGGCTGATTTTACGAATGGCACAATTAAAAACTAAGGGCTGCAAGCATATCACCCAACACCGTAACAACCAGTTTTATCCTCTCTTTTCTTCGAGACCTCTGGGGAGAGGGAGAAGCGGAGCAACCACCAGCAGCCATTAAACCAGCTGCCGCCAGCTGACTAGTATGAGAAAGACAGTGCTAGCCACCAGCCAGCCAGGGATGATTCATTGGCACACAGACCAATACAGAAGTGCAACCACCATCTTCATGGAGACAACAGTTCTACATCACCACCTACAGGATGACACCCTACTGAATCGCCCTCATGAATGAATGTTGCTCCAGAGGTAGAAGGGGGCGAGGGGAGGAGAGATGGACGCATGATGCTTACTGGTTATTAAGATAAACAACTATGCTTCATCTACAGGCGAAAATGGGGAGTTTGGAAGCATATAATTTCTACCGGAGCACCTACAGAATTTTCCCTGGACCAGGGATACTTACAGACATATCAGAATTATGCATTTCAACAATACCACTGTCCAGTAAGCAATGCATAGCCCGACCTCCCATCGCGAAAATGCCAACAATCTATTTTCAGTAATTGACTCTTCGCTACAACCCCAAGGAAGTTCAAGGGTGCACCAAGAGAAGTAGCATTCCAACAATGACCGCCCTTAGCTCTGCCCAAGATGAGTGTGTGCAGCACCCCCACCACCAGGACCAGTGAGCCCTCAGCCAAGCAGAATATATTTCAGTGCAGAGGCTGGAACCGTCAGTTCATCATCGGCTCGTCTGAGAGCCACACCAGCTGGACAGTCTGCTTCACCATGCTCGTTCGAGCTGTCAGACCACCACTGCCTACAAATCTTCTCACCGCTGCATACTGCAGAACTTCAGAAGCCCCCCCCTCTCCAAGGGAAACCTTCCAGAAGTCATCTGCACCCTAGTCGCTTGCCCCTGGCGACGCCTACCCCAAGCACCCTTTGTCCCTTAAGGACACGTGACATACAGTCGACTCTGGATATATTGTTACAGCATGTTTTGATAAACCGCTTCCACCAACAATTTTTGTGGTCCTGGCAAAATTCCTATGTAAATAATGTTAACATAAATCACTTGTATCGTTTTTTCGCATGGAGTATCGATCAAAGTATTTTTCGGGTCCCTTCACATAATATTTCTTGCAACTATCTTTTTAAACTGGTTGTTTATGCAAACGTCTAGTAACTGGATGTGAAATACATCATGCACGCTGCTATTTATAACTGCTTTGCAGCACATTGTCTGGTATTGCCTACCCAGCATGTCTGTTGACACTGCGGCGAAGGCGTTGTGCGACAAGGATGAGCGAATCTGCCTTGTTACTTTTCCTGATGAGAGGGGAAGTGGTTACCTATAGCAACAGGCTGGCGACCTAGCGTCCTCTCTCTCTCTCCCCCTTCTTTCCATCTATTTTAGCCACACACCTTCCTTCTTACCCTCACACGCCAATCCGCAGAGAGGGGAAGTTGTCGTCGAGCAAGAGATAAAGTATGACCAGTCTCTCTCTCTGCCTCGCCCGTTTCACTTGCCTTCCACATGCCACCCGCGGGCAGCAGAGCAAATAAACCGTGCCTGGCTAACGTAATTTTATCAAAATTATGCGTCAATCAAAATAGTATCATTACTTGTATTTCAAAGCAAATGGTTTCACCTGAAAATGTTACACAAAAAATTTTAACGGGGAATTATTATTTGAAAAGATGTTTCCTTTTGTTATTAAAGGCGGTTTTTCCCGTAAGGTTGGCATTTTATTGTATCTGGCATAAAATTAACATGATTTTAAAACGCAATATTTATTTAACTCAAGGGGCATCATCTTCGCGGATAAAATAGTGTGCCTAGAAGCATACGCTTGAACTCCCCTTGACACCAAAAATTGTTTCAATATCAAGCGAATTGTATTACAAGAGTAAAATTCATTTTCAGTAAGTTCTGCTGGGAAATCGGATTTATATTAATTTATTTCAAAAGACACACATCTTTTGAATAAACTGATAAAATGAAATGACCTATTCGACACCTTTTGCCGTCTAATAATGGGTAGGTAAGCATCGAGCAGAGTGCGGTGTAACTTGATGGAAAATCAAAGGACGGAATATTGAATGAGTAATTACTAGACAGTGAATAAATCAATTATAATCACTCAATTTATTTATATTTGTCTCAAAATTACACGTTTTCTTTGCAGTAAATTATAATTTATTATTTTTAAAGACAGACATTTGTCACACGCGCAAGGTGTCGGCATTCTGCAACATGTACCGGCATGGATAGGTAATTCTCCCGCCGCCAACCCTACTCCACCTGCCATGCCACCATGAACACACTGCCCAATTGATAACTTCTCTGTGTGCTCTCAGCTGATAAAGCCAGCGCCGGACATTCAAAATTAGACTTGCATTCAGTATCGTATTATTTTCATTTTCAGAGGGTTTGAAAGTTTTAGGTCAGCTTGGATTTGCTGTCTGATTACAATCAATCATATACAGTGTTTTGAGACATTATTTTCTTTATTTAAACAAGTTTAGGTGAAATGTTTTTTATTGTATTATCTAGAATATTTTTTTTGCTAAAATTCCGATTTTATTGTGTTTATTAGTTAAACTGCATTCACAGATAACGTACAACTCTTACTATATTTCACATAAAGTTTTATACGGTTATAAGTTTTATTTTATTGATGTACATGTCAGATACCTAATCTGCTGAAATCCCGAATGTATTGACATTTTTTGGCAGTCCCTTGAATAACGATTGATCAAAAGACGACTGTAGTTAGGCAGCGAAAGCTGTCATTAGCTACCTAGTCGAAACTGCCCCCAGCTAGTTTAGAACCACGTCCCATTCACCTGGACAGCGTAGTTTACTACTTCCAGTCAACTCTGGGTAGACAGGCGATAGTACGAGCAGTGTCTTATTTCTCGCGAAATAAACACATTCTGATACTATCTGATCTCTAATTTTCCCTTGAGTGCTTCCAGAAACCCATAGTAAACAACTATATCCCAAAACAGTAGAGTAGGAGACTGGGTTTTGAGTATACCACCTAGTGTAGGACTACAAACTCCCCCTCAGGGACTTGTACTTCGATACACACAATTCGAAGGCCACCTGTTCGGGGCACCACGTGTGTCGAACGGTATACCCACAATCATTGATCATACACCTGCTTGAGAGGATAAGTCACCAGACTAGCTTGCACCAGTCTACCGCACCATTTGTGTTGTCGGAGAGTGTTTGGTTGGCTCTGGGTCGGACCTGTCCGCTCAAGGGGCTCACCCGTCAAAGCTATTGGAGTGCCTCCGAGGGATCCCGATCTTCAACCACCCCACAGCTTGTGTTTCCAGGTTTGAGAAATAAGGTTGTACTTGGCACTGGTCCAGTGTGCCTAGATCGCAGAACACTTTAGATAGGGAATGTATGTTGCCTGCTCCAATCTCCTGGAGTAAGGTTCTATCACTAGATTCCCTTCACCAAGAGAGGTGGGAAGGTCGTTAAGGAGAGGAAGGCAACTACTGCCTACCAGTCTACCTGGGGCTGCACCCAGCCCAGTAAGGCACTTTTGTCACGAATTACCACGGTAACAAGCTCAAGCCGCCCGCAAGTCGGTACGGCTTAACCTCCCGACTCTCTTCCCTTCTCTGTTTCAGCCTCCCTGGAAGGTTCCCAAGAGCAGGAACCTGTTTCCAGTGATAGCGGCCATTCATAGTGGAGAAAGGGTACCAGCTGGTCTTGTGCGCCCTTGGTTCTCTATTGCCGCTATCCAAGTCTGCAGAGAACATACAGTGGCCCGTGGAGCAGCAGCCGAACCAACCGCCGCAGCAGCAGTAACTCCAGTAATCATAACTCACCCAGTAAACCTGCCTCGTCTATCAGCCAACCAAGTGTCACTGAACGTAGGCCGCAGGCCCCTAAGCTAGCACCCCAGCCAGTAGCCAAGGCCGTTCTAGACTTTGTACCCAGCCAAATCACACATAGTAAGTGTCCATGGCCAGCACTAACAAAGTCCCCTGTTTCTGACTTTGAGTATAATTACCTTGACTCAGATAGCACCACACATCAGGTTTATGGCATGCCAAATATTAACTGGTCTCTCTCCTCGAATAGAAAGAACCCTAAAACTTTGTGAAATGACAAAAGGAAAACAAAAACAAAACTTGATGAATCATGCTTGACTTTGATTGTTGCATCTGGGTTTCTTTGCAACTTAAATATATAGCTTCATTACTGAACATTAAGTTTAAAGTGAAATGGTCATTCATTTTCTCCAGCATGAAATAGTAAATATTAAATTACTTTTCCTTGTCCCCTAGTTTCAACATGTGGAATTGTTTCAACCTCAATGCTTCACACTCAAGCACTGTTGTTGAACAAACCGAGATTTTTTGGGGCATCACCACTTTGTACCTAGGGTGCTTGGTTCGTTTACATAAAGCATGTTGAAAAAAAACTCTACTTATTTTTCCATTGTCTTCACAAATGCATGACGGCCATGTGTCCCTGCCTTTATTCAAACATACTAAACATGTTTTCAAACTTGCAATATTATATACAGCAAACTCCATATTATTAGATTGCGAATTATTCCATTTTTTTGTTTTTGGCACATTACTTACAAGCCAAAATAAAAGCTTAAATATGCATGAATTCACATAAAAACTTTGTGGTGCTGTTTTTTTGTTTCATGTTCTTCACTTCTATATATGTTTACAGCACCAGTCCAAAGATGACATTAAACAATTTATTCAAGTCAATTTATGATAAAATATTTGCTCTAAATGAAAAACCTTCAGTTATTAAAATTGAGCAAGATTAAATTTTAATTAATTTTAATTTATTCATCCAGTGTTCCTTCGTTGGCCCGAACCATGCACAATCGCTCAGTTAACATTGTCACAATTAACTATCTATTTGCAATTATTTTTGCCAACTATTAATTGCCAAGTCAATTAATAACCTTTTTGATACTATACAAACCTGCAACCGATAGTTTCTGATTATAATCACACCTACCAAAATACCGCCACATCTACAAACCTCAAGCTAAATTCAGTACACAATAACAAGATCATAGATATTTTAATATGGTGTCAGAGATTGCGAGATTTATTCTCCTTGTTGCCTGCCTATGAGTGCAGAAAACATGTAAGTATAAGAGTAGTCAATAGGACATGTTGCGTCGAACATCTTGATGGACTGTACTACACGAAAGTTTGTTGATTTAACTGGTTGGCACTACCAAACACCATTTCTCCCGAACGAATCGTGAACAACTGACTGTCTAAATATACTAGTTCCTAGAAGCACCACGAGCGCACCACTGAAGGCAATGGCAGGAAGTTCAAATCTGTACACATTAATATTTACAAATACATCTAGACACACAGTACCAAACATCACTGCCCACCTTGAAATATTCAATTCAACCCTTAAAGGGCAGTGGGCACAGTTTAACCAGGGGGGGGGGGGACGACTTTAATGGTTCCGTCCACTGTGCGGACAGTTGGCTACTCTAGGCACTTTATCACGACCAGAGTGTAGCTGAACGATGCGTCCTAAGCACCACTGCAGCAGAGGAAGCCTGTCCTCTCTTACTAATACAAGCTGCTGAGGGTGAAGAGGTTGATTTTCTTCCTGCCACTTTGGACGCTGCTGTAAGGTGTGAAGATAGTCCTGATGCCAGCAATTCCATAAATCTTGCTGAATCTTCTCCACAAGCTGCCAGAGCTGTAAATAATTTAGCTGGACGTCTTCCAGGTTTGGCTCTGGAATCGTGACAAGTGGCTCAAAAGTCAAAAATTGACCAGAAGTAAGCGCGGACAAGTCATTCGGGTCCGAGCTCAGTGGACAAAGAGGCCTGGAGTTGAGGATGGCTTCGATCTGCACTAGAACAGAGTTCAGTTCCTCTTGACGCCGTTGGGTGAGACACAAGACAAACAATGACACAAATTGGGCGCCAACGGTACTTCCCAATCACTGCACTATTGAGACTCAGGGTTCTTGTGGGTTCTGTGTGTCTGTCTCACCCATGTGTACTTACGAACACATTGGCAATACTAAACTTTTAATAAAATCACTGAAAAAACCAATTGATAAACATATGTGGCTAGGACACTCACTACTGAATAAAAAATTGAGTTCACTGTAGACTTGCTTTATTGATATTGTTTATACACATCAATGTACCAATGAAACGGTTATCTTGGTCATGATTAGCCAATTCCGCTTGGGTGCTTCCTAACCCGTAATTAATCTAGTGCACACCTAAATGGATGATCTCACCGAAGTGCATGAAAGCACAGCCTTCACAAGGGAAGAGGACCAACAGCCGCTAGTGTGGACTGGCGGTTTTTCCCTGAAGACAGGTTACGGTGAATTACAAATGAATACCCTTAACACACATTACCACGAGTGATTACTCGGCATCACTAACGCAAACTCGTCGGGGCTCGCCCTCCAGCACGTGGTTAGTGTGGTGAAGGCCTATACACAGAGCCGGCTAGGACCGGAGTAATTGCACCGTACACTAATAACACAATCACATAGACCCTTGAATGAGACATGAAATAAGATGGGACACGAGATGAATACTCACAATAAATACACACGTGTGAAAACAAGCTTAGGTGGTGCGAATGCTGCTGGATGAAGTTTGTAGCAGACCACGTGGTACAGGTGAAATTGAAATAGTTCTGCATGGGAACGGCAATCTAAATTCAGATAAAATATTATTCATGTTTGGCAAATGGTTCTCTTTACAATTAACATTGCTACAGGCAGGCTCTCCAATAACATGCCTGATGGTGGAACAATCAAACATTACTGTGACCGCGTGGTCAAGTACAAAAGCATCAATTTACGTGAAAAATACATTTACCCCTGAATAAAACTGACATAGAATCCTGAAATAAATGATTGCACATACAATGTTATATAAATAAGCTCTTAAAACGCAATGATGGCATATACAAAGACTTGGCTTCAGTCGGCCACGTGGTTATACGTGATGTTGCCGTAAAATATTCAAAAACGAAAATTACCCTTAAATACATACCTAAAAATAAAGCTCTTAAAATTGTGTGTAGCAATTATGCAGAAGTTACAATGAAATGTCATAAACATAGGCAGATGGCGTCTGATTCAAATGTGTGGGTCGTGTGACCTCTCCGACACCTTTTTTCTCCTCCTCCTCAATTACATTTAATGCCACAAGGGCGTAAGAAATTAGTAAAGCGGGAGCATAATACTGGGTAAAATGTCTGGCAAAAACATACGGAAGCAAAGATTAACCGGTAAACTACATGGACTATGGAAACCTACATCAGTGAACAAAAGTTGTGGTGCACACGTGGCAGTGTCTTACCTCGCCAGCTCTCAACAGACTGTCCAGATACAAGCGTCGCATGGACCTATCATGGCCTCCTACGGGGTTCAGATAAGCGGAAGTGCTATGCACACAGAGTGAAATATTTTATATTGAAAATAAAATGGCACAAATTAAATTAGACATTGTTTTACATTTCTGCAATTTTGTTACGAATTTCAATATTATTTCAATGTCTCTTCATGATGGCGTTCATGCCAGAATATTAAGTGTTCCCAATCTCGACGCTACAGGCACTTTGAATATTCATTACTAAACAATTAAAATTAGTACAAGCACTTTAAAACATTTTAAGACGTATTAAACACTGTAAAGACAATATAACATATTTTACTCTGAAATTAACATTTATAGGAAAGTTCAAAATTGTCGGCCTCTTTTTGCACGTACGGTATACGTTTCATATGAGCGCCGTCATGGGCTCTAGCGCCATTGGCTATTGGCTGACATCATAAGTGAGAGCTTGCTCTCCAATAACACGCCTCATATGGGACTCGACGACTTAACTCCGGTTTCCCATAATCCACCGAAGTGAGCTGGTGCGGGGGGATTAAAATGCCAAGTTACCTCAAGGGTGGCCAAGGAGCTTGCCATAGTCTGTTGGTTGTTGGGAGAAGCAAGCAGCTGTCACAGATCATTCAGATGGTTATTAGCACCCACAAAGTTGGTTCCATAATCACTATATAGGTCAGATGACCTGCCACGACGGCCAAGAAAGCATTTGTATGCACCTAAAAATACATTGGTAGGAAGGTCAGATGCCAACTCAAGGTGCACTGTTTTTATTACACAACAAAATAATCTGTAAAGATAAGCTTTTAACAACAGTGGGCAACGAACACGGGCCAGCCTAATAGTAAACGGACCAGCATAGTCCACCCTGGCCTTTGCAAAGGGTTTCACCTGCTGAATCCTAGTGGCAGGAAGGTCTCCCATTAATAGTGCAGAAGAGGTAGGTCTTGTCTTAAAGCACTTGAGGTAGTAACGAAGACAGAGACGAATGTCACACCTAGTCTGCAAGTATCCAAAATTGTCTCCTGAGGATACTCTGAAGAGTTTGAACACCTGGATGCTGATTGACTTCATGATAATGTCTGATTACTAAGTATGAAAAACATTGCAATTTGGGAAGTAAAGCCAGGTGCTTTTGCTCAAAAGGTAAGTTAACTGAGGCAGCCTACCACCCACCCTGACCACTCCACAGGGATTAATAAATGGAACCCATTTCCGGATCTGAGGTGATACATGCTGCTGCTTCTTTAGAGCATTAATATCAGCTTCAAAGCAAGAAGCTTAGACATACCTCAGCCAAATTTTCAAGCCTTTGTATAGTTCATGAGGTAGTAAGGCATCAGTAGCCTTGTTTTGTGACACTCGACAATTGTGAATAAAACGTACAACATATGCTGTTATGCGGATAAGCTTATTCAACTTGCTGCACCTTTCAAGCAATAACTCCAAGGGGCTGGTGTCTACAAAGTTGCTGAATGTGAGAGTTTTCTGTTCAGGAATGATGGAGGCTGACGCAGAGGTCTCTTCTGTGGACATATAGCAGGGCCAATGATAACTGGTTTCCTTCAACCACCATGCTCCAGTCTATCACAAATAATGTTGCTGAAGCTGTGCGGGCATCAAATCACGTGAGACATAGTCAGCAGGATTTTCCTCCGATCGAACATGATGCCACCATTCAGTTGATGTGTAATCTTGAATTTCACTGACTTGATTGGCCACAAAGGTCTTCCAGAGGTGAGGTAATGATGTAATCCAAGATAAAACTACCCTGGAATCTGTCCAGGCATAAGGGGCCCCAATGTGCAGCCTCGAATCATAGTTCTTGATGACGAGACAGAGAAGCCGAGCTAGCAAAAGAACCGCACAGAGTTCTACGCGAGGTAGCGACACCTTCTTCACAGGTGCAACCTTAGATTTGGCAACCAACAGATGAACTATCGCTAGACCCTGCCGAGGTTTCACACGAAGGTATACAACAGCAGCATAACCAACTTCGGAACTGTCAACAAAGCCTTGAACTTGATATGTGCATCCTTGCAGACTCACTAGTGGATGGTCCACAGCGATTGATGACAATAATGACAGTTCAGATCTAACACAGTCCCACTTTTCACACACTTCCAGGGGTGGTTCAGTATCCCAGTCCACACCTTTCAGCCACAGCATTTGAATCAAATGTTTGCCAAACAAAGTTAAGGTAACTAGCCAACCAAGTGGGTCAAACACTCGAGCCAAGTCTGACAGGATGATTCATTTTGTAGGCGGGTTGGAGTTGGGATGGATTACATACGAAAATGAGCCAGTGGAAGGGTTCCATTGCAGGCCTAGGACTTTAATAACCAAGTCATGGTCATGTTCAAACGTGTGAGATGATGGTGCATGAATGTCCTCCGATGGAAGCCAATCCAACAAGGCTGCATGGTTGCTCATAAACTTTCTCTATTGAAATCCACCCACCTTCAGTAATGCTATGAGCTCCTGCTGTAGATTAAGTGCAACCTCAATACTGCAAGCTTCAGTGGCCACATCATCTACATACATGTCTGATGATAAAATTTTGCTGCAACATATCTGCTCTTCTCATCCTCTGTGAGTTGATGAAGAGTGCGTATGGCGAGATATGGTGCAGATGACACCCCATAAGTAACTGTGTTCAGTCTTTATTCTGCGATGGGTTCATCATCTGAGGACCTCCACACAATCCTTTGATAATCTCTGTCGCTGGGACAAATGGATATCTGCAGTAAACACAATAGTGTACATACGAAACTGAAGCAACACATCAACAACGTTGCTTTAGAGTTTTGGCCCTATAAGAAGTACGCCATTGAGCGATTGGCCATTTGCGGTTCTTGCCGATGCGTCGAACACCACTCGCAACTTAGTGGTGGTGATATCAGGCTTTACTACAAAGTGGTGAGAAATGTAATAGGCCTCACTTACAGAGATTTCTCCCTCTGGAATCCTTTCCATGTGTCCAGATGACCGGTAGTCTTCCATAAAATATGCATACTGGGCTCTTACTGAAGGTTTCAGTTTCAGTTGTCTCTCGAGACGATAAAGCTTATGTATTGCTTGGCTCTTATATTCCCCTAACTGTGGTCTTGGTTGACAAAAGGGCAAAGCAACACTGTAGTGCCCTGTTTGGTCTTTGTATGAGCTGTTACGAACATCTCTTCAGAGAGTGCTTCCTGAAGAGAGTGATGTGTTTTCGACAAAATTCTTCTAATTCCCAGAACCTTTTGACAACATATTCAAGCGATGGGGATGATGTAAACAATGAAATACAATATGATGTTATTGGTTGCGATGGCACAGCAGTTTTAACCCTTCCCATGAGGATCCATCCAAACACAAGTCTCCAATGCGGTGGTCATTTCCTTGCTTCCATCCCTTTTGCGGTCAGTCATCAAGTGCGGAAACAACTCGGCACCTATCAACAAGTAGACTGGACCTGGATAGGCAAAGGTAGGATATGCGAGTTTCAGGTGCGTTACAGCATCACAAATGCTAAGAGGGTAGCTGAGCATTAGGGAGATCACTTGAAATGCGTGATAGAACAAAGGCATCCAGACTGAATGATGGTGAGTTTTGTCCTAAAGGACTGATTAGGCAAGTCGTGGTTGACTTGGAAACACTGACTGCCACATTGGACAATCCATTGATTGGGAACTGAATCTTTTGTCGGGGCAGTCCCAATCGCTGTACGCAGGCCTCGGTTATGAAACTAGCCTGGCTTGCTGAGTGTAGAAGGGCACGTACGTGTTGGGAAGCTCCAAATGCATCCTAGATTTCTACTAGAGCAGTAGACAGCAAAACAGTGGTGGTAGCTGTCATGGTGGTATGAGCTGCAAGTGTGGATACAATTTTAGTTTGGCCATCTCCTGTATGTTCTTCTATTGTGATATTTGAGGGGTCATCTATTTCAGGAGCCGATGCATCCTGTGTTTCAGCAAAGTGTATCATTGTGCGATGCCTAGTGCCAGTGTCAAAACGTGAATTTGGAGTTACAGTTTCTAGCTCGATGTAATGATCCGAGGCAGTTCAAACACAAATTCAACCTTTTGGTAAGAGTGTAACGTTTCCTTGGCCTATACTCAGCAACTGGGAGCACTGGGGAGAAATGTGGTCTACCTTACATAGGGTACAATTAGCAGTAGCTGTTTGTGTCATGTTCACCATGGAAGTAGTTGGACTGTGAGAATTATGTTTGCTGGATTTGGACACAATTGAAGTCTTTGACATAGAGGTCTTGACATGGTACAAACCGACTGCTTCGGCTGATTGACACTGCTTTTCAAAGAACTCTATGAATTCTGTCAACTTTGGCAGTGATGAATCACTTACTGCAGCTCCCACTGGCGGTGCAGGTAAGGGTCCAGTTTCTTCTCCATCAAGTGAAGCAACAAGTACCAGTGATCCACAGGAATTTTCAATGCTCACAGAGCACCCATATTTTTGGCTAGCGCAGTTAGCAGTGCACGCATAGAGCTCGAAGAGTCAGATGATACCACAGGCACTTGAAGTAACACTTCAATGTGGTTTGAGGTTATGAGTCTTTTATTGTCATATTTCCTCACTAAAATCTCCCATGTAATAGTGTAATTTTCCTCCGAGAGTGGTACGGACTGGATTAACGACAATGGCTCTGCAGTTAAACACAACTTCAGGTTAGTGAAACAATCCACCTGAGATAAGTTATCATTGGTGGCTACCATGGACTGAAAAAGGTTTGCAAAGTTCGACCATGACTTCGGGTCACCATTGAAACTGGGAAGCTGAATAGTGGGTAAGTTGATATGTGATGTGTTTGACTGTGACTGAATGGCTGCTTTGTCATTCCTACCATTGCTCACTATGACAGAGTCATGTATGGCCATTACAGCCTAATACTCATCATCAAACTTGATAAGCTGTTTGGCATGGGCCTAGGTGTCAAACACACTACTGCCTTTGTGCGCAACTTTCAGTGCGATGTCATCATCAAAACCATTCCGAATTTGAACTAAGTCCCAGCAAGTAGAAAGGAAGAGGCGTGCATCAGTACTGTCACCTTGCACAGAAGCTGACAATGTAAATGCACAGTGTAGTCGATTTTCCACTTTCGAGAAGTCTCTGAAGTGCCAGGTGTTTATCAGCCATGTTCAACACTATTCTGCACTATTAAGGCCAAAAGCAACAGGTACGTGAAGCTTGCAAAAGCTAATAATCTTGTTCGTAATAGTGATTAACTATTATCAGTAACAGTGATTTTAGAACAATTCACAAAATTAACAGTGATTTGCAACTGTTATAACTGTGATTTTATCACAGTTTATGAAACTAAGTAGCTGTGATTTCTTAACTGTTCCAATGTGCATTAACCTTATCCTTAGTATGTGTAGATCACTGTGAATACGAACAAGATACATTAATACAATGAAATGCAAATACGCCCATTTTGGCAAAGTACTGATATATTAATGTTCTGACAATGTGCTGGGACAAAATTCCACCACAACTTCTGAAAACTCTTCACGAAATCAGAGTCATGACCGAGGTAACAAGAGTCATGAACGAGGTAGCACGAGTCACTATCAAAATAGCACCACGCGAACAAATACACAAAACAGTGATGCGGTAGATAATCAACTATGTCTGAAAAATATCCGGCACAGTTGGACCAATAAATGTTGCGTTGAACATCTTGATGGACTGTATTACATGAAAGTTTGTTGATATGAGAACTGGCAGGAATTACCAAACACCATTTCACATGAACAAATTGTGAACAACTGACTGTCTAAATATACTAGTTCCTAGAAGCACTACGAGCGCGCCACTGATAACAATGGCGGAAAGTTCAAATCTGTACACAGTAATATTTACATAGACATCTATACACAGTACCAAACACGACACAAAAAATTCTTCTGGATATAAACAATATTATCAATAGAACAAATTGTGATTATACATTTTGTTTTACATGCAGTATTCAAAAACAATTGATGCGCTCAATCTTTGGTGAATGTACTGTCTGATTTAAACAGACATTATGGGAAAACAATCAGTGATGGTGGTCTGCAGTTAGCAATGTTTATATGGGAATTTTGATGGGACCAAAATAAAGAAACTGGAAATGTGGTAAAATGTAAATTACGGGAACGAATAATAAAACTCCACATAGGTTTGATAAAATGTGTTGTGCTTATTTTCTGTTAGCCACCTTTATATTGCTAATGTTCCTCACTTAATTTTTTTTTCAGCTGGTACACTGTAATTTTGATCATGAAATTGCCAGGCATGTGTTGCAAATTATTTTGAGGCTAGAAAAAATTTTGATCATTATTTGGATTATCTAGGTTTTTGGCCACAATTTGCTAATTCACGTGTTCAGCAGTCCCAATTAACCCAAATAATCAGGAGTTTACTATATTAATATTCTGAGCACCTAATGCATTTATTCTGTATCATTGACAAAATTAATGCTGTATAGTTATTACCAATTCATACTTAGAATATTAGATTGCACTGAAAGCATTCCGCTGTCCAATAATAATTTTTTTTTACACTGCATGCTAGAACAGTTACAACATCAACGATGGATTTTACTAGTGCATTATTAGACATTTTGAGAGATCTTAACAGTTAAACTGTAAAGAAAAGCAGAAATAGTTTTTTATTAATAAACCATGATTGACAACATATTAAATAAACTAGGACTAATTTTACTGTGGACAGCTGGGTATATCTGATTTAACCACTTGAATGTTTTCCAGGAACAGTAATATATTTTGAAGGAAACATATTCACTTGTTGCAAAACCAAATGCTACAGATCTGGAGATGTAAATGTCACCTAAATTCTATTTCTAGTAAGTCTATAGCAATTTTATATGCACCCGAATCAAAAACAAATCCTGAGATCATATTTTCTGTAGCATTTACACACATTATAAATATTAATACAAACAATTACAACAGAATAAATTAATGAGAAAATTGTTTATACCACTTGCAATATATGTTAAAAATATTTATTAAATAAATTTAAAAACTTGTTCACATTAATTAAAAAAATGTGTGATATAAATAATAACTACACAATAATATGAATTAAGATTTCATAAAACTTGAAGAGGTAAATATAAAGCAAATTAGAGTTAAATTGACATTTTAATCATTGTCAGTGCTCTAAAATGTTTTGAGATATCACAAGAGCATTCACAAACCTTTCTCATATTCACCACTTATCGCTAACAAACATCATATGAGAGAACACTTGACAGAGAACCAAATTACAGCTTACTTAATAACACTAAACAACAATGAAAATACTGGCCTGTTTATAGAGCTTGTTTTTTTTTAAGCAAACTCAAAATTCACAATTGAATACATATACTCAAATCAAACTTTGCCCTTTAAATATTACTTTACTGATGAGGAATGTTGACTAAATGTTTTCTATATGCAATGCACAATAAACAAAATTTTGGCTCCATTGTCTTGTTCATTAGTTATGTTATTTTTCTAGGCACTGCATGTGTTACAAAAAGCAATCACATGCAAAATATTAAAATAGAATTTTGAACAAGCAACGAGCACATATGTTCATGGCAGCCTTCTTGTTTTAGAAATTTAAAAGCTGAAGCAATAAACATTGAATTCACATCAAAATGTGCCTCTTGCAACTATTCACTCATAAAGTTAACAATATATAAAGTAAGGTACACATCTTAGGTGATCATGCCACTACTCATTTACACTGGTGATGAAACTTGTTTGTCTCAAGGAGGTTTCTTTTTTTAAAGTAATGTGCGCTGAAGTAAACAAGTTAAAACACCAATAAATCCCAAGTGGCATACTGTACCACAGTGCACAAATACATCTTGGGAAAAATCAACAATACATTAACAACTTCTCCAAAATTAAATACTACCAAGATATTTCCCACAACTCAGTCCTTTTTTCTGCAGAAAGTATATTTATGTAACTATAAACAGTAAACTCTGTTTTTGTACATTTACTATGATGAATTTACATATATATTTAAGGTAATATTACCAGTATTGTTACAATAACAATCACTAATAAATATTTCTGCCAACATAGAGAGAAATTGTTACATGTATTTTATACAGTATTTCTGCGTATGCGATCTAGCAAACATATTGACTACCAAAACTTTTTGATTAAGTCTTAATTAACTGACAAACAGTATAATTTATATATTTGGGTTATTATGGACAGCTACAGTTTAACTGCACACTATGTAAGCCTAACTAATGCCTGATACATATGCAAAATGTATACCCTACAATTAAAGCATATATACATGCCTCATATCCTGAAGCTAAGGACTCCACCTTGTTACTACAGTATGAGAATTCTTTAAAGCAAAAAACTATTAAATCTACCAAGTCGTCATGATGGCACCAATTACCAATTTAGTTTGAATATAATAGTGATGACTTTCTCTTTTATCAATTTGACTGTTAATACCATAATATGCATGGTTTTTTCCAAAAAATTTTAGAGCCAGTATTACCAATTAATTCAGTTAATTTAATTGGATGTGTATACTTTAAATGTTTATTTTCATGCAATTTCATTGTTAACACCATATTAGTATGTTGGTAATAAAATGTTAATATAATGGCTTAAGATAGAATGCACAACCTAAGCCCCCTGCTTAGTTAGAAAGTAGTAGTGGAGTGGGGGAGGGGGTAGCAAAACTTTATATAACTGTAGATTTCTATAATTTATGTATATTTAAAAAAGTTGGAGGTTACTAAATAGTGATAGAGAAAGTATTTAGGTAAAATGTGTAGCTAGGAAGCAACATGTGAGTGTAAAAACTCACATAATTGTGTTCAGAACTTAAGTTTGAAATAATTCTAAATATGAAAGTGTCATTGACACATCATGTTAGAATGAAATAAAAAATACAAATTGTTTTTCTAATAGCAAAAAAAATACAAGATGAAAAAAGGAGAGTAACATTATGTGTTGAGAACAATTGAAAGAACACAAAGTAGCTTGTTAATTATGTTAAATATACCCTGGGATAATACCTATGTTAATTGTGTTTCATTCTATTGTAATGCATATTCGCCAGTTGGCAGTATTGTGCCTTGTGTTTTAATGTTGTTTGTTTAAAGTCAGTAATTTTTAGATGTAGTGTCATGGTGGCCAGATATAAGTTGGTTGTTGTGTGCAACTCAGATTGTATTCTTTGTTGGTAAATGAGTTGTTTCATGCCATTTGAGTGCATTAAATAGATAGGCAAATAAACAAAGTGTTTATTTTACAACATTATGGAAGGAAGACAGCTGATGACCATTAGAATAATGTGCCTGAGCCAAACAACAATAATTAAAAAAACAATGTCATATTAAGTATTCTTAGGAAAGTACTGAACACTTTTTATTAAAACAACATAAATTTACTGAGAAGAACCAAATACTACATTTTACAAAATTCTGGGAAGTGAATTCTGGCAGAAAGTAAAGTGTAGGGATGGAATCCTCAGTACCACAATACCTCGATACTACTTTTATAGTATTGAGTATCGCATGAGAATATCCAAAAGTATTGAATTTTAACACTGATTTTCTCATGCCATAATTATGATATGAGGGTACCATAACTTTCGGAATATGTACGATAATTTCAAAAAGTTCATGATAATTTAATCATTTAAACACACATTTTTGTACCATAATTATGGCACGAACTTACCATAACTTTTGGAATGCATACAATACTTTGAAAAACGTACCATAATTTAATCTGCATCCTTGGGGCATTCCAACCCACCCGTAAAATTTTACCTAGGTCCATCAGTTCACAAGATATTAACAGCAACTTTTAAATGTGTACCATAATTATCTCTGCTGGCAGTGAGTATTCCACAGCATCCCATAAGCATTCCAAAAAGCCTTCGTGGGTCGAGTTTCCAGTGTAATGTGGGTTTTTATATAGTTTCTGTGTGTGTCAACAACACTAGTAAAATGAGCAATTTTCTTGGCCAAGTTGTTTTGTGTTCATGACAATTTTAATTTGGTATCGAGAAAATGTAGTACCAGTCCCTTCATACATGTATATAAATATCCTCATGACAGTACTAAATTACCTTGAAGTAGGAAAGATGAAAACATATTATAAACCTGGAATTTGCAAAAGGGGTTAAGTCACAATTCTTTTGAAAAGAAGTTTATGCCAACTTACTTCTTGTCAACCCTATACCCACATTCTGTGTTAGGAGGGGTTAAATTATGCAAATTTCGGTAATTGGTTGAAAAATCATTCATTTTCAGAAAGTCCTGAACTTGTCATCTTTTTAAAATGGTTCAATCTTTGGTACATATTTGGTAAGGAGACAGTTCTTTTTATCAAGTATATGGGTGAATTGTTAATATTGCTGATATCACCAAAATCTGTAGAAACATTTTATTACTTTATAATTTTGTGTAGCCAAAATTTAAGAAGGAAATCAGAGAAAAGTTAGGCAACTTTCTGGATTAGAGCTTTCTGGTGATCTGGCAAATCTGCATTCCTCAATGTTACATAAATGGTAGGGTCAAGTGATGAATCAAGTTACGTGTTACCAGAAGAGGTGTAATGGTGTCAGAAATATCAAAATGTATACGAGGAGAATAAAACAACTAGTAAACATTGCAGGTATAGCACACACTAACCACAGCGGGAAATAAATACCTGCAAGAAAAACAGGTACACACTGGCGATAAGACCAGGCTATAAATGTGACTCAATTTTGGTGATGTACTGCTACAGTATTACAGCAGAAGCTTTTATGGCATGTGAGAAAGAGCCAGGAAATTGGTATTAAAAAGTTTATACAACAGGTCAATGATAAATTTTTATTTTTTGCAAGTATAGGTCTAGCATACTTGCAAACTTTACCAAGTTAAACTGGTTTTTCCTAAAATAATCTGCTCACAACAAATTTAAATACTGTCTTTGTGATAATGAAACCTAACTGAACTAAATATGTAACCTAACTGAGCCTCAATTAACTCTGGTTAGGTTCCATTCATCCATGTGGGGAGATAGCACACAAATTTTTATTGAAATTGGGCAAAGTAGGTACAATTTGCAAGTATACATAGGTCTGGTCCACTCTTTGCAACTCTCCAAAATACATACCAAATATTAACTATCACATTTGTACTGCCATTTGTGCTGAAGAAAAATCATGTGTGCGCATGAGATGACATGAAATGTTAAAATTATTAGCTGACACTAAGTAAAATAACACAAAAAATAATCATGATTATGCATAAGAGTAAATGTGGTGATAGATGCTCCATCCTGTCTAATTCCCTGAGTACTCACCAAGCACATGGTCCAAGTAGTAACACATGGTCCCAGTAGCAGCACATGTTCTTAACAGGAGCCAGGCAAATTCAAGTAACAGTTTTATGTCTGTTAATATCTCACAAAAAAGGTAAGTAAAAGTGTTATGTGCATTGTGTAGTGATACTGCATGTATGTTGGGTGTATGTTTCAAATATGAAAAAAAAAATTTAAATCTTGTGTTTTGTGACTAAGTGGTGAAACTATGTTCATTGCAGTGAATGTTAACTCTGTTGAAGCCATACTGCTCTACAGAGGTTTTTTTTTTTAAATTCATGTGGGGAATATCTCCTACACAAAAGAGCAGATATCCCAGTAGACTGTGGAGGAGACACCAAAAATATATATGCATAACTATTCTGTAATTTACTCCAATAGAAGTAGGGACATATCAAGAAATGTGTTTTTGAGAGGGCCCAAAGTTGTTGGATAACAACTAGAAACTTACATTTGCCATATATTTGCAAAAAATTTTATACAATGTTAATGCAACTGACATTTGGCAATACTTGAATAAAAATACACTGCTTATACAAAAACAGAAATGTATCACACTGCAACTGCATTAGTTCATTTATAGCATAAACATATGTACACACACAGTCATAACGCTTTTATTTGAATCTGACTGACAAACTTTGGCTACAGATTCATGACTAAACAAGGTGAAACATTTACATTTCATATAGTCTAATGTGACTCCCATGAGCGATAAACACCTTAGGCCTGAGTCACAATTTCATTTTAAATATTATATTTACTACTTATATTTAATATCTAACTCTTGAGCTCTGTATACAAATGTGTAACTGAACAAGATATAAAAACACAGCAAAACCTATCATCACATTAATGTTTTGTAGAAATTATAGGGTTTTCCAGCTTTCTTTTGCACTGATTTCTGTGATGTAGAAGCATAATTGGGTTTCTGAAGATCGGTTGTTATCATGTCAAAACTGATCAAACAACTCATCTTGTACCACTAGCTTAAACCTTGTTGCTTCCAAAAAAATATAAGCACCAGTTTTAAAGTAAAGCATTGGAATACCCAACTGGCAAGCAACACACAAAACACACAAATGATAGGGTTGCAGCAGATCAGAAACTGTAATTCCCTAGAGACTGAAAATTCCATGAAAATGTCAGAAAGAAATGATTTAATGTACATAAAAGGCAAAACAATTACAGCCGTCTGTAGTCATTTTTGTGCATGGAAAATCGCTAGAATTACAATGGCATGATAGGCACAACACAATAGGCATGATGGAACACTATATTGTTGCTAAAATGAAAAATTAATTCCATAACAGATAAGACATATGTAAACAAATAAAGAATACGAGAAGGAGGTCAACAAAATTTCATAACTGAATCTCACTCAAGATACAGTCCCATCTGACAGGGGGTGGTTTAACAATGGAGCCACCAGTTAAAAGTCAAATATCGAACAGCTGCCACCAGTCATGCATATCTGCTATCAATTACCCATGTGCATGCTGTTAATTTCCAGGCAGTAATTGAGTGATGCAGTGATGGTTTTTTTAATTAAAAGTTTTTGGGCATTATATTTATACACACTTTTAACAATAAATATATGTGAAACTTGGAAAAATTATGAATTTGGAGAAACTGTCAGACAGCACATTTTCAATCATAATAACTAAGTATTTCATAATAAGAACAGCATCTGCTCATCAAAAAGGCAATATCGGGTAGTTTACAGTAGTATGTACATACAAAGAGAATACTTATAAATTAACCGTGGTACCGAGTGTGACTGGTGGACAAAATATCACATTAACATAAATATAATTTGCCGCAAAAATTATTCCATTGCAAAACGACGCATAGTTTTACAATTTAAAAAAATATAATTTATTCTTACTTTGTTGCTGCAGTGGGAAAGGCGTGGGGACACTAAAAACAAATGGCAAGCCAGCCTCAGAAAGGCTTTGCAATGCTGGCAGAATCCAATAAAACAAATACTAATAAAGAAAGCAGAATTGCTTCACATAAAAATGTTACATTAAAATATTTATAGAGCTCGCAGAAAATATGAAACTCTGAAAACTGTATTTCAAAAATGAGAAACGAGTCATTAAATGAGGGTGTGGATTCCAAAGCGAACCTTGTGCACTGGCCAACAGATAGCAGCACGGTACCCTATTTCACTGCTGTGTTGCAAAAGTGTCACATCCATTTAAAAGTAAATTTTTCATCTAGTGTGGACTCAAAACAACTCACGTTTGAAATACATTGTGTCAAATTAATATAGAAATATTTGAAAAATACACCGCAAGAGATGTGCAGCCTCTTCAATTAATATGAAGCATACTTGTGGTGACATTAGCAAGCACTAGCTACAACCTATGAAGGAGAAACAAATGAAGCTAAACTATTGTATACAGATTTACGTTCCATTTCATTTAAATACTTACATATTATTCTAGAACAAAGTTTAATTTATTATACCAATAACTGCTGCTTTGTAATAATATAAAATACACAAACATTTAGTATACAATCTCCTTCCTGCCCGTGTATTTCTCTGATGTCTGTTATGTAAATGTAGGTTGTCAAAATAGCCAACATGAAAATCCTCTTGCAATTGTTCACGCATCAGCTAATACTGTATTATGTGCATGTGATGATGTTAATACCATTTATGACATATTGCCATACACTGACTATCAAAAAATCGAATTCTTATATGATATTATTTGTTTACATACCCTATATGTACAGTATGTAAACATTTTTCCCCCCAATAGTTTTAACCATGAATATTTGTTATCCATGACACCTTAGCCAGTTATTATCTTGGAAAATCAGGCGTTTACTGTAAATTGTATTTAATTTTACGAAGAGGAGGGATGAACACCAGAGAAAATATTTCAATAAACTATATTACTTTGAACTTAAATATTAAATATTCATTGAATTTATCTTTGGAAAAAACGCCAACATCTTTACAAAATTAATGTTTCAAGGTATAAACTATCCAAGAGATTTATTATATATCAATTACATCAATTAAATTGTTACGTATTGGACATTACCACTACTATTTTAACAAGAAAAAAAAATTTTTATTTATTAGTGTGACAACAGAATTATAAATAATTTTTATTCCAAATTTTTTACATCAAAAATTTTTGTCATGTTGAAATGCATTGCTTGTTTGTTATTGACTTATGAATTATTTGTCATGTGCCTTTTATGCTAACAAAACTCAGCACTGTTTGTCATATTGTCAGGTGTAATGTACATTTTCATTATAAACAGGAATGGAGAAGCATTATTTTTTACAATTTCCATATCAACCTCAAGGCAGATGAAGATCACATAAGGATTTGTCAACGCAGAGAACAGAAATAATTCAGCACTGATTCATGAATATTGGGCGTTTAAAATTTGGGATTCCATTATTTATGACTCCAAAAAACTTAAATGAGTGTCTGGGGTCCCACTGCCTGTCATTTTGTCAAATTACCACTGCTGTGATCCTGCTGATATAGATTGTGTCACCCTATAGGCTCTACAAGGGGTTAATACCATTTCTAGGCCTGCAAGTTCATTAGATTTGTCATTTACAGAGCACATTTAAGATGTGATGGTATTACATCTTTTCTGCTATTCAATTGTCATTTTATTATTATATCTCATAAGCCCCTTTTACGGCAGTTTGCAGAGTGATCAACTATTTAGCTCTGATAATGCTTCAAATAGGGAACAACCAAATGCTGCAGCCGGAGGAGTTGAGACAGTAAATTCTTAAATAATCATTAGGCATTCGGAGGTCCAAGCATTCAATTTGTTGTATGCTGTAAAGAGAGTTTGAGGTTAATTACCAAAATGTGAGGGGGGTAAGAACAATATCCCTTACTTTTTCACAAAACATTAATAGTATCATTTTTCCTTTAATTTGTTTACCAGAAACTTGGTTTAATCACCTAACTATTAACACACATTATTTCCTGGAACATTACACCATTTTTCGTAAGGATTATGATGCCAAAATTTCTAACCTTAACAGAGGAGGTGGGGTCCTTATAGTGGTAAATAAACATTGCTTCACTCACTTTGAGCAAAAATCTGAACTTCTCTATGAGTACAAATCAAACTTTTTATTTAAAATAAAAGTGATATCTAGCCCCATGGAAAGGACACTAACAAACTGTTAATCTACAATAAATTGAAAACTACTACAGATGAAATATTACCTGTCTGCATTCCATTTACTTGAATGAAGAAAACACACATAGTTAAATTATCACAGCTGCAACCCCATCACCTACAAATCATTTTTAATCTGCAGTTTCCAGTTGAAATAAATACTGCTTTGGTGGGACCCTCCAGCCTCACCATCTACACACCAATTTTAAGGGTGGTGTATCAGTGCCTTATATATAAACAACAATTTCAACATCAATATCACAGCACTGCACTAGACTAGAACAATTTTACAAGAATGAAGTTTGGTGTGCCAGAACAACTAATTTATAAAAGTGTTGCCTTATGAATTTTCATGTGTAAAATAAAGTTAAATGATACTGTTTATAAAAATTTAAGATATTTGTACTGATCACGTACAAATTGATTTTTAAATTAGTATACAATTTCAAAGAGACTGTTTTGAGAAATGAAAATTGGAATCAACTAGGACACAGATCAGATATTAACTCTATAGACAGATTAGTACATCAGAATTTACGGTTTTTTTTTTTTTTAGTTAAACCATCACTGCACTATATAAGAACAGTTCTATAAAATAACAAAGCTACAATAATCATCACATAAAAAGAACTGCAAGTTTATAGAATAAAAATAAAGTATTTAAAATTTACAGAGAACAATAACAAAACAGTAAACATTAAATCTAAAATGTAAATTAAAATACAAATTTGCTTTGACATTTAAATTGTATGTTTCTTGATAACTATTAAAAATAATGTAATGAGAATGCTCAGGAAGTAGTAGAGAGTGGATAGTCAATAATTTTTTTAACAGGCAACTCAAAATAACCAGAAAAGATATGATCAAAGCTATAAATAAGTGTAACAGAAGACAAGAAGGGGGATAATCAATGCACTCTGCCCTAGGCCTCATTTTGTAATGAGTCCCATTAGGTAGAAATAAAAATAATATTGAATGCATTTTAAAAAACTATAGTGGTTTATAAACATGTTTTACAAAATCTAGGGGGGTTAGAATGAGCTGAAAAAACTATTTTTGCCCCAGACACTTGAGAAATCTCAGCGCAGCAGGCTAGAAATACCCAACATGTAAACCACCAGGGCTGAAATCAAAGTACGTAGTTAATTGGACATACAGTTTGTAATAATGTGGATTCATTGACTGATCCCAGTAACCAAGCAAAAAGGGATAGAGTGGTGGCAACTAAACACGTGTGTTCCCTATCAGGAAAACTACCACTCTGTCAACTGCTGTGACTGAAAAATAAATTCAGCTATGGTGACACTGCAGTTTCTTTCATATTAAACAAATCTAAGGCAATTTTTTTGGTCATTTATAGTACTGAAATAAATTGGTTCACGTGATGAGCTGCCTGTTTCATAATGAATCACCGCATCTACCATACCCCTGTTCACTATCTGTGTTGTGCCTGTACATCCTGCACAACTCTCACAGAGAGTATCAGAATTACATAGAAAATATTTTACAGTACTTATTCACTTATCTACTATCAAAGTTTAATTTTAAGGAGAAAAAATAGTACATTTGCATTAAAAGAAAAAAACAAGGTAATTTTTGGTAATCTTCAATGTATGTTCTACACCAATAGTGAGCACATATTACATCCTAAGCCTGTTCAAAGTACTTGTAAGGTTTTCTTGACTTGGGGAGTTGCTACTGCATTGTGTACTAGGAGCGATGGAAATGAATGATGAAGGCCTGAAAAAATATAAATAAAATTAATGATTCTTAAGTTTAATAATACCACATTTAAGACAAAAGTACACACAATAATTATAAGCAGCACTGAATTTGTGTAGAGTTTATTGCTAAAGCATATACAAGTAATATCATAAGAGTTTGGGGAACTTTGGTGCAATAAAGGAATCAAAATTTACTTACATGGATATTAAAGTGCAAATAAAAGGTGAGATAAAATTTGAACATAATGTGAGGCTTTAAATGTTGTTACTAGCATAGTCTATCATAACAGGAGAAAATGTTCTGAATGTATATTTAAAAGTAGAGTAGTGTGGTGGTGGTGGTGGTGGTGATGGTGGTTGTGGTGATGGTTGTGGCGGTGGTTGCCGCCATTGTCATTGTCATCATGGTGGTCATTGTCATGGCAGTGGTGGTGGTGGTGGTCGTCATTGTCATCCTCATCATGATGAAAAGTAGGTTGAAAATTACACATTACCAATGTAAGTGTAAGATTCTCTTAACATTCTCAATCAAAAAAAGTATTCTATAATTGTGATACATAAAACAATTATTTTGAATGTACGTTAACATAGTCTGCAATAAAACAGAAGAAAAACTTTGTGCATACCCTGGCACTTATTATGTGCACCATTTGATTTTTGACTATTGTCAGAGAAAAAAAATTCTCTCCAGGAAAGTGGCTGTCTAAGGGACAGGAAGACATATGAGAGTGATATAAAAAAAATCTGAGAAGAGATAATAACAACACACTAGTAATGTAACAATTATTTTTAACCTTATCAGAAAAATTAATTGATTCTCACTAAAAAATTATGCTGAAACTGAATTTGAGCCTCACGACAATAAATAAATCTTCAAGCTTCATCAATGATGTACAAATTTCAGCTACACATACATTTTTTTAATAGCTACTTGCGAGGCAAACAATATACAATTCTAATTTTAACTACAAATAAAGTATTATTCAAGTTGATTAATATTCTATTAAAGGCACTGCTTACTGGCTGGCAGCTGCAAAATTTAAATAGGATATCACATGTTAAGGAAATTTCTCCTCATTGCCTTAATTTTAAAAATAGGCATTTCAAACAAAATGCATTCTTCAGAAATTTTTTAGGTGAAATTCCCTACAGTGGAGATGTTTCCATAACATGGAGAGCCTGTTTTCAAGGAATTTTTAAAATTTATGTTTTACAAAAAAGCACATACTGCCTATCCATATTGAAAATATACGTTCATAGAGAACATTTCCTAAAAATTTTCTGGAGAATACATTTTGTTTGAAACATCTCTCCTTAAAAATTAAAGCAATGCGGAGAAATCTCTTTAACTTGGGATTGCCTGGTTAAATTTTGCAGCTGCCAGTCAGTAGCAGTGCCCTTAAATATCCAAAGGTAATGAAATGGCTAATGTTATTTAGTTGGTGTTATTTGTGAGGACAGCCACCCACACCCAACTGGATTGCTGTACTAATGCAGTAGATTACTTCAGTGAAGGTATGATAAGTAAGGGTGCAGAAAGCATATTTTTACAGTGGGGGTTCCACCTTTAAAGAAACTTTGTTACCATAACCCCCCTTCCTTTTTTTTCATCTGTTTCTATGTGTCCATTAGTGAATAAAGGAGGCCTCACCTGCCCCAATTTAATTTAAAATGTATGTCTTTACAGAGAAATTAGCTAGGAAACATAATGTAATTTTACTGATTCCTCAATATTATTTGTTAAACTGTTGACACTTGTTAGAACAAAAAACGGAACATCCAATATTCAACAGAATAACCATTACTGATCTTTATTGTGCACAACCTTGGTACTAACAAGCACTTTATGACCGTGGTAACAAGACATAACAAAGTAGTAAAAAATACACAGACAAAAACATTGCTAAAAAGAAATAGCAATGGTACCTAGGTACACAATAAAAAAAAGTGCTATAAAAAATTAAGTTTCAGAAACAAGTCACAATATATAAAATTGCAGTTGATTACCATTTCCAACATCATCCCTTAATATAGGCAATTTACATCTTATTCACAAGACACAAGCCTTCCAAACGAAACGTATGCTTAGGACAACTTAAACACTTTGTGAGAATATGAGCAACCATGTAACGCCGTCAGGTGAGACACGAGACAAACGCTGACACAAAATACTTACTGGTCTTTTGGGCACCAGCGATGCTTCCCAATCACCGCACTATTGAGACTCAGAGTTTTCAGGGATGTTGTGGGTTCTGTGTGTCCATCTCACCCGTGCGTACTTACAAACACATTGGGAATACTACACTTTTAATAAAAATCACTAAAATAAACAATTGATAAAACATATGTAGCTAGGAAACTGTCACTACTGAATAAACGAATTGAGATCAGGGTAGATTTGTTTTTATTGATATTCTTCATACACATCAATGTGCCAATGAAATGATTATCTCAGTCATGACTAGCCAATTCCGCTTGGGTGCTCCTCACCCCGTAATTAATCAAGCGCACACCTAAATGGATGATTTCACCGAGGTGCGTTAAAGCACAGCCTTCACAAGGGAAGAGGGCCGACAGCCGCTAGGGTGGTCTGACTGTTTTTTTCCTGAAAACAGGACACTGTGAATTACAAATGAAAACACTTAATACACATTAACACGTGTGATTACTCGGCATCACTAACGCAAACTCGTCGAGGCTCGCCCTCCAGCACGTGGTTAGTGTGGTGACGGCTTATACACAGAGCTGGCTATGGGAATAATTGCACTGTAAACTAATTACACAATTACATAGACCCTTGAATGACACATGAAATAAGATGGGACACGAGATGAATATTCACAGTAAACACACACATGTGTGAAAACAAGCTTAGGAGGCACGGATGCCGCTGTACGAAGTTCGTAGCGGACCACGTGGTGCAGGGGAAATTGCAAAATTTCTGCGTGGAAATGGCAAACTAAATTCAGATAAAATATTATTCATGATGAGCAAGTGATTCTCTTTATGAATAGCGCTGTTACAGGCTTGTAACATGCCTGGTGGTGGTGAAATCAAACATTATTGTGACCACGTGGTCAAGTACAAAAAGCATCAATTTACATGAAAAATACATTTACCCCTGAATAAAACTGACATAGAAACCTGAAATAAATGATTGCACATACAATGTTATATAAATAAGCTCTTAAAATGCAATGATGATGTATACAAAGACTTGGCTTCAGTCGGCCACGTGGTTATACGTGATGTTGCCGTAAAACATTCAAACACGAAAATTACACTCAAATACATACATAAAATAAATCTCTTAAATATGAGTGTAGCAATTATGCAGAAATTACACTGAAATGCCATAAACATAAGCAGATGGCACCTGATTCAAAAGGTGTGGGTTGCGTGACCTCTCCGACATCTTTCTTCTCCTCGATTAAGTTAAAAATGCCACAAGGGCATAAGAATTAGTAAAGCGGAAGCATAATGCTGGGGAAAATGTCTGGCAAAAACATACACAAGCAAAGATTAGCCGGAAAACGACATTGACTATGGAAACCTAAATCAGTGAACAAAAGCTGTAGTGCGTACGTGACAGTGTCTTACCTCGCCAGCTCTCTTCGACAGACTGTCCTAATACAAGCTTCGCATGGACCTACCATGGCCGCATACGGGGTTCATATAAGCGGAAGAGCTATGCACGCCGAGTGAAATATTTTATATTGAAAATAAAATGACACTAATTAAATTAAATATTGTTTTACATTTCTATAATTTTCTTACGAATTTCAATATTATTTTAGTATCTCTTTGCGATGACATTCATGCCGAAGTATTAAGTGTTCTTAATCTCGGTGTCGCGGGCACTTTGAACAATCATAACCAAACAATTAAAATTAGTACAAACACTTTAAAACATTTTAAGACATATTAAACATTAAACATTGTAAAGACAATATAACACATTTTACTCTGAAATTAACATTTATAGGAACGTTCAAAATTATCGGCCTCTTTGCGCACATGCGGAACACGTGACACATGAGCACCGTCATGGGCTCTAGCACCGCTGGCTGTTAGCCGGCGTCACATGTTTTCGGTTGATATGTACCAAAGTGATCTTTTGATTCAAGAGTTTCCTGTACAAAATGGTGCTGGATATCAATGTATTTGGTACAAATGCTAAACATGTGATTTGCTGTCAATTTCTTCGCAAACTTTGTCACTATATAACAGAGGAGTATACATCAGATGTGTCTTCTGGTCCATGCACTAAATCTTCTTGCAATAACTTTGTTTTCACAAGATCACGTGTAATTTTGATACCACTATTCTCAAGCACCATTACCATTGGATTATAATGATTTGGTAAACCACTAACATTAAAGCTGCAAGAAATTCATCTTCAATTGGGTAACCTATGTCTGACAATTGTTGGGCTACACACATAACCTTAGTAACATAGGGTTTCATAGAATGGAAATTACTTAGTTTTAGCCCAAACAGTATTCTGAGCAATCCAAGCCGCCTTGTTAAACCTTTATCTTTATAAGTCCTTTGTAAATTGTGCCAAGCCTCACTAGCTGTCCTTATTTCCAATCGAAGAAAAGATCCTGATACAGTGAGGAAGCAGAAGCATTTCATGTTTTGGTGTTTTCAGTGCAATGAGCTATGGCATAAGTCATATGACTGTCCTAAGAGAAATGGTGAATGGAACGGTCACAAAAACAGTTGGGTCTAAAGAGAAACATTTCTAATAAACATACTAAGTCTGATGAAAATTGGTGCTTGTTGAGTGCTCTGGATGCAAAGTGTGACTCTGACCTGTGGTACATTACTTTGCTTCCCAGCCTAGCTGGAGGCATGATGGTAGCTAGCTTGCAGGCAGTTTCAGTTCATGCCGGATATACCTTGCAGTGTTTGCATTCCACATGGGCGTGGGATGTCATTGCTATACCTTATCTGCATCTGTTGCCAGAAGTGCAACATGTGCATTTCTAGCTGCAAAATATTTGTGTTATGGTTGTGTGCCATTTTGGTGCCCCCAGCACACACTATAAGCAATGCATGAACTAAATGTTTTGTAACTTTTCACCCCACATAACGCACCAGTAATGTATCCATCCATTATGGCAATGGTTTTTCTGTGCACACTTTACACTGACTTGAAGCCACCATAACATGTTTGGCATGTGCTCCCATGTGCAGGAATATTTCTGTGTTAGAATTGTAATTCTACAACAGTTTCTGCTCTACTCTCCAAGTTGGTGAGTACAGAACTTTACATTTCTGTATGCTCCAGTTGTCTACATGCTGTGTTTGTTGTCCTCATTATAGTGAGCTGTTTATTAATTTTAATTTTTGTGCATTTTAGAGGGTTTGAGTAATGTTCATATCCAATCAGAGAGTCAAATTCAAATTCAACTTTTCATTTGAATGTCTACTTGCCAGGCTTTTGTTTTTTCTCAGTGACTTCTATTTTCTCATCTGGAACAAGTGAGAATTGCCAGTTTCCTGCCCTCGCCTGGAGAGGTCTATTTGCTGTGATGGGCTTAGCTAAATGCCATGTGAATTTTTTAAATTTGATTATATGGACCACATCATAACCATGTAATCCAAATGATAAATTTAAAAAATCCACTTGATTTTTATGCCAAGACAAGAGAAATGATTAATTTTGGTATTTAAAGTCAATTTTTAGCATATGAGGAGTGCACTTCAGGGCCCTAGGTTCTCCTTCTTGGTATGTCTATTTGTTGCTCAAACTAATTTAATTGCAAACATTTATTTAGTTTATGAATTAAAATATTCTTTCTGAAACTGCAGGTGGTGTTTGATTTTATTAGTACTTTTATAAATGTTTGCATATGGACAATAAATATATAATAAATATTTTTAAGCAGATTTCTAGGTAAAATGTCTAGGGTACATTTCAGAATCGCTGCCAGTTCTTTCCCTCCACTACCAGACCAGTCAGCACATAAAAGGAAGGTGCAAGGATGCCACGCTGGTTGCTAGGCAACTAGCTCCCACCCTGCTAGCCTTGTAAGGGGAGGAAGCAAGCCCTGAAGGGTATCATTGAGGATAGCCAAAGCTTATACAATCTAAGCCGGCTGCATTTGGCGATGCCATGCTCGAGTGGCAAATGTGTCCTTGAAATAATTAATTATATTTTACTTTAAAAAAGAGTGATTTTGAAACAGATGAGTATATAAAGCAATTAAAACTTATTTCTTTACTGTCTTCAATAATTAATCATTCAGAACCACATCCTCTGATTTTCTCGTACACTTACGCCTGCTGCGAGTTACACTGTGCTCGGGCTTGGTGCTTACATATATTTAGACAACAAAAGGTGTCAAATAGGTCCACAAAGGATATCAGTTTATTCAAAAGATGCATGTCTATTGAAATAAATTAATATAAATCCTCTGATCTCCCAGCAGGAAGTTACTGAAAATGAACTTTTTGCTTGGTAATACAAGTCGATCGATGTTCAAACAATTTTTGGCGACAAGGGGAGGTCATGTATATGCTTCTCGGCATATTTTATTAGAAAAGATCCTGTCTATTGAGTTAAATTGATATTTTGTATTAAAATAATGTTGATTTTATGTCAGATACAATCAAACACCAACTTGACGGGAAAAAAAACTACCTTTAATCACAAAAAGGGCCATCGACAGGGAAGAAGAAAGGATAAACTTGTCCAAGGCTCAGAGGCTAGAAGGAGGGGGGGGGGGGGCAGTAGATGCTCGGATTTGGGAAAATAACAAAAAGGACTCCCGTAAAGGGGACCCTGAAATATTAATTTGTTACGGGCCCAGAAATTTCTGTCAAGGGTCCTGATTACAAAAGAAAACATCTTTGCAAAAGAAGAATTCCTTGTTAAAATGCAGTGCTTAATATTTTCAGGCAAAACCATTTCTTTTGAAATACTAGCAATGATAGGCGTAACTATTTTGAGCAACGCATAATCTTGATAAAATGTTTAAGATCACCAGGTGCATGGGGGGAAGGCCGAGCACACTTTAACTTGCTCTGTGGACAGAGGGGGGGGGGGGAGAGAGAGAGAGAGAGAGAGAGAGAGAGAGAGAGAGAGAGAGAGAGAGAGAGAGAGAGAGAGAGAGAGAGAGAGAGTGTTGTGTGTGTGTGTGTGTGTGTGTGTGTGTGTGTGTGTGTGTAGTTGGAGTGAGCGTGAGTGAGTTGGAGTGTGTGTGTGTGTGTGTGAGTTGGAGTGAGCGTGAGTGAGTTGGAGTGTGTGTGTGTGTGTGTGTGTGCAGCTTTTTTTTGCTAGACTACGCACCCCTCGAAGGCATGTAAGGGAAAGGAAAAATATGTGTGGCTAAGAGCAACAGAAAGAGGAAAGAGAGCGAGAGAGAAGAAGAGAGGATGCAAGGATGCCATGCTGGTTGCTAGGTAACCGTTTCCCCTCTTGACATTGAGGAAGGGGAGGAAGCACGCCAAAACTTGTCACCATCACGACACCATCAACTGAACTGTGCAGTGCACCACAGCCATGCAGTAATGATAATCTGCTCCCTGCTTGATGTTTTTCACAACCAGTTTTTAGACATTTGCATACACAAGCAGCTTAAAAAAAATGTGGGAGTGATGGGATCAAAAGATATTTCATTGATGCAGTAACCAATAAAAGATAAAAGTGGGTATTGTCATTATTTACATTGGGAATTCCGGAACCACTGAAAATTAATTGTAGATACAGTTTATCAGTGTATGCGTTCTCAGTACATCGAGAATCCAATGTAGTGAATTATTAAATAACATGTACATTTTTGTAGGTCATCCAGTATCGAGCCATGTCATGAGCGATCTGCTGCATTTCCCAGTTGAGACAATCAACACCTGGTGTTTACAGTTCGTTTCTTCTGTCTGCTGCCTCTGTTAACTACAAAAAAAATTATGTAAATTAGTAAGTATTGCGCTACGAAGGTGATGCGACGTGCCTAGTTTATGGAGTCAGCGTAGTACTGTGCTGCCCACAGACACGTTCTAGTCCATGGAGCAGGCATAGAGTAATGAGTCAGCTACTAAGTTACATGCCGTGCACAGATGGAAACAGCTAGGCCCCTGGCAAAAATTAAAATTATTACACTTGAAAAATAAATTTTGCTTCTAGTCCAGACACATTCAAAGGGTATTGGAAAAAAAAGTACTAATTCCATTGCATCGCTAGTCTTGCACAAAAATATGTAAACAAGAAGTAAAAAGACTGTATTTTCCCCTTTTCCCAGACTTCGAAACCATTAAAAAAAAAATCACACATGTGTACTACACTATGTATAAATCCCTGCATTAAAAAACACTGAATCTCCCCCTCCTTCAGACTCATCCAGTAAAATCAGTCCATCTATGGAGCAAACTATTTTCACATGCTTCATACTTTCCCGACCATTAGATTACCATCTATGCCCTGAACTATTTTTTACTATATATCTCTGTCCACTGCAAAATAGTATAAATTGGCAGAATCTGCCTGACCTTCCTCCATTTTGATATCAGCAACCACGAGCTATACGAGTCATATCGGGCATCTCATCTGTATTAGTTTCCTACTAAGTACAATTTTTTAAAATGTGTATATTTATATGAAATGCTGGATATTTAATATTAACGTGTCAAAATCAAATACCTGCGGTCATATTTAAACGAGGTGTAATAATTCAGCTCAGGTGCAGGCAGGCTCTCTGAATAAAATACCATTCCTAAACTAGGGTGTTTATAATACGTATACAAATACAGAAAATCCACGTATAAATATTTCTTTTAAAACAGTCTGAAACATAGTTCTATTTACAGTTTTTAATCAAACTTTTGGAAAATTGATTGTCATATGTATTTTGGTTATGTTATGTATTATTAGTTTATTGTCTGTGTTGAACTGTTACATATGAATATATTGCTACCCTTGGAGACAAAACTCTCATGGATATACTTACATTATATTCTTAAAAAGTAGAAGGGGGGGGGGATGAAGAGAACTAACCAACACAAATTGAAACAAGGGGAAAGAATGGGAAAAAGGGGGGAGGGGTAAGTTATCCTCAAACATAACAAGAAAAGGGGGAGGGGGAGGAGAAAGTCTATACAACATACTCATCTGCAACAACATAAAATAAAATAAGTCAAGAGATGCAGGTTACTTAAATGACTAATTGCAAAATAATCTCCATGAGGGGTCCACTTCCCTGATGTCAAGGCAACTTCAACACTCATCGCATATCAAAACAACTTCAAAACAACTCTTTTTCGCTAACACAACTCTTGACTAACCTTAATAAAAACTGGGGCTCTCCCCTAAGTTTCATTTTTGGAGCAACCTGAAGCTCCAAGCACAATAAAGAAAACATCTGTAAAAATATTCAGTATACAGTAGACTTTTCACTCCAAAATAATGCAAGAGGGTAAGTAAAAAAGTATTAAATCAAAAATCAAATAAAATTTTAAAATGAAAAAGCAAAAATTTTTAAAATTTAAAACTTTAATAATCTATATCGAGCAGATTTACCGTTACTTAAAAAAAGTTTTAGAACACTTCAAAAATTTACAAGTGGTTGAGGGGGGGGGGGGGGGGGGACTTTTCTATAAAAGAAAGAGTGAAAATTTAAACAAATCTTAAATTTTAAAAAGTGTCAATAAATATTTTTTTCAAAACAAAATTTTGATGACAAATTTTTAAAATTAAAAATCCAAAAAAAATTTAGAATAACAAAATAGTCATTAATTTTAGACAAAATTAAAAATTTTTATTAAGTTTCTTTGACCTTTGTTTTAAATTTTATAAATTTTTTCAAACATTGATAGTCAAAAATGCAAAAAAGGGTTGTGGAAAAGTTAAAAACAAAAAATGAAAAATTATTATCTGGTCGATATCAATACTCTCCATTACGGCTAAAAACACCCAAACAAAGTTTTCTTTTTTTTTCTACT